>JACEFZ010017109.1:0-52292 GCA_014155875.1 Cepaea nemoralis | reverse complement strand
CCAAAAATCCCAACTGGAGTCAGAGGAACTACATAGTTTGTTCTTGCTAGCTCTTGGGACATTTCAATCTGTAGATGTATGGAAATATGCACAGTTGTGAGCAAAGAATAACGACAGAAAGACCTTCGGACGGACATACAGACAGACAGACAGACAGATTCATAGATAGATAGATAGATAGATAGATAGATATATAGATATATAGATAGATAGATAGATAGATAGATAGATAGACAGACATATAGACAGACAGACAGACAGACAGACAGACAGACAGGCAGGCAGGCAGGCAGGCAGGCAGATCGACATACAGACAAACTGACAAACAGACAGACATGCAGACAGGAAAGCAAGCAAGCAAACAGACAACAGACAGACAGACAAAGACACAGACAAACAGACAGACAGACAGACGGACGGATGGATGGATGGATGGATGGATAGATGGATGCATGGATGGATGCATGGATGCATGGATGCATGGATATATATATATATATATATATATATATATATATATATATATATATATATATATATATATATATATATATATATATATATATATATCCATGCATCCATGCATCCATGCATCCATCCATGCATCCATCTATCCATCCATCCATCCATCCATCCGTCCGTCTGTCTGTCTGTCTGTTTGTCTGTGTCTTGTCTGTCTGCCTCTTGTCTGTTTGCTTGCTTGCTTTCCTGTCTGCATGTCTGTCTGTTTGTCAGTTTGTCTGTATGTCGATCTGCCTGCCTGCCTGCCTGCCTGCCTGTCTGTCTGTCTGTCTGTCTGTCTGTCTGTCTATATGTCTGTCTATCTATCTATCTATCTATCTATCTATCTATATATCTATATATCTATCTATCTATCTATCTATCTATCTATGAATCTGTCTGTCTGTCTGTCTGTATGTCCGTCCGAAGGTCTTTCTGTCGTTATTCTTTGCTCACAACTGTGCATATTTCCATACATCTACAGATTGAAATGTCCCAAGAGCTAGCAAGAACAAACTATGTAGTTCCTCTGACTCCAGTTGGGATTGTTTCAGGCAACTACACCTTCTCTAACAACTTTGAGACCTACCGCCCTGGGTATCCTTACAGTGACAAGTGTGTGGCGACCAGCACAGCGGTACCCACAACGGTTAGATAGGTAGATACATACGTTAGGTTGGTAGGTAGACAGATAAGCAGACACACATTGAGACCGGTCGACAGACCGACAGAGCGACAGAGTGACAGACAGACAGACAGACAGACAGACAGACAGACACGTGTATAAACACACACACACACACACACACACACACACACACACACACACACTCACTCACACGCATCTACACATTACGATATATAATTTTGTGAACATTATGAGATTGCTTTTCTTCAGTATTGAACATATTATATGATAAAACGTATTCCTTTATTTAGGTACAGCCTTACAAGCAATATGGTATATTTGATTCATTAACAACATATCTACAGCAAGTGTATTTAGAAATGTATATGTTCCATTGGATGCACTTTGAGGATTTACACTATGTATTTAGTGTGTTTGTTGATGAAATGAATTGGGTTCTCTGTTGCACTACATTTTATGCGGACTGATTTTGCTTACCAAAAGGTGACTTCATCATCATCATCATCATCATCATGTGCAATGCCTTTTAGCTTGGGCTGTCATGTTTCGCCATCTCACACGATCACCAGAGTCGTGGATCAGCTCTGTGTTCTTGTCTCGACCATACCACATGGCCAAGACATCCAGGTATTTATTTATCTGCCTTCCCCCGGTTCTTTTCCCCTCAATCTTGCCAGTTGTCACCAAGTTTTCCTATGTATTTCTTCTCATAATGTGTCCAAAATACTGTGACTGTCTATGACTAATTTCTGTAATCAGTTTACGGTTTCATTTGTTTCTTGTAGGACTTGGTCATTGATTTTTCTGTCTGTCCATGGTATTCTTTGCATTTTCAAAGGTGAATTACAGATGTGTAAGTGATGTCGAAGTCGGACTCTGCTACCGTACAAAGATGTGTGTAAGCGGGACATGATTGTTGCAGGGTTTGATATTACACCTTAGTATCTAATCGCCGCTGTTCGTGTTACATGGAGGGCAAAGGTCAGAAAGGGATTGCAAACAAAGGAGAAAATGATTGCAGATAGGTCACTCACTGAACGTGTGAGTCGTCAGATCGTGCGTCATGGTGCAAATGACCATGTGTTCAAATGCATCCTTTGTCTATGAACATTTACAGCGAGAGTTGGTCTGATTAGTCATATTTGCTACAGCCATGGCTGGTAATTATTATGCAGTTTTGAAGCCGGTAATATTGCGTATCCCTTACAGGACGTTGCAGTCAACATCAGCATTTTCAGCTTCTGTTGATCTACTAGGAAAGTTTTTACGTTCATTAGTTTGCCATTGCATTCTGAACGACCGGCTCACATACCCCCGTAAGTTACCAGCGTGTCGCGAACCACTGCCGATTCTTGCAGCTGCTGTTTTCCCCACGTTGATATACGGGATTACGAACAATGTCGACAACTCCTTGGCCAGGCAGACCGTTTCTGAAGCACAGTGTAATAAACTATCGTCTGACAAGACGGCAAGACGCCAGAATTTGGTTAGTAGTGTCATGTTCTCTGTTAACAGCACAGCGAAAATAAAATTTAGTCTTCCTTGTCAAATCACAATAGGATAATTTAATGAGTTACTACAGCAAGTCAAAAATTATACGTCTATAATGCGTTACTTTTACAGCATAGAAAACTAGCATTATGTCAGACTGACATTATTTTATGCATATATAACAATTTATTTTTCTGTCTGTCCGTTTCTGTACAGGAGGTTCTCGAATTTTATTTTCCTTATACTATACCTATTCCGTATGTAATTAGCACATACATTTGCGCTTGTCTTACCTTGTCGGACACATATATTAAATATTATGCACAACTATACTACTATATTGTTGTCATTTTATATATTACTTAGAAAATATACCGTCTCTACTTACTGCATCTCTTACTCTTCCTCTTCGTAATCTTCCTTTAATTCATTTTATTCTTTTTCATATTCTTTTTCTTCTTCCTAACTATTGTACACGGATTCGAAATGAGTCCATA
Organism: Cepaea nemoralis; assembly: GCA_014155875.1. Lineage (NCBI taxonomy): Eukaryota > Metazoa > Mollusca > Gastropoda > Stylommatophora > Helicidae > Cepaea > Cepaea nemoralis. The sequence goes on along the minus strand of JACEFZ010017109.1, from coordinate 49,154 downwards.
TTACATACATTTTAAATGTGTCCATGCTACATACATTGTAAATGTGTCCATGCTACATACATTTTAAATGTGTCCATGCTACATACATTGTAAATGTGTCCATGCTACATACATTGTAAATTTGTCCATGCTACATACATTGTAAATGTGTCCATGCTACATACATTGTAAATGTGTCCATGCTACATACATTGTAAATGTGTCCATGCTACATACATTGTAAATGTGTCCATGCTACATACATTGTAAATGTGTCCATGCTACATACATTGTAAATGTGTCCATGCTACATACATTGTAAATGTGTCCATGCTACATACATTGTAAATGTGTCCATGCTACACACATTGTAAATGTGTCCATGCTACATACATTGTAAATGTGTCCATGCTACATACATTGTAAATGTGTCCATGCTACATACATTTTAAATGTGTCCATGCTACATACATTGTAAATGTGTCCATGCTACATACATTGTAAATGTGTCCATGCTACATACATTGTAAATGTGTCCATGCTACATACATTGTAAATGTGTCCATGCTACATACATTGTAAATGTGTCCATGCTACATACATTGTAAATGTGTCCATGCTACATACATTGTAAATGTGTCCATGCTACATACATTGTAAATGTGTCCATGCTACATACATTGTAAATGTGTCCATGCTACATACATTGTAAATGTGTCCATGCTACATACATTGTAAATGTGTCCATGCTACATACATTGTAAATGTGTCCATGCTACATACATTTTAAATGTGTCCATGCTACATACATTGTAAATGTGTCCATGCTACATACATTGTAAATGTGTCCATGCTACATACATTGTAAATGTGTCCATGCTACATACATTGTAAATGTGTCCATGCTACATACATTGTAAATGTGTCCATGCTACATACATTGTAAATGTGTCCATGCTACATACATTGTAAATGTGTCCATGCTACATACATTGTAAATGTGTCCATGCTACATACATTGTAAATGTGTCCATGCTACATACATTGTAAATGTGTCCATGCTACATACATTGTAAATGTGTCCATGCTACATACATTGTAAATGTGTCCATGCTACATACATTGTAAATGTGTCCATGCTACATACATTGTAAATGTGTCCATGCTACATACATTGTAAATGTGTCCATGCTACATACATTGTAAATGTGTCCATGCTACATACATTGTAAATGTGTCCATGCTACATACATTGTAAATGTGTCCATGCTACATACATTGTAAATGTGTTCATATTACATGGTTTCTAAATCCTATATATGTGAATGACATTGTAAATATGTCCATGTTGCATATAATGTAAATGTGTCCATTTTACCTACTACATTGTAAATGTGTCAGTGTTACCTACTACATTGTAAATGTGTCAGTGTTACCTACTACATTGTAAATGTGTCAGTGTTACCTACTACATTGTAAATGTGTCAGTGTTACCTACTACATTGTAAATGTGTCAGTGTTACCTACTACATTGTAAATGTGTCAGTGTTACCTACTACATTGTAAATGTGTCAGTGTTACCTACTACATTGTAAATGTGTCAGTGTTACCTACTACATTGTAAATGTGTCAGTGTTACCTACTACATTGTAAATGTGTCAGTGTTACCTACTACATTGTAAATGTGTCCATGTTACCTACTACATTGTAAATGTGTCAGTGTTACCTACTACATTGTAAATGTGTCCATGTTACCTACTACATTGTAAATGTGTCAGTGTTACCTACTACATTGTAAATGTGTCCATGTTACCTATTACATTGTAAATGTGTCCATGTTACCTACTACATTGTAAATGTGTCAGTGTTACCTACTACATTGTAAATGTGTCAGTGTTACCTACTACATTGTAAATGTGTCCATGTTACCTACTACATTGTAAATGTGTCAGTGTTACCTACTACATTGTAAATGTGTCCATGTTACCTATTACATTGTAAATGTGTCCATGTTACCCACTACATTGTAAATATGTCTATGTTACCTACTACATTGTAAATGTGTCCATGTTACCTACTACATTGTAAATGTGTCCATGTTACCCACTACATTGTAAATATGTCTATGTTACCTACTACACTGTAAATGTGTCCATATTACCTACTACACTGTAAATGTGTCCATGTTACCTACTACACTGTAAATGTGTCTATGTTACCTACTACACTGTAAATGTGTCCATATTACCTACTACATTGTAAATGTGTCCATGGTACCTACTACACTGTAAATGTGTCTATGTTACCTACTACACTGTAAATGTGTCCATATTACCTACTACATTGTAAATGTGTCCATGTTACCTACTACACTGTAAATGTGTCCATGTTACCTACTACATTGTAGATGTGTCCATGTTACCTACTACATTCTAAATGTGTCCATGTTACCTACTGCATTGTAAATGTGTCAGTTTTACCTATTACATTGTAAATGTGTCAGTGTTACCTATTACAATGTGACATATGCCTGGGTTCACTGACATTAATGAGAATGACCGTGCTAGTACATAAACAAGTGACCGGGCATGAGAAAGAATAGATGAAAGTTGGAGACAGTAAGGTGAGTGACCTTGGTAGCGATACTACAAGAAAAAAAACCAGCCATAAAAAATGATGGTAAGAGTGAGTACAGACCCCCCAGGGTGGATGGGGTGAGATACAGTGTATTTTTGTGTGAAGTCAGGGGACTTTAGGACAGTTGATGTTTTGGCACCGAGCGAATCGGTGGGCTAATAAGTGGGAGCTTAGACTGACTGCGGGTCAGATTGTTTGTTGTGTTGTTCTCCCAGTTTGAATGCAGGCCTAAAACCCAGTGGGGGTTGGATAGTTAATGGAGGCCTGAACCCAGAGTGGTTTGAATAGTTAGTGGAGGCTAGACCCAGTGTGTGGGTGTATTGTGTGAGGTCCAGCGGTGGATAGTAGCTGGATTACTGTCTTATGGATTTGAGATGAAACAGGCCTTGAGAAGGAAGTGATGTGTACGTGTTAAATTGTGAGGAGGATATATAGATTCTGTGGATTATATGGTTTCTGGATATATAAATATGTTATCTGTGTCCGTGTTCAGTCTGCATTAAAAGATTATGTGCGCCAACTCAATCTTGTTCACTGACTGGTGAATGTGCACTGCGGGGGTGAGTTATATTGTGAGACAGTTAGATAGCTCAATTGACACACCAGGAGCATCGTTACTTAGACAACGACCATATCACGCACTTATCATTAAGAACATCGTGATACATTGTAAATGTGTCCATGTTACCTACTACATTGTAAATGTGTCCATGTTACCTACTACATTGTAAATGTGTCAGTGTTACCTATTACATTGTAAATGTGTCAGTGTTACCTACTACATTGTAAATGTGTCCATGTTACCTATTACATTGTAAATGTGTCAGTGTTACCTATTACATTGTAAATGTTTCAGTGTTACCTACTACATGTAAATGTGTCAGTGTTACCTATTACATTGTAAATGTGTTCATGTTACCTACTACATTGTAAATGTGTCAGTGTTACCTACTACATTATAAATGTGTCCATGTTACCTACTACATTGTAAATGTGTCCTTTTTACCAACTAAATTGTAAATTGGTCCACGTAGCATTGTAAATATGGCCTTGTTGTATAATACATAGTAAATGTATCATTGTTATCTAATACATTGTAAATGTGTCCATGGTTCATATATTGGAAATGTATCGATTTTATCTTTTGCATTATAAATGTGTCCATGTTACATACATTGTAAATGTGTCCATGTTACATACATTGTACATTGTAAATATTTCCATGTTACATGTATTGTAAATATGACCATGTTACATACATTTTAAATGTTTAAATGATACATACATTGTAAATATGTATTACCTAAATATATTTGAAAGATCGGGTTGTGTGACGGTTTGATCCATGCTCAATCTTCGTAGACTTAGATTAATAGAACACTTCGGAGAATGGATGGCGGTAGAATACCAAATGACATCATTTGTTTGTGTGAATTACAGACGGGTAAGAGGTCTCGGGGTCGGCTTCTACTACATTACAAAGACTGTGTGCAAGTAGGACATGATGGATACAGACATTGATATTGCACCTTGGTAGAAAGTCGCCGATGATCAAGTTTCATGGAGGGCAACAATCAGAAATGGAATAAAGTCAAAACAGAACATTATTGCAGATATGTCACATACTGAGCATGTGGGACGTCAGGTGGTGCGTGATGGTGGAAATAGCCATGTGTTTACATGCATCCATTGTGGACGAACAAAGCGAATGTGTCTGATCAGTCACAGTCGCTACTGAGATGGGTTAGATTTACGAGGGGAAGTCAATAAGTAAGTCACAAATGGCTGTATATAAATAACTAAATATGGTAGAAACTTGAAAACAGTTTATTTTTATATATACATTGTCTATTTATTTATCAACATAATTTCCACCAACATTAATGCACTTATCCCATCGTTTTATCAGTCCTCCCAAACTGGCTGCATAGAACTGCATGCTCTGTTTTCTAAACCACGTTTTCACTTCACATTCAACATCGGCGTCATTCGCAAAATGTTTCCGCCAAGATGGATTTTCAGGGGACCAAAAATGTGGAAATCGCTAGGGGCTACGTCGGGACTGTAACGTTGATGTTCCAGAACTTCCCACCTTAGTTGGTTAATTTTCTCCTGAGTTAATCGCGCCGTATGTGGTTTGGCATTGTCAAAAAGAAGCTATACTCCTCTAGTCAGCAGTTCTGGAAGTTTTCTTCGAATTGCATCATGAAGCATTGTTAGAACTTCACAGTACGATTAAGAATTCACATTGTCACATTTTTTCTTGAAATTTATTAGAAGCACTCCTTGACAATCCCATAACACTGTCAGCATAACATTCCCTGCTGATGGCGTAACCTTGAATTTTTGGACACAAGGCGAAGAAGTATGTTTCCATTGCATTGAAGCACGAGTTGATTCGGGTTGGTAGTGATGCACCCATGATTCGTCTCCAGTAACAATCCTGTTCAACATGTCTTCTCCTACATCTTCGTAAAGACAGGGATGATGAAACTATATATTTATACCTTCAAGCAGACCTAACATGTTCGTCCACGTTCCAGGATTCACTACCATACGACAGAATGGGTTTTATATCACATTCCAGATTAAGTCTGAACAAGGATGTTCTTTTACGCGTGTGTGTTGAAGTTGTTACTTTTACTTGAACCTCCACTTTTGGATTTAATATCATCATCATGTGGCAGGTCATTTGCTGAACATCGGCTCAACACGGCGCGACGAACTCCTTTCGGTCTCTGACCATCTCGCCTATTCCATGCCCAAGGTGTCTGCAATGTCCTATGTCTATCTTCCTGCTGGTTGACCCCTAGCTTTTCTACCAGGAACCTTACTAAATAACTGGCACTTTGTCGTCTTGACAGATGCCAGTTTGTTAATTGTGCTTAATAATATTAAAAAAAAAAAAAATCATAATACGACTGCGAGTCAATAAGTAAGTCACACAGTTCTGTGGGATGGCAGGTAAATGTAGTTGGTGTTTTCCACAGGTGTCATTAGGTGACAGCAACATCGAACGTTATATTCCCGTTCGTCAGGTGGCGCTAGGTGTCTCATGCGCGTGTGTAGCGCATAAACGAAATGGCGACTGCACTTACAGAGTGTACAACCATAGCGCAACGTGCTGTTGTGCGTTTTTTTTCTTTGTGGGCAAAAGGACTGCCTGCAAAGGACATTCATAAGGAATTGCTTCCTGTTTATGCTGACAAATGTTAGTCCCGTAAAGCGGTGCATAGCTGGGTAGAAAATTTTCTCAAGGACGGTCTAAAATTGTTGGTGAAATCCGATCTGGTCGTCCTGTTAAGATAACAACAGAGGCACCCGTGCAGCGGGTGGAGGAGATGATTAGAGGTGACAGGCGAGTAACGATAGACTCTGTAGCATCTGCAATTATGTGCTCACGTGGTTCAAGATACAGCATAATGCATGATCGATTGAAATTTAAGAAAGTGTGCTCAAGATGGGTACCCAGAAAATTGGAAGAGGAACACAAAATGAATTTGGCCTGTCCTTGCATCATCCCTGTCTTTACGAAGATGTAGGAGAAGACATGTTGAACAGGATTGTTACTGGAGACGAATCATGGGTGCATCACTACCAACCGAATCAACTCGTGCTTCAATGCAATGGAAACATACTTCTTCGCCTTGTGTCCAAAAATTCAAGGTTACGCCATCAGCAGGGAATGTTATGCTGACAGTGTTATGGGATTGTCAAGGAGTGCTTCTAATAAATTTCAAGAAAAAATGTGACAATGTGAATTCTTAATCGTACTGTGAAGTTCTAACAATGCTTCATGATGCAATTCGAAGAAAACTTCCAGAACTGCTGACTAGAGGAGTATAGCTTCTTTTTGACAATGCCAAACCACATACGGCGCGATTAACTCAGGAGAAAATTAACCAACTAAGGTGGGAAGTTCTGGAACATCAACGTTACAGTCCCGACGTAGCCCCTAGCGATTTCCACATTTTTGGTCCCCTGAAAATCCATCTTGGCGGGAAACATTTTGCGAATGACGCCGATGTTGAATGTGAAGTGAAAACGTGGTTTAGAAAACAGAGCATGCAGTTCTATGCAGCCAGTTTGGGAGGACTGATAAAACGATGGGATAAGTGCATTAATGTTGGTGGAAATTATGTTGATAAATAAATAGACAATGTATATATAAAAATAAACTGTTTTCAAGTTTCTACCATATTTAGTTATTTATATACAGCCATTTGTGACTTACTTATTGACTTCCCCTCGTAAATCTAACCCATCTCAGTAGCGACTGTGACTGATCAGACACATTCGCTTTGTTCGTCCACAATGGATGCATGTAAACACATGGCTATTTCCACCATCACGCACCACCTGACGTCCCACATGCTCAGTATGTGACATATCTGCAATAATGTTCTGTTTTGACTTTATTCCATTTCTGATTGTTGCCCTCCATGAAACTTGATCATCGGCGACTTTCTACCAAGGTGCAATATCAATGTCTGTATCCATCATGTCCTACTTGCACACAGTCTTTGTAATGTAGTAGAAGCCGACCCCGAGACCTCTTACCCGTCTGTAATTCACACAAACAAATGATGTCATTTGGTATTCTACCGCCATCCATTCTCCGAAGTGTTCTATTAATCTAAGTCTACGAAGATTGAGCATGGATCAAACCGTCACACAACCCGATCTTTCAAATATATATTAGGTAATACATATTTACAATGTATGTATCATTTAAACATTTAAAATGTATGTAACATGGTCATATTTACAATACATGTAACATGGAAATATTTACAATGTACAATGTATGTAACATGGACACATTTACAATTGTATGTAACATGGACACATTTATAATGCAAAAGATAAAATCGATACATTTCCAATATATGAACCATGGACACATTTACAATGTATTAGATAACAATGATACATTTACTATGTATTATACAACAAGGCCATATTTACAATGCTACGTGGACCAATTTACAATTTAGTTGGTAAAAAAGGACACATTTACAATGTAGTAGGTAACATGGACACATTTATAATGTAGTAGGTAACACTGACACATTTACAATGTAGTAGGTAACATGAACACATTTACAATGTAATAGGTAACACTGACACATTTACAATGTAGTAGGTAACACTGAAACATTTACAATGTAATAGGTAACACTGACACATTTACAATGTAATAGGTAACATGGACACATTACAATGTAGTAGGTAACACTGACACATTTACAATGTAATAGGTAACACTGACACATTTACAATGTAGTAGGTAACATGGACACATTTACAATGTAGTAGGTAACATGGGACACATTTACAATGTATCACGATGTTCTTAATGATAAGTGCGTGATATGGTCGTTGTCTAAGTAACGATGCTCCTGGTGTGTCAATTGAGCTATCTAACTGTCTCACAATATAACTCACCCCCGCAGTGCACATTCACCAGTCAGTGAACAAGATTGAGTTGGCGCACATAATCTTTTAATGCAGACTGAACACGGACACAGATAACATATTTATATATCCAGAAACCAATATAATCCACAGAATCTATATATCCTCCTCACAATTTAACACGTACACATCACTTCCTTCTCAAGGCCTGTTTCATCTCAAATCCATAAGACAGTAATCCAGCTACTATCCACCGCTGGACCTCACACAATACACCCACACACTGGGTCTAGCCTCCACTAACTATTCAACCACTCTGGGTTCAGGCCTCCATTAACTATCCAACCCCCACTGGGTTTTAGGCCTGCATTCAAACTGGGAGAACAACACAACAAACAATCTGACCCGCAGTCAGTCTAAGCTCCCACTTATTAGCCCACCGATTCGCTCGGTGCCAAAACATCAACTGTCCTAAAGTCCCCTGACTTCACACAAAAATACACTGTATCTCACCCCATTCCACCCTGGGGGGTCTGTACTCACTCTTACCATCATTTTTATGGCTGGTTTTTTTTCTTGTAGTATCGCTACCAAGGTCACTCACCTTACTGTCTCCAACTTTCATCTATTCTTTCTCATGCCCGGTCACTTGTTTATGTACTAGCACGGTCATTCTCATTAATGTCAGTGAACCCAGGCATATGTCACATTGTAATAGGTAACACTGACACATTTACAATGTAATAGGTAAAACTGACACATTTACAATGCAGTAGGTAACATGGACACATTTAGAATGTAGTAGGTAACATGGACACATCTACAATGTAGTAGGTAACATGGACACATTTACAGTGTAGTAGGTAACATGGACACATTTACAATGTAGTAGGTAATATGGACACATTTACAGTGTAGTAGGTAACATAGACACATTTACAGTGTAGTAGGTACCATGGACACATTTACAATGTAAGTAGGTAATATGGACACATTTACAGTGTAGTAGGTAACATAGACACATTTACAGTGTAGTAGGTAACATGGACACATTTACAGTGTAGTAGGTAATATGGACACATTTACAGTGTAGTAGGTAACATAGACATATTTACAATGTAGTGGGTAACATGGACACATTTACAATGTAGTAGGTAACATGGACACATTTACAATGTAGTAGGTAACATAGACATATTTACAATGTAGTGGGTAACATGGACACATTTACAATGTAATAGGTAACATGGACACATTTACAATGTAGTAGGTAACACTGACACATTTACAATGTAGTAGGTAACATGGACACATTTACAATGTAGTAGGTAACACTGACACATTTACAATGTAGTAGGTAACACTGACACATTTACAATGTAGTAGGTAACATGGACACATTTACAATGTAATAGGTAACATGGACACATTTACAATGTAGTAGGTAACACTGACACATTTACAATGTAGTAGGTAACATGGACACATTTACAATGTAAGTAGGTAACACTGACACATTTACAATGTAGTAGGTAACATGGACACATTTACAATGTAGTAGGTAACACTGACACATTTACAATGTAGTAGGTAAACACTGACACATTTACAATGTAGTAGGTAACACTGACACATTTACAATGTAGTAGGTAACACTGACACATTTACAATGTAGTAGGTAACACTGACACATTTACAATGTAGTAGGTAACACTGACACATTTACAATGTAGTAGGTAACACTGACACATTTACAATGTAGTAGGTAACACTGACACATTTACAATGTAGTAGGTAACACTGACACATTTACAATGTAGTAGTAAACACTGACACATTTACAATGTAGTAGGTAAAATGGACACATTTACATTATATGCAACATGGACATATTTACAATGTCATTCACATATATAGGATTTAGAAACCATGTAATATGAACACATTTACAATGTATGTAGCATGGACACATTTACAATGTATGTAGCATGGACACATTTACAATGTATGTAGCATGGACACATTTACAATGTATGTAGCATGGACACATTTACAATGTATGTAGCATGGACACATTTACAATGTATGTAGCATGGACACATTTACAATGTATGTAGCATGGACACATTTACAATGTATGTAGCATGGACACATTTACAATGTATGTAGCATGGACACATTTACAATGTATGTAGCATGGACACATTTACAATGTATGTAGCATGGACACATTTACAATGTATGTAGCATGGACACATTTACAATGTATGTAGCATGGACACATTTACAATGTATGTAGCATGGACACATTTACAATGTATGTAGCATGGACACATTTACAATGTATGTAGCATGGACACATTACAATGTATGTAGCATGGACACATTTACAATGTATGTAGCATGGACACATTTACAATGTATGTAGCATGGACACATTTAAAATGTATGTAGCATGGACACATTACAATGTATGTAGCATGGACACATTTACAATGTATGTAGCATGGACACATTTACAATGTATGTAGCATGGACACATTTACAATGTATGTAGCATGGACACATTTACAATGTATGTAGCATGGACACATTTACAATGTATGTAGCATGGACACATTTACAATGTATGTAGCATGGACACATTTACAATGTATGTAGCATGGACACATTTACAATGTATGTAGCATGGACACATTTACAATGTATGTAGCATGGACACATTTACAATGTATGTAGCATGGACACATTTACAATGTATGTAGCATGGACACATTTAAAATGTATGTAGCATGGACACATTTACAATGTATGTAGCATGGACACATTTACAATGTATGTAGCATGGACACATTTACAATGTGTGTAGCATGGACACATTTACAATGTATGTAGCATGGACACATTTACAATGTATGTAGCATGGACACATTTACAATGTATGTAGCATGGACACATTTACAATGTATGTAGCATGGACACATTTACAATGTATGTAGCATGGACACATTTACAATGTATGTAGCATGGACACATTTACAATGTATGTAGCATGGACACATTTACAATGTATGTAGCATGGACAAATTTACAATGTATGTAGCATGGACACATTTACAATGTATGTAGCATGGACACATTTAAAATGTATGTAGCATGGACACATTTACAATGTATGTAGCATGGACACATTTAAAATGTATGTAATATGGACTCATTTCGAATCCGTGTACAATAGTTAGGAAGAAGAAAAAGAATATGAAAAGAATAAAATGAATTAAAGGAAGATTACGAAGAGGAAGAGTAAGAGATGCAGTAAGTAGAGACGGTATATTTTCTAAGTAATATATAAAATGACAACATATAGTAGTATAGTTGTGCATAATATTTAATATATGTGTCCGACAAGGTAAGACAAGCGCAAATGTATGTGCTAATTACATACGGAATAGGTATAGTATAAGGAAAATAAATTCGAGAACCTCCTGTACAGAAACGGACAGACAGAAAAATAAATTGTTATATATGCATAAAATAATGTCAGTCTGACATAATGCTAGTTTTCTATGCTGTAAAAGTAACGCATTATAGACGTATAATTTTTGACTTGCTGTAGTAACTCATTAAATTATCCTATTGTGATTTGACAAGGAAGACTAAATTTTATTTTCGCTGTGCTGTTAACAGAGAACATGACACTACTAAACCAAATTCTGGCGTCTTGCCGTCTTGTCAGACGATAGTTTATTACACTGTGCTTCAGAAACGGTCTGCCTGGCCAAGGAGTTGTCGACATTGTTCGTAATCCCGTATATCAACGTGGGGAAAACAGCAGCTGCAAGAATCGGCAGTGGTTCGCGACACGCTGGTAACTTACGGGGGTATGTGAGCCGGTCGTTCAGAATGCAATGGCAAACTAATGAACGTAAAACTTTCCTAGTAGATCAACAGAAGCTGAAAAATGCTGATGTTGACTGCAACGTCCTGTAAGGGATACGCAATATTACCGGCTTCAAAAACTGCATAATAATTACCAGCCATGGCTGTAGCAAATATGACTAATCAGACCAACTCTCGCTGTAAATGTTCATAGACAAAGGATGCATTTGAACACATGGTCATTTGCACCATGACGCACGATCTGACGACTCACACGTTCAGTGAGTGACCTATCTGCAATCATTTTCTCCTTTGTTTGCAATCCCTTTCTGACCTTTGCCCTCCATGTAACACGAACAGCGGCGATTAGATACTAAGGTGTAATATCAAACCCTGCAACAATCATGTCCCGCTTACACACATCTTTGTACGGTAGCAGAGTCCGACTTCGACATCACTTACACATCTGTAATTCACCTTTGAAAATGCAAAGAATACCATGGACAGACAGAAAAATCAATGACCAAGTCCTACAAGAAACAAATGAAAACCGTAAACTGATTACAGAAATTAGTCATAGACAGTCACAGTATTTTGGACACATTATGAGAAGAAATACATAGGAAAACTTGGTGACAACTGGCAAGATTGAGGGGAAAAGAACCGGGGGAAGGCAGATAAATAAATACCTGGATGTCTTGGCCATGTGGTATGGTCGAGACAAGAACACAGAGCTGATCCACGACTCTGGTGATCGTGTGAGATGGCGAAACATGACAGCCCAAGCTAAAAGGCATTGCACATGATGATGATGATGATGATGATGAAGTCACCTTTTGGTAAGCAAAATCAGTCCGCATAAAATGTAGTGCAACAGAGAACCCAATTCATTTCATCAACAAAACACAACTAAATACATAGTGTAAATCCTCAAAGTGCATCCAATGGAACATATACATTTCTAAATACACTTGCTGTAGATATGTTGTTAATGAATCAAATATACCATATTGCTTGTAAGGCTGTACCTAAATAAAGGAATACGTTTTATCATATAATATGTTCAATACTGAAGAAAAGCAATCTCATAATGTTCACAAAATTATATATCGTAATGTGTAGATGCGTGTGAGTGAGTGTGTGTGTGTGTGTGTGTGTGTGTGTGTGTGTGTGTGTGTTTATACACGTGTCTGTCTGTCTGTCTGTCTGTCTGTCTGTCTGTCACTCTGTCGCTCTGTCGGTCTGTCGACCGGTCTCAATGTGTGTCTGCTTATCTGTCTACCTACCAACCTAACGTATGTATCTACCTATCTAACCGTTGTGGGTACCGCTGTGCTGGTCGCCACACACTTGTCACTGTAAGGATACCCAGGGCGGTAGGTCTCAAAGTTGTTAGAGAAGGTGTAGTTGCCTGAAACAATCCCAACTGGAGTCAGAGGAACTACATAGTTTGTTCTTGCTAGCTCTTGGGACATTTCAATCTGTAGATGTATGGAAATATGCACAGTTGTGAGCAAAGAATAACGACAGAAAGACCTTCGGACGGACATACAGACAGACAGACAGACAGATTCATAGATAGATAGATAGATAGATAGATAGATATATAGATATATAGATAGATAGATAGATAGATAGATAGATAGACAGACATATAGACAGACAGACAGACAGACAGACAGACAGACAGGCAGGCAGGCAGGCAGGCAGGCAGATCGACATACAGACAAACTGACAAACAGACAGACATGCAGACAGGAAAGCAAGCAAGCAAACAGACAACAGACAGACAGACAAAGACACAGACAAACAGACAGACAGACAGACGGACGGATGGATGGATGGATGGATGGATAGATGGATGCATGGATGGATGCATGGATGCATGGATGCATGGATATATATATATATATATATATATATATATATATATATATATATATATATATATATATATATATATATATATATATATATATATATCCATGCATCCATGCATCCATGCATCCATCCATGCATCCATCTATCCATCCATCCATCCATCCATCCGTCCGTCTGTCTGTCTGTCTGTTTGTCTGTGTCTTTGTCTGTCTGTCTGTTGTCTGTTTGCTTGCTTGCTTTCCTGTCTGCATGTCTGTCTGTTTGTCAGTTTGTCTGTATGTCGATCTGCCTGCCTGCCTGCCTGCCTGCCTGTCTGTCTGTCTGTCTGTCTGTCTGTCTGTCTATATGTCTGTCTATCTATCTATCTATCTATCTATCTATCTATATATCTATATATCTATCTATCTATCTATCTATCTATCTATGAATCTGTCTGTCTGTCTGTCTGTATGTCCGTCCGAAGGTCTTTCTGTCGTTATTCTTTGCTCACAACTGTGCATATTTCCATACATCTACAGATTGAAATGTCCCAAGAGCTAGCAAGAACAAACTATGTAGTTCCTCTGACTCCAGTTGGGATTGTTTCAGGCAACTACACCTTCTCTAACAACTTTGAGACCTACCGCCCTGGGTATCCTTACAGTGACAAGTGTGTGGCGACCAGCACAGCGGTACCCACAACGGTTAGATAGGTAGATACATACGTTAGGTTGGTAGGTAGACAGATAAGCAGACACACATTGAGACCGGTCGACAGACCGACAGAGCGACAGAGTGACAGACAGACAGACAGACAGACAGACAGACAGACACGTGTATAAACACACACACACACACACACACACACACACACACACACACACACACTCACTCACACGCATCTACACATTACGATATATAATTTTGTGAACATTATGAGATTGCTTTTCTTCAGTATTGAACATATTATATGATAAAACGTATTCCTTTATTTAGGTACAGCCTTACAAGCAATATGGTATATTTGATTCATTAACAACATATCTACAGCAAGTGTATTTAGAAATGTATATGTTCCATTGGATGCACTTTGAGGATTTACACTATGTATTTAGTTGTGTTTTGTTGATGAAATGAATTGGGTTCTCTGTTGCACTACATTTTATGCGGACTGATTTTGCTTACCAAAAGGTGACTTCATCATCATCATCATCATCATCATGTGCAATGCCTTTTAGCTTGGGCTGTCATGTTTCGCCATCTCACACGATCACCAGAGTCGTGGATCAGCTCTGTGTTCTTGTCTCGACCATACCACATGGCCAAGACATCCAGGTATTTATTTATCTGCCTTCCCCCGGTTCTTTTCCCCTCAATCTTGCCAGTTGTCACCAAGTTTTCCTATGTATTTCTTCTCATAATGTGTCCAAAATACTGTGACTGTCTATGACTAATTTCTGTAATCAGTTTACGGTTTTCATTTGTTTCTTGTAGGACTTGGTCATTGATTTTTCTGTCTGTCCATGGTATTCTTTGCATTTTCAAAGGTGAATTACAGATGTGTAAGTGATGTCGAAGTCGGACTCTGCTACCGTACAAAGATGTGTGTAAGCGGGACATGATTGTTGCAGGGTTTGATATTACACCTTAGTATCTAATCGCCGCTGTTCGTGTTACATGGAGGGCAAAGGTCAGAAAGGGATTGCAAACAAAGGAGAAAATGATTGCAGATAGGTCACTCACTGAACGTGTGAGTCGTCAGATCGTGCGTCATGGTGCAAATGACCATGTGTTCAAATGCATCCTTTGTCTATGAACATTTACAGCGAGAGTTGGTCTGATTAGTCATATTTGCTACAGCCATGGCTGGTAATTATTATGCAGTTTTTGAAGCCGGTAATATTGCGTATCCCTTACAGGACGTTGCAGTCAACATCAGCATTTTTCAGCTTCTGTTGATCTACTAGGAAAGTTTTTACGTTCATTAGTTTGCCATTGCATTCTGA
Source organism: Cepaea nemoralis (assembly GCA_014155875.1). Taxonomy (NCBI): domain Eukaryota; kingdom Metazoa; phylum Mollusca; class Gastropoda; order Stylommatophora; family Helicidae; genus Cepaea; species Cepaea nemoralis. Next base: position 33,375 of record JACEFZ010017109.1, on the reverse strand, counting down.
ACGACCGGCTCACATACCCCCGTAAGTTACCAGCGTGTCGCGAACCACTGCCGATTCTTGCAGCTGCTGTTTTCCCCACGTTGATATACGGGATTACGAACAATGTCGACAACTCCTTGGCCAGGCAGACCGTTTCTGAAGCACAGTGTAATAAACTATCGTCTGACAAGACGGCAAGACGCCAGAATTTGGTTTAGTAGTGTCATGTTCTCTGTTAACAGCACAGCGAAAATAAAATTTAGTCTTCCTTGTCAAATCACAATAGGATAATTTAATGAGTTACTACAGCAAGTCAAAAATTATACGTCTATAATGCGTTACTTTTACAGCATAGAAAACTAGCATTATGTCAGACTGACATTATTTTATGCATATATAACAATTTATTTTTCTGTCTGTCCGTTTCTGTACAGGAGGTTCTCGAATTTTATTTTCCTTATACTATACCTATTCCGTATGTAATTAGCACATACATTTGCGCTTGTCTTACCTTGTCGGACACATATATTAAATATTATGCACAACTATACTACTATATTGTTGTCATTTTATATATTACTTAGAAAATATACCGTCTCTACTTACTGCATCTCTTACTCTTCCTCTTCGTAATCTTCCTTTAATTCATTTTATTCTTTTTCATATTCTTTTTCTTCTTCCTAACTATTGTACACGGATTCGAAATGAGTCCATATTACATACATTTTAAATGTGTCCATGCTACATACATTGTAAATGTGTCCATGCTACATACATTTTAAATGTGTCCATGCTACATACATTGTAAATGTGTCCATGCTACATACATTGTAAATTTGTCCATGCTACATACATTGTAAATGTGTCCATGCTACATACATTGTAAATGTGTCCATGCTACATACATTGTAAATGTGTCCATGCTACATACATTGTAAATGTGTCCATGCTACATACATTGTAAATGTGTCCATGCTACATACATTGTAAATGTGTCCATGCTACATACATTGTAAATGTGTCCATGCTACATACATTGTAAATGTGTCCATGCTACACACATTGTAAATGTGTCCATGCTACATACATTGTAAATGTGTCCATGCTACATACATTGTAAATGTGTCCATGCTACATACATTTTAAATGTGTCCATGCTACATACATTGTAAATGTGTCCATGCTACATACATTGTAAATGTGTCCATGCTACATACATTGTAAATGTGTCCATGCTACATACATTGTAAATGTGTCCATGCTACATACATTGTAAATGTGTCCATGCTACATACATTGTAAATGTGTCCATGCTACATACATTGTAAATGTGTCCATGCTACATACATTGTAAATGTGTCCATGCTACATACATTGTAAATGTGTCCATGCTACATACATTGTAAATGTGTCCATGCTACATACATTGTAAATGTGTCCATGCTACATACATTGTAAATGTGTCCATGCTACATACATTTTAAATGTGTCCATGCTACATACATTGTAAATGTGTCCATGCTACATACATTGTAAATGTGTCCATGCTACATACATTGTAAATGTGTCCATGCTACATACATTGTAAATGTGTCCATGCTACATACATTGTAAATGTGTCCATGCTACATACATTGTAAATGTGTCCATGCTACATACATTGTAAATGTGTCCATGCTACATACATTGTAAATGTGTCCATGCTACATACATTGTAAATGTGTCCATGCTACATACATTGTAAATGTGTCCATGCTACATACATTGTAAATGTGTCCATGCTACATACATTGTAAATGTGTCCATGCTACATACATTGTAAATGTGTCCATGCTACATACATTGTAAATGTGTCCATGCTACATACATTGTAAATGTGTCCATGCTACATACATTGTAAATGTGTCCATGCTACATACATTGTAAATGTGTCCATGCTACATACATTGTAAATGTGTCCATGCTACATACATTGTAAATGTGTTCATATTACATGGTTTCTAAATCCTATATATGTGAATGACATTGTAAATATGTCCATGTTGCATATAATGTAAATGTGTCCATTTTACCTACTACATTGTAAATGTGTCAGTGTTACCTACTACATTGTAAATGTGTCAGTGTTACCTACTACATTGTAAATGTGTCAGTGTTACCTACTACATTGTAAATGTGTCAGTGTTACCTACTACATTGTAAATGTGTCAGTGTTACCTACTACATTGTAAATGTGTCAGTGTTACCTACTACATTGTAAATGTGTCAGTGTTACCTACTACATTGTAAATGTGTCAGTGTTACCTACTACATTGTAAATGTGTCAGTGTTACCTACTACATTGTAAATGTGTCAGTGTTACCTACTACATTGTAAATGTGTCCATGTTACCTACTACATTGTAAATGTGTCAGTGTTACCTACTACATTGTAAATGTGTCCATGTTACCTACTACATTGTAAATGTGTCAGTGTTACCTACTACATTGTAAATGTGTCCATGTTACCTATTACATTGTAAATGTGTCCATGTTACCTACTACATTGTAAATGTGTCAGTGTTACCTACTACATTGTAAATGTGTCAGTGTTACCTACTACATTGTAAATGTGTCCATGTTACCTACTACATTGTAAATGTGTCAGTGTTACCTACTACATTGTAAATGTGTCCATGTTACCTATTACATTGTAAATGTGTCCATGTTACCCACTACATTGTAAATATGTCTATGTTACCTACTACATTGTAAATGTGTCCATGTTACCTACTACATTGTAAATGTGTCCATGTTACCCACTACATTGTAAATATGTCTATGTTACCTACTACACTGTAAATGTGTCCATATTACCTACTACACTGTAAATGTGTCCATGTTACCTACTACACTGTAAATGTGTCTATGTTACCTACTACACTGTAAATGTGTCCATATTACCTACTACATTGTAAATGTGTCCATGGTACCTACTACACTGTAAATGTGTCTATGTTACCTACTACACTGTAAATGTGTCCATATTACCTACTACATTGTAAATGTGTCCATGTTACCTACTACACTGTAAATGTGTCCATGTTACCTACTACATTGTAGATGTGTCCATGTTACCTACTACATTCTAAATGTGTCCATGTTACCTACTGCATTGTAAATGTGTCAGTTTTACCTATTACATTGTAAATGTGTCAGTGTTACCTATTACAATGTGACATATGCCTGGGTTCACTGACATTAATGAGAATGACCGTGCTAGTACATAAACAAGTGACCGGGCATGAGAAAGAATAGATGAAAGTTGGAGACAGTAAGGTGAGTGACCTTGGTAGCGATACTACAAGAAAAAAAACCAGCCATAAAAAATGATGGTAAGAGTGAGTACAGACCCCCCAGGGTGGATGGGGTGAGATACAGTGTATTTTTGTGTGAAGTCAGGGGACTTTAGGACAGTTGATGTTTTGGCACCGAGCGAATCGGTGGGCTAATAAGTGGGAGCTTAGACTGACTGCGGGTCAGATTGTTTGTTGTGTTGTTCTCCCAGTTTGAATGCAGGCCTAAAACCCAGTGGGGGTTGGATAGTTAATGGAGGCCTGAACCCAGAGTGGTTTGAATAGTTAGTGGAGGCTAGACCCAGTGTGTGGGTGTATTGTGTGAGGTCCAGCGGTGGATAGTAGCTGGATTACTGTCTTATGGATTTGAGATGAAACAGGCCTTGAGAAGGAAGTGATGTGTACGTGTTAAATTGTGAGGAGGATATATAGATTCTGTGGATTATATTGGTTTCTGGATATATAAATATGTTATCTGTGTCCGTGTTCAGTCTGCATTAAAAGATTATGTGCGCCAACTCAATCTTGTTCACTGACTGGTGAATGTGCACTGCGGGGGTGAGTTATATTGTGAGACAGTTAGATAGCTCAATTGACACACCAGGAGCATCGTTACTTAGACAACGACCATATCACGCACTTATCATTAAGAACATCGTGATACATTGTAAATGTGTCCATGTTACCTACTACATTGTAAATGTGTCCATGTTACCTACTACATTGTAAATGTGTCAGTGTTACCTATTACATTGTAAATGTGTCAGTGTTACCTACTACATTGTAAATGTGTCCATGTTACCTATTACATTGTAAATGTGTCAGTGTTACCTATTACATTGTAAATGTTTCAGTGTTACCTACTACATTGTAAATGTGTCAGTGTTACCTATTACATTGTAAATGTGTTCATGTTACCTACTACATTGTAAATGTGTCAGTGTTACCTACTACATTATAAATGTGTCCATGTTACCTACTACATTGTAAATGTGTCCTTTTTACCAACTAAATTGTAAATTGGTCCACGTAGCATTGTAAATATGGCCTTGTTGTATAATACATAGTAAATGTATCATTGTTATCTAATACATTGTAAATGTGTCCATGGTTCATATATTGGAAATGTATCGATTTTATCTTTTGCATTATAAATGTGTCCATGTTACATACATTGTAAATGTGTCCATGTTACATACATTGTACATTGTAAATATTTCCATGTTACATGTATTGTAAATATGACCATGTTACATACATTTTAAATGTTTAAATGATACATACATTGTAAATATGTATTACCTAATATATATTTGAAAGATCGGGTTGTGTGACGGTTTGATCCATGCTCAATCTTCGTAGACTTAGATTAATAGAACACTTCGGAGAATGGATGGCGGTAGAATACCAAATGACATCATTTGTTTGTGTGAATTACAGACGGGTAAGAGGTCTCGGGGTCGGCTTCTACTACATTACAAAGACTGTGTGCAAGTAGGACATGATGGATACAGACATTGATATTGCACCTTGGTAGAAAGTCGCCGATGATCAAGTTTCATGGAGGGCAACAATCAGAAATGGAATAAAGTCAAAACAGAACATTATTGCAGATATGTCACATACTGAGCATGTGGGACGTCAGGTGGTGCGTGATGGTGGAAATAGCCATGTGTTTACATGCATCCATTGTGGACGAACAAAGCGAATGTGTCTGATCAGTCACAGTCGCTACTGAGATGGGTTAGATTTACGAGGGGAAGTCAATAAGTAAGTCACAAATGGCTGTATATAAATAACTAAATATGGTAGAAACTTGAAAACAGTTTATTTTTATATATACATTGTCTATTTATTTATCAACATAATTTCCACCAACATTAATGCACTTATCCCATCGTTTTATCAGTCCTCCCAAACTGGCTGCATAGAACTGCATGCTCTGTTTTCTAAACCACGTTTTCACTTCACATTCAACATCGGCGTCATTCGCAAAATGTTTCCCGCCAAGATGGATTTTCAGGGGACCAAAAATGTGGAAATCGCTAGGGGCTACGTCGGGACTGTAACGTTGATGTTCCAGAACTTCCCACCTTAGTTGGTTAATTTTCTCCTGAGTTAATCGCGCCGTATGTGGTTTGGCATTGTCAAAAAGAAGCTATACTCCTCTAGTCAGCAGTTCTGGAAGTTTTCTTCGAATTGCATCATGAAGCATTGTTAGAACTTCACAGTACGATTAAGAATTCACATTGTCACATTTTTTCTTGAAATTTATTAGAAGCACTCCTTGACAATCCCATAACACTGTCAGCATAACATTCCCTGCTGATGGCGTAACCTTGAATTTTTGGACACAAGGCGAAGAAGTATGTTTCCATTGCATTGAAGCACGAGTTGATTCGGGTTGGTAGTGATGCACCCATGATTCGTCTCCAGTAACAATCCTGTTCAACATGTCTTCTCCTACATCTTCGTAAAGACAGGGATGATGCAAGGACAGGCCAAATTCATTTTGTGTTCCTCTTCCAATTTTCTGGGTACCCATCTTGAGCACACTTTCTTAAATTTCAATCGATCATGCATTATGCTGTATCTTGAACCACGTGAGCACATAATTGCAGATGCTACAGAGTCTATCGTTACTCGCCTGTCACCTCTAATCATCTCCTCCACCCGCTGCACGGGTGCCTCTGTTGTTATCTTAACAGGACGACCAGATCGGATTTCACCAACAATTTTAGACCGTCCTTGAGAAAATTTTTCTACCCAGCTATGCACCGCTTTACGGGACTAACATTTGTCAGCATAAACAGGAAGCAATTCCTTATGAATGTCCTTTGCAGGCAGTCCTTTTGCCCACAAAGAAAAAAAACGCACAACAGCACGTTGCGCTATGGTTGTACACTCTGTAAGTGCAGTCGCCATTTCGTTTATGCGCTACACACGCGCATGAGACACCTAGCGCCACCTGACGAACGGGAATATAACGTTCGATGTTGCTGTCACCTAATGACACCTGTGGAAAACACCAACTACATTTACCTGCCATCCCACAGAACTGTGTGACTTACTTATTGACTCGCAGTCGTATTATGATTTTTTTTTTTTTTAATATTATTAAGCACAATTAACAAACTGGCATCTGTCAAGACGACAAAGTGCCAGTTATTTAGTAAGGTTCCTGGTAGAAAAGCTAGGGGTCAACCAGCAGGAAGATAGACATAGGACATTGCAGACACCTTGGGCATGGAATAGGCGAGATGGTCAGAGACCGAAAGGAGTTCGTCGCGCCGTGTTGAGCCGATGTTCAGCAAATGACCTGCCACATGATGATGATATTAAATCCAAAAGTGGAGGTTCAAGTAAAAGTAACAACTTCAACACACACGCGTAAAAGAACATCCTTGTTCAGACTTAATCTGGAATGTGATATAAAACCCATTCTGTCGTATGGTAGTGAATCCTGGAACGTGGACGAACATGTTAGGTCTGCTTGAAGGTATAAATATATAGTTTCTGAGACGAGAGTATCTTGCACTTTGAGTTAGTTACTTGTATATCTGTTACTGGACGTCGTAATCAACATCAACATGTTTGGCTGTATGTGATTTCTTGGTTTATATTCAGTAGTTTGCCATTGCTTTCTGAACTATTGCCATGCACACCACTGAATGAAAACCAACACAAAGCTTCCTGCTTTCGAATCGACACATGTATGTTTTTAATACAATATGTGGGATTAAGAATTGCGTTCGGAACCCCTTCGCCACAAAGACTGCTGGGAAACTAACGCATAACATGTGTTTGGAAAAGGCTGATGAAAGAAGAACTTTGTATACAAAAATCCCTCTTTGGAATATACTTTTCACTTCTACTGAAATGTGCATTTCGTGATCAGGATGGCGGTATATACATTCACTCACGCTCAGATGGCGGCCTCTACAATGCTCAGAGAGTGAAGTCCAAGACAAAAATTAATAGGGTACTGATCAGAGAGTTGCGTTTTGCAGATGATGCTACAATTACGACCCATTCTGAGGAAGAATTAAGTCTACTATCTGCATTCTCCAATGCTTGTTCTGAATATCGTTTAACAATTAGCAAAAATAAGACACAGATTATGTCACAAGGTGCACGTGGGTTTACATCAATATTTATTGACGACGCCGAAAAGGAGATAGTAGACCATTTTACATATCTAGATTTAGAGGTAAATAGCAAATTATCCCTAGATCAGGAAATCAACATCCGGATTGGTAAGGCAGCAACAACAATGAACAGGTTAACAAAAATAGTCTGGGAGAACAAGAAGCTCACTGCCAAAACAAAAGTCTATCAAGCCTGTCTCCTTAGTACTGTTCTTTATGGCAGTGAAGCCTGGTCAACTTACACCAAGAGAAACGTTTACACAGCTTTCGTACGCGGAGTCTGCGAAGAATACTTGGTATTAAGTCATCATCATCATCATCATCATCATCATCATCATCATCATCATCATCATCATCATCATCATCATCATCATCATCATCATCATCTTCCACTTCTGCCGTCAAGCGTCGTGGGGAGGAATAATTTGCGTTCCAGCGCCCGGTGGGCGGCACTGGATAGTGTCATTCCGTGTGGTTGTACAATGTCTCTGATGTCGTCAATCCATTTTCTTCTTGGACGTCCTCGTGGTCTCGTCGCAGATGATCTTTGATGTAAGGCCAGTGATGGTAGTTGCTGATGTTGCATTCTAACGACATGGCCAAACCACTTGATCTTCTGTCTTTCAATAAATGTGGCACAAGGTGTTGATCCCACAGTCTGTCTGATAGTAGCATTTCTTACTCGGTCTCGGATTGTTAAGTTGGCAGCTCTCCTCAGGCATCTCATTTCGCAGGTGTTGATTTTGCGAAGGTGTAATTTGGATAAAGTCCAGGTTTGAGATTGGTAGCATAGGGTTGGTGTGAATATGCTGTTTATTATCTGTCGTTTTGCGGGCATGGGTATGTTTGGATGTTTCAGTAAGGGTGATAGTTGATATGTAAGTGCACTAGCTTTTTGACATCTGATTTCAATTTCTCTGTCCAATCTGCCATCTTCTGTGATCATACTTCCAAGGTATTTGAATTCTTTAACTTGTTTCAGAGGTGTGTTATTTATCTGTATACTTAGTGGGCCTGGCGATCTGCTAACTTGCATTACTTCGGTTTTGGCTGTGTTTATACTCATATTGTATCTGCTGCAGGTTGAACTCAGATTAGTAATATGATTTTGTAGTCTGCCCTCATCTCTGTAAAACAGGAACTGATCGTCTGCAAATAGAAGTTCATTTATTCCCTGTGGGTCAGTTGTTTCATCTGGAGTAAAGAGTTCTAAATTTCCTGAATCTGTTCTGTCGAGACTTGCTTCTTTGGAAATTCTGTCCATGTAGATATTGAATAGCAGGGGGGAGAGCACACATCCCTGCCTCACTCCTGTATTGACTGTGAACATATCTGATACACCTTCTTGTGTTCTTACTGCACTTTGGCTCGAATGGTACATGGCTATGATGTTTTCTAGCAGTTGCCCTTCTATCCCATAGTCTTCAAGGATGGTCCATAATTTGTATCTGACTACTCTATCAAAAGCCTTTTCCTGATCTACAAACGCAATATTCTGCTGGTCACTATATTCGATAGTTGTTTCACAAATTTGTCTAAGTGTTAATAATGCATCAGTGCAACTTTTACCTTTCCGAAAACCGAATTGTGCTTTGCTTAACTGGTGTTCAACTATTGGTCTAGCTCTTTGTTCCAAAAGTTTTGCATACATTTTCCCTATATGGCTCAAGTGTGATATACCTCTGTATATTTCGCACACTCTCATATTGCCTTTCTTTTTCCATATTGGTACTATTATTTCAGAAATAAACATCATAATAGGGGACTTCAATGCAAAAGTAGGAAATCAAGGAGATAGATACACAGTAGTAAACTATGGTTTAGGAGAGAGAAATGAAAGAGGATACAGACTCGTAGAGTGGGCAAAAGAACAGGAAATAATTGTAGGAAACACCTGGTTCAAACAACACCCTAGAAGATTATGGACATGGAGGAGTCCTGATAGCAGGATTAGAAACCAGATTGACTACATTCTGATTAGCAGAAGATGTAGAAACGCATTAACAATAGCAAAAACAGTTCCCAGTGCTGATTGTTATAGTGACCACAGATTACTCACAGGAACATTGAGGATAAAGTTGAAGAAAGTCAAGTATATAACAGGAAACACTAAATATGATTTGTGTACATTGAGTAATGACAAGGAAATACAAAACAAATTCAATATAGAAGTACAGAACAGATTTGAAATTTTGTCTGATCTAGAGATCCTATTCCAGGATGTGGATGATCAATGGGAAACGTTGAAGAATTCAATCAATGTGGCTGCAGAAACAACTATTCCAAAATTAAAGAAGGTGGGTCGTAAGAAATGGATGACTGAAGAAATTTTACACCTCATGGAAACAAGAAGACTCAACAGACATAATTCTGTCAAATATGAAGAAATTCACAGACAAGTCAGACCATTATGTAAGGAGGCAAAAGAAGCATGGCTTGAGGAAAAGTGCTTAGAAATTGAAAGCCAACACAACAATCACAATACCAAATTAGTGCACAAAATAATTCAGGAACTTACTAATAAAAGAACAAGTACATCAACAGGGTGTCTAAAAACTGAAGATGGCAAAATCATAATAGAAAAAGACCAGATTCTGCAGGTATGGACAGATTATGTGAAACACCTTTATGATGATAACATATTAAATTTAATAATGAAGGACCGCCAATTTTGGAGATGGAGGTTCGAAATGTTCTTAAGCATATGAAAGCTGGCAAGGCCCCCTGTGCAGATAACATCACATCAGAAATGATTAAAGCTTTAGAAGAATTTGGACTAGATCAAGTCACCAGACTGCTGAACACATTATATGATACTGGAGATATACCTCCTAAATTATGTAACTCTACATTTATTGCAAACCCAAAGAAATCAGGTACCTTGGAATGTGATCAACATAGAACAATTAGTATAATGAGTCACATCACAAAGATTTTGCTAAGAATTATCATGCAAAGAATGAGGAAGAAGATACAACCTTAAATAGGGGAAGAACAATGCGGGTTTGTAGAAGGAAAGGGTACAGTAAATGCTGTGTATATGCTGCGAACAGTTATTGAACGGGCTATAGAAGTAAACAAGAATATACATCTTTCCTTTATTGACTATACAAAGGCTTTTGATAGCATTAGACATGCCAGCATGGTGGATATGCTTGCAGATCTACAAATTAATGGGAAAGACATTAGACTTATAAAAAACATATATTGGAAACAACAAGCTGCAATAAGGATTGATAATGAAGTGGGACAGTATCAGCCAAGGAGAGGTATTAGGCAGGGATGTGTGATGTCTCCAGATCTTTTTTCCCTGTACAGTGAAAATATTTTCAGAAATATAGAGGATATAAATGGAATCAGCATTGGAGGACAAAACATCAATAACATTAGATATGCAGATGATACAGTATTAATTGCAGACAATGCGCAGGACCTGCAACAATTAGTAGTTGCGGTTGTTGTACACAGTGAGCAACTGGGGTTAGAATTAAATTGTAAAAAGACTCAGGTTATGGTCGTCAGTAGGATGGAAGAAGTGTCACAATGTAATATACAAATACATGGAAATATTCTCCAACAAGGGAATCGGTACAATTATCTTGGAACAGTTATAACATCTGATGGGAGATGCCTTGAAGAGATTAGAACAAGAATCGCCATGGCGAAAGTAGCCTTTAGCAAGATGAAAAACATTCTGACCAATAAAAAGATGTCAATTGAAACGAGAAAAAGAGTGTTGAGGGGATACATAGAGCCTGTTCTTTTGTATGGATGTGAAACTTGGACAATGAGCAGTCAAGCTGAAAAGCATCTGATGGCTGCAGAAATGTGGTTTCTGAGGAAAATGCAAAGAATACCATGGACAGACAGAAAAACCAATGACCAAGTACTCCAGGAGACAAATGAACATCGTAGACTGATTAGAGAAATTAGACGTAGACAGTCAAAATTTGTTGGACATGTTATGAGAAGAAATGGATTGGAGAACTTAGTGACAACTGGCAAGATAGAGGGGAACAGACCAAGAGGAAGACCGAGAGGAAAATACCTGGATGGCTTGGCCACATGGCATGGACGAGACAGGAACACTGAGCTGATCCATGACACTGGTGATCGAGTGAAATGGCGAATCATGACCGCCCACGCTTTCCGGCATGGCACATGATTGATTGATTGACTATTATTTCCTGTATTAAGTGGCAAGGCAAAAATAACAAAAACTTAAGTTTTGGAAAGGTCAGGTTGTGTGACGGTTTGTTCCATGCTCAGTCTTAGTAGACTTAGATGGATAGGACACGTTAGGAGGATGGATGATGGTAGAATACCAAAGGACAACTTTTTTGGTGAATTACAGATGGGTAAGAGATCTCAGGGTCGTCCTCTACTACGATATAAAGATGTGTGTAAGCGGGACATGATTGATATCGGCATTGATAATGCACATTGGGAGCAAGTCGCCGCTGAACGTGTTGCATGGGGGGCAAATATCAGAAAGGGAATAAAGACAAAGGAGAAAATTATTGCAGATAAATCACACACCGAGCGTAAGATGATGCATGATTGAAGGAAATGACCATGTGTTCACATGCATCCAATTTGGACGAACGTTTACAGCGCGAATTGGCCTTTTCAGTCATATTCCCTACCGCCATAGGTTGTAGTTATTATGCCTTTTTGAAGTACAATGTAACAAACTAATCGTCTATCAAGATGGAAAGGTGCCAAGCTAAATGTGTGCACGTTATCTCATCTCAACTCATCTCATCATGTTCTTCTTGTACCTTGCGGTGTCGAGGTGAAGTATAAACAGCGGGCGAGTGGCCGCTCATGATCTTCATGTATCGATATTCCCATGGACTCTATTATTCCATGAGTCCATCGTTTACGTGATCGGCCTCTTCCTCTGCTTCCATCTGGTCTATACATCATTGCTTGTTATGGTATACTGTTAGTTGACAACCTGCTTGCATGGCCAAACCATTTTGCTTCCTGCTTTCTAATCTAATCAAGCGCAGATATAACCTCCACTGTAGTCCTGATTTCTTCATTTCTGATCTTATCTCTTTTTGATACATTGAGTATTCTTCTCAGGAATCTCATTTCTGTTGTTGTGATTTTTATTTTCTTCTTTTTCTTTTTCTGTTTGTTTGTTGTTGTTTTTTTTTTTTGGGGGGGGGGGGGGGCGGGGGGGGGGGGGGGGGGGTGTCATTGTCCAGGTTTGGCATTGGTAACATAGAGTTGGTAGGACGATTGTGCTTTAAAGTGCATTCTAAGTAGTTATTGTACATGTTTGTTCTTTAGTATTGGTGCCATTTGTCAAATGAGTTGGTTTGCCTTATTGCATCCATTTTCGATCTCGTCTTCTGATTTGCTATTTGATATTATACACCTAGGTACTTGAAACTCTTTACATATTTCAAGGGATGTTCGTTTAGGTGAATTGTGTTTTTTTTTTCTTCATTAGTTATAGTCATTACCTTTGTTTTACTTGTGCTAATATTCATATTATGTTCCTACACATGCCGTTTAGATTATTCACATGGTCTTGCTTTAAGAGTTCAATCCAGTCTACCACTCGTGTTGGTTAATGTTTATGCCCGCAACGCGAGAATTGATTCTCAGAAGTGGCAGTGCCTAAGTGACATACTAGGTCACGAGAGAAATGTTATTTTCTGTGGCAAATTCAACGCTAGAAGCAGATCATAGGGAAACATTTCCTACAACACATAGGGGGAGGAGCTCGAGTCTGCATTTGAAACCATTGACCTGGTTTGTATCAACAGTGGCTGTGTCACCAGGACAGCAAGCCGTCCAGGCGATGAGGACAGTGCTATTGATCTGGCTCTGGTTTCTCCTTCACTCACTACAGTGTGTAGATGGGTGTCATAGGACACCATGGCAGCGACCACCACCCTTGTAGCATATTGGTGGAGAAAGGCAGAACCAGGCAGCACAAGCTAACGGTCAAGACTTACTAGTATGACAGTACAGGGCAAGATGTGGTGAGTAAAATAAGACGTGACAAGCGCAGAAAGCGTCAGGGCAGGAAAAAAAAGCTGGGAGCAGCCACCTTGGTGGAATTTCGAGGTGGAGAAGTCTTGGGTGGATAAACGTAGTGATGTAAGGAGATGGCAAAATGCCAAGAAGAACAGAGCTGGCCATCCTAGTACCTGCATACACTTAGAAAGAGAGATGCACACAAAAGTAAGCTATTTAAAAAAAAAAAAAAACTGGTCAAGGTGGTTAAAAGTGAAAAAGGATATGCACTACTGACGAGCTCAAACGAGAGCGAAACTCGAGTCTAGTGCTTCCACATTGAAGTGGATAGGCCTTAGGTTCATACCAGAATACGATCAGCGTTGCCAGTAGTGGGTTGTGCTCGATATTTAAATCTCAAATCCCGATACAACCAACTAAATCAATTTGATTATTGCTCGCTGGACTTTAGGCGGCCTGGTGTGCCTTGCCAGTGAGAAGACCTGATCGTTCGGGTCCACATCGATTGACGGACGTCAGTCGCGGCGATCGGGCAAATCTTGAGCTACAGCCTACGTTGGGTGACGTTGTAATATTATGTTGTGAAAATTTGGCCGTGCCCAGCGTGTGCCGCGTGGTCTAGTCTTTACACACCCGCTTCACGCGCCAGTGATCCGGGGTTTGTTTCAGGGTCCGGTCAAGGATATGCACTACTGACAGGCTCATACGAGAGCGAAACTCGAGTCTAGTGCTTCCACATTGATGTGGTTAGGCCTTAGGTTATTGCCAGAATACGATCAGCGTTGGCAGTAGTGGGTAGTGCTCAATATTTACATCTCAAATCCCGAAACAACCAAATAAATCAATAATGAGTTACTCAAAGATCATCCCATGTATTATATAAATTTTTAATGACTTATTTGGACAGCATAACAAACATTACAATTTAATAATGATTTACAGGGCATCATGTAAAAATTATATGTCAATAATGAATTACTTTTACAGCATAGAAAACAAGCATTATGTCAGACTTGCATATATAACAATGTGATTATTCATCCGTGTACATTGTGTATACGAAGATCGTGCATTTTATTTGCTTCATATTACACTTTTTGCTTGTGTAATAAGCACATACCTTTACGCGTATTTTACATTGTCGGACAAATACATTAAATACTATGCATAACTATACTTCTATATTGTTGTTATATATATATATATATATATATATATATATATATATATATATATATATATATATATACTATATATATATATATATATATATATATATATTTTTTTTTTTTAATGTACAAACTATACCTTCTCAACATACTACTTCTTTTCCTTTTCCACCTCATCATCTTCCGCTTTATTGTTTTCGTATTTTCTCCACCTCCTTCGCCTCCTCCTCTTCTTCCTAATCATCACGTAAATACCTTCTAAATATGTCCTATATTACATACATTGTAAATGTATCAATGCTACCTACTATACTGTAAATGTGTGCATGTTACCTACTAAATTGTAAATGTGTCAATGCTACCTACTACACTTTAAATGTTCCAATATTACCTATTACATTTTACATGGGTCCATGTTACCTACTACATTGTACATGTGTCCATGTTACTTACTACACTGTAAATGTGTCAATGGTACCTACTACATTGTACATGTGCCCATATTACCTACTACATTGTACATGTACCCATGTTACCTACTACATTGTAAATGTTTCCATGTTACCTACTACATAGTAAATGTGTCCATTTTACCTAATACATTGTACATATGCCCATGTTACCTACTACATTGTAAATGTGTCAATGTTACATTGTAAATGTGCCCATATTACCTACTGCATTGTACATGTGTCCATGTTACCTACTACATTGTAAATGTATCCATGTTATCTACTACATTGTAAATGTGTCCATGTCATCTACTACATTGTAAATGTGTCCATGTTACCTACTACAATGTAAATATGTTCATGTTACCTACTACATTGTAAATGTGTCCATGTTACCTACTACATTGTCAATGTGTCCATGTTACCTACTACATAGTAAATGTGTCCATTTTACCTACTACATTGTACATATGCCCATGTTACCTACTACATTGTAAATTTGTCAATGTTACATTGTAAATGTGCCCATATTGCCTACTGCATTGTACATGTGTCCATGTTACCTACTACATTGTAAATGTGTCCATGTTATCTACTACATTGTAAATGTGTCCATGTCATCTACTACATTGTCAATGTGTCCATGTTACTTTCGACATTGTAAATATGTCCATGTGACCTGATACAATGAAATGTGTCCTTTTTACCTAATGCATTGGTACCCAAGTCGGAGAGATTTCCGACGCCACAGTCGACTTGTTAGACACTTTAGAGGTTTAGGTGCCCAAGAAGTAAACTCCTGAACATAACACTTGCCTAGTACATCAACAGCAGCTGAAAATGCTGGTGTTGACTGCAACGTCCCGTAATGGATACGAAACAAAAAAGACCTTACAGTGGGGTAAAGAGACCAATTAATCCCCACCATTATTTACATGATTTTTAGGACAGTAATGGCGAATGAAAACAGTTAGATGAGCTCTTAGCAAGGTATGACAGCCTCTTTGCCAAGGACGACAATGACATTGGGTTTACGAACAGAGTAACCGTAAAATACTTTTAATCGACTGTAGTAGAATGCTTATAGAACTGGCAAGATCGAAGGGAACAGACCAAGAGGAAGACCGAGAGGAAAATACCTGGATGGCTTGGCCACATGGCATGGACGAGACAGGAATACTGAGCTGATCCTACGCTTTCCGGCATGGCACATGATTGATTGATTGAGTAGAATGCACCCTGCTTTCTATCAAGAAGTTAAAGTCTCCCTACAGGGACTGTTAACAAATCAGAAAATACAGGAAATGTGTAGTCCCTGAGCTTCCCCAGTTGAGCTAGTAAGAAGGATAGAAATTGAGACTATGTGTAGACTACAGGGTGATGAACATAAAGACTAAGAATGATGCTTATCCACTTCCCAGGGTGGACTAATACTTAGATGTTCTAGGAGGGTCAAACTGTTCTGGTATCTAGAATTGGCTAGTGCCTACTACCAGGTAGCCACAAAGCCAGAAGACTAAGAGAAAACAGCATTAAATACGCCTTATGACCTCTATGAGTACACACGTATACCCATAGCTGTAGTGTATTCAGTCAGTACCGTTCAGTGTCTAATGCAGCCTTCGATTCACGACATGATGTCCAAATTACTACTGGTTTAATTAGATTACAACCTCTGGTACTCGTGTGACTGTAATGATCATATGGTGAAGCTGGTAGATATATTCAAGATTATACATATGATAGGTTTGAATTTAAGTCCCGCTTAGTGTACATTCTACAAGACGACGTTACAGTTTCTAGACCATACTGTGTCAGTCGAAGGCATAGGTCTGTTGACGATAATGTTCTAGCAATTCAACAAACACCCATACCTAAGACACAGACCGAGTTACGTGCATTCCTGTGCTAGTTATTATCGCAGGTTCGTGCCCAAATTTGGATCAATCGCCAGACTAATCCATGAACAGGTAGCCCAACTTAACTAACAACGCACAGACCAGCCTAAGAAGAGGAAGTGTCCAATTGGACAGCTTTGGTCTTGAGAATGCGATAAGGACATTAATCAACGTAAAGAAGCTCTAACTTCAACACCACTGTTAGGCTTTCCCTATTTCAAATTTCCATTTATAGTCGAATGTGAATACTCATTCATTCGACTTGCATCCGTGCTCTCACATATCTAAGACGACAAGAAGAGAGTAATAGCTTACGCTAGCGGTACTCTCCTTCCCTCCGAGCAAAATGCAAACAGTAGCACGAAATTTGAATTGCTGAGCCTGAGTGTGGGCTATGATGAGAAGTTTAAGAGATATCTGTGAGGCGCACAGGTGGAGGTATTCACAGATATCATGAATCTGACCATGTGTAAAACTTGGGACAATCGAACAAAGACTGACTGAGCAGATGGCAATGGTACATTACACGATCAAACACAAGCCTGGGCAATAAGAGGTATTGAGGTATTGATGAAAACACTATCAATGTCACAGCAGAGTTGGGATGATAGAAGTGATAGACCAGAAGATGGTTTTTAATGGTGCTCCCACTAACACATTACCCCCTTACACAACAGAGGAACTTGTAAAACGTGTGACATTGTGCAACATAAAACTAAGTTATCAAATGCATCAATGAGACGTCTGTCACTTCAAATAAAGAAATTGGTACGGCAAAGCAAGAGACTATGTATTGTCAATGTCATGTTATGTAGAAAAATCGGAGGGCATGGTGGGGTAGAAACGTTAAAACTAGTAATACAAGAGGCCTAGAGAACGAGAATACTAGAATCGGTACAAAGCATTGGTCACCAAGGAATGCTGCAGATATAGAAAAATCAGGTATTGTTGATGGGTATTACCGCAGACGTGTAGGAATTATGTAAAAGATTCAACCTCGAGACCAATCAAAACTGTAGCCAAGGATATTACGTTGCTTGAGAAATATACGAAAGGTTGCGAAATTGTCTCAGTTATAACTGATGTTTTCACAAACATTCTGATAGCTATCCATATAAATGATGAACAAGTTCTGGAAGTAGCAAGAGTATTAGTAGATTAGTGGTTTTCTATACAAGGGTTTGCCGGAAAAGTTGCACTCTGAACAGAACATAAATTTTGAATCTGCTGTGATAGCAGAGTTGTGTAAAGCCTATGGCACCTAGACTAGTCGCACAAATCTATGGAATCTAAAAGAAAACGGTGAGGGGTTTACTAGAACCTAATATGAATTTATTCGGCCTCTCGATGCCAAGGAGAAGGAGAGATGGTCTGTTAGTTTACCTGAGGTACTGAAGGTGTTTAATTCAACGCCTCATACATTGACACAGTTTTCCACTCATTGCTGGATCTTTGGACGGGAACCTTGTCTACCAGTTGAATTTATCCTAACCACAAACCGATGACAGGAATAAAGGTCCAAACCAATATTTAGAGATATACATGTTTGTGTGTGCGTGAGTGTGTGTGTGTGTGTGTGTGTGAGTGTGTGCGTGCGTGCGTGCGTGCGTGTCTGTGTCTCTGTGTCTGTGTCTGTGTCTGTATGTGTGTATGTATGTATGTATGTATGTATGTATGTATGTATGTATGTATGTATGTATGTATGTATGTATGTATGTATGTGTGTATATGTATGTATGTATGTGTGTGTGTTTGTATGTATGTATGTATGTATGTATGTATGTATGTATGTATGTATGTATGTATGTATGTATGTATGTGTGTGTGTATGTATGTATGTGTGTGTATGTGTGTATGTATGTGTGTGTATGTATGTGTGTATGTATGTGTGTATGTATGTATGTATGTATGTATGTATGTATGTATGTATGTATGTATGTATGTATGTATGTATGTATGTATGTATGTATGTATGTGTGTGTGTGTGTGTGTATGTATGTATGTATGTATGTATGTATGTATGTATGTATGTATGTATGTATGTATGTATGTATGTATGTATGTATGTATGTATGTATGTATGTATGTATGTATGTATGTATGTATGTATGTATGTATGTATGTATGTATGTGCGTACGTACGTACGTACGTACGTATTTACGTGCGTGCGTGCGTGAGTGTGTGTGCATGCGTGCTTGCGTGCTCTAACCCACCTTTCCTGCTGGAACCAATGACAGTAAACATACTTGCTTACACCCTAGAACTGAACATGTTGTCCCTGGACTGACCTAACATCTCTCTGACTTCAAATGTTGTCTGAATATCTCTATATTCAAAAGGTTACAAATTGGGCACGCAGGCCCGTCTTACATTCGGCCCTTCCAATCACTCAACTTTCACTCATGGTAAATACATTCACAATTGACCAAAAAAAAACCTTTGTCAAATGAATGTTGTAAAAACGAACAATGCATATTATCCTGTTATGAGACAAATATCCCAACCAGCCACCCATCCTCCATCCACCCACACATCCCCCACCTAACTACACACACACACACACACCCAGGCACACATACATGGCCCCATCCATTCCCCCATACATCCTCCACCCACACAAATCCCCCGCCTACACACATCTCCCTAAACATACACCCACATCTTCCACCCACCTGACATCCCCCACACATATCACCACCCACCGACACACACACACACCCCTAGGCACACATACATGCACCCGCCCACCCATCATCTATCTACACATCCCCAACCTACACACATCTCCCACCCACACACACATCCACCACTCACCCCATAACCCAACAACACTTACCCACCCACATATCCTTCACCAGACACGCACAGATCCCCAACCACCCAGTCAAACACACATCTCCCAACCACACATCCCCACCTACACATACACATATCCCCGCCAACCCACACATCACACGCCTATCCACACACAAAACTAGCATCCACACACACATCACTCACTTTCACACATCCCACACCTACAAAATCCCCCCATCCACACATCCCCCATCCCTCTCCATCCACACATCCCCCACCCATACACACACACACACACACACACATCCCCACCCCAAACCTACAAACACTCACCCACCCACACATCCTCCACCCACCCCAAATCACCTATCCACGAATCACACATCCCTTAACCACACATCCCCCACCCACACACACCCCACCAATACACTACACACACATCTCCCCACCCATAAACACATCCCCCACACACACATCCCCACCCACCAACACATCCCCGATCCACAAACACACACTTCTTACCCACACACACTCCCAACACCCATACACATCCCCTCCCAACCACACACACATCCCCCACCCATACACTCATCTCCCACAGATATACAACCCACTCACGTACTCATCCCTCAACCACTAACACCCACACATCCCCCACTCACCCATCAACACATACATCTCCCATCTACCCAGGCACACTCACACACCCCATCCACCCAGCCAAACACACACCCCCACATTAAAAATCTAGTGGAAGGCTATTCCACAGGTGAGCACCATAATACGCGAAACAAGTTTTGTATAAGTCCAATCTAGGCTTCGGAACCTTTAATAAATTTAAGCGCTTACTGTTCATTGCATTAGATTGAATTACCGGTAGAAGATACTCTGGGGTGTTTTCAGATATAATTTTATTCGCTAATTTGGCTTTGTTAAAAAGGAAGCGCTTTCGAAGTGGTAGAAGTCTTAGATGTCTGTATAATTTATTACTTTCAACGTGCTTTATGCCAGAAACTAGACGTATAGCGCGGCTTTGAAGCGAACACAGTCGTTTCATATTAGATTTAGGGCAACCATCCCAGACAGTGGAACAATAATCGAGAAGTGATTGGATATAGGATGCATAGAATATTTTTCGTGTGCTTTCATCAAGAAGTGTTGAATTTTAGCAAGTTGGTAAATTTGTTGTGCTATTCTCTTGGTGAGGACGTGAACACGAGAGTTCCAGTTTAAATGTTTGTCAATTAAAAGACCTAATGTTTTATGTTCATTTACATTAATTATAGGTAATGTGTCCACGTGAAGCTCGAGCGGTGAATATATTCTTTCTAACCTAACCCCTCTCTGTCTTTGTATTGACCGGCACCAATGTTCAAGCCATCTGTATCAATTAATGTTTGGTGAAGATGTTTCCATGAATAGCATGTTAACGTCAGTACACTCCTGCCTTTCTCCGACATAGCACTATTTCATTACATCTCAGCATGCACCTACAATTGTGCATTCAAGCAAATATGGTATAGATATATATTCACACATGCACACAAGGAGAGAAACATGGTCATAAAAATATTGACTGAACTGCAAGATATGCGTAATTTGTTTAAACCGCCAAGTCATGTAAACACCTGACAACACGGTAACACCCTAAGGTTATATAATCATATTACTTAGATTCATAACCCGACGAATTTCCAAGGTTGTGTCAAATATTTTAGATTTGGATGTTTTCTTTCTGCAACAAGACGCAAACCATTCTCTTCCCTGGAATTGTAAATTATTCTAAACCAGGCATTTCTCGAATGTACGCAGTCTCTGTTCAGTGTCATAGTGTCACACGGTAATCTTTGTGTGCAAGCCATTATCTAGGCTGCTCAGTTGTTGATGTTAAATGCATATGTTATTTGGTATGCTAATGCCGAGGTAGCGGGTTCATACCGCATGCTTGTCATTTGGACTCAGATGTTGACTTCTCGACCTTGACTCGGGGACTTGTAAATTACAAGAGCCTGAAAGGTCTGATTGTGTTCGACTGATGGCGAGGGACACTGGTAATAAAATGTTTTGCATATCCTTTACAGGACATCGCTGTCAACATCAGCATCTTTCAGCTGATTGTTGATTTCTTGGCAAGGTTACGCTCAGTAGTTTGCCATTGCTTTCTGAGCGGCCGGCTCACATACCCCGTAAGATACCGACGCCATTCGAGCCAACACTGGTAATAGGGTATGCTAAATAAACAAGCAAACATCAGGCCAATGCACTAGGGTTAGTAGCACATGTTTGAACTACACTCATCGAGAGAGAGAGAGAGAGAGAGAGAGAGAGAGAGAAGAGAGAGAGAGAGAGAGAGAGAGAGAGAGAGAGAGAGAGAGAGAGAGAGAGAGAGAGAGAGAGAGAGAGCACGCTTTAAAAAATCGATTAGTAGTATAAGTTCTTTCTGTAAAACCTCACACCATCTGTGGTATGTTGTTTCTACGTAGTCCCGTTGCATGACCGAACCATTTGTCTCAATCTTTCTTGGCTATGTGCCAAATACGCAAGATAATCTCTGTTGATTTTTGTCAAAATAGAAAAAAGAAGAAGGTATCCGTATGCAACGGACGTTGGAAAACGGACCTTGTAAGACTTATTCCGGCGTCAGTGGGGAAGAGATGGAGAACGCGATTCGTAATCCCACATACTGCAAACGACATCAGCTGGGGGAGATTTGCAGGCAGACCAACTTGTGTTGATTTTTAACAATGGTATGACTATCGGTCGTTCAGAAAGGAAAAGCGAACTGTATCACGTAAACATGTATTATAAATCACAAACAGGCGTATATGATTGAGGTAGATTGTGACGTCCTGTAAAGGACATGTAACAAAGATAAGACATAATGAGAGGCCAGTAAGTGAAATTGGCAGCTCCAAGCTCACATATGGATCAATGTTCTCCCTACCAATGTCCGCATAAAAAACATATACACGGATGAATTAGAATGTCGGTAAACAGAGTGCGCCAGAAAAATGTATGCACAGTAATCTCCCAACAGTTTAAATGTAGTCGCAGTTTCGATCTTTGAACATGCTGTTTACGTCATCATCTTAAACATATCATGCAACACATTGTTACCGTAATCTTCTTCTTCAGCGTTCCGAGCCATTGAGGTTCTTTGCTGCAGATACAATCCGTCTCCATTCGTCTCTCTGGTTGACCTTCTCTTGCCAGTCGTTGGTCTGTATATATATTATCTCTCCACCTTCTTCTTGGTCTACCTCGGGGTCTACGGTCATTAATTTCCTGAGTGTAAGCGAGTTTTGTTTCCCTATTAACTTCCATTCTTTCTATATGCCCCAGCCATTGTAGTCTATTAGCCTTCATGATACCAGTGATTAGCGGGGACTTAAACAGATCATAAATGTCTTTGTTACTTCTTCTTTTCCACTCTGCACTTTGTATATCCCAAATGGGTCCAAAGATGCGTCTTAAAACTTTGTTCTCAAAGGTTTGTAACCGTAATGCGTTCTACAAATGGTGTAATATGATGCGTTTTGCTGACGTTATTAAAATAATATACTAAATTGAAATGCGAAATGCGGAATGTGTAAAGCAGAGGTTAATTAATAATAACAGCCTACGCCGAAATGGAATTTAGACCTACTATTAGCCGAAGAAGAAGATGAAGAAGAAGAAGAAGAAGAAGAAGAAGAAGAAGAAGAAGAAGAAGAAGAAGAAGAAGAAGAAGAAGAAGAAGAAGAAGAAGAAGAAGAAGAAGAAGAAAGAAGAAGAAGAAGAAGAAGAAGAAGAAGAAGTAGAAGAAGAAGAAGAAGAAGAAGAAGAAGAAGAAGAAGAAGAAGAAGAAGAAGAAGAAGAAGAAGAAGAAGAAGAAGAAGAAGAAGAAGAAGAAGAAGAAGAAGAAGAAGAAGAAGAAGAAGAAGAAGAAGAAGAAGAAGAAGAAGAAGAAGAAGAAGAAGAAGAAGAAGAAGAAGAAGAAGAAGAAGAAGAAGAAGAAGAAGAAGAAGAAGAAGAAGAAGAAGAAGAAGAAGAAGAAGAAGAAGAAGAAGAAGAAGAAGAAGAAGACGAGAAGAAACAGAAGAGGAAGTAAAAGGTAAATAATGTTGTGCGTGTTCCACCCAGAGACACATTTTTTTACTCTTTTCCCCAGTATTAATAAACTTCCTGGTCTGTTCGGATTATCAGTAAATGCAGTATTACTCCTGTGTCACTGACAACAATTATTCTCCTCACCGATTGGTTACGTCGTTCGTCACCTTCCATATAAGTTACATCCTGCTGCACTAGATACACATGTCTATAAATGTGAGAGACGACAGCGGAGACCAGACAAGCTACATTAACATTCATCAATGTATGTGGATATGCAAGTACACCATCGTTAGTGTGAAGCGTATTTCTTTATGTACGTACTTAGCTTTATCAGATTCTACCCCAAACAGAAGGTAGGTTTAAGCCAACAAAACTGGATGGCGGAAAATAGGAAATAGGGATATATCACAATTATGACTTAAATTTTGATAATATGGTATAGTATGTCCAGAAATTAATGCCGTCATTCACGATCAATTATTTTGAAAACTGTCTGTTGCATCATTATGAAATTATTCCTGCCGTCTTATATTTACCCCCACCCAACGAATATGTCTTTGATAAGTCCAAAAGCAACTTAAATCATGAAAAGCGGCGACATTTCTTTGATGTTTTGATGAAAAACTAGTGATTTCTCGCTAACACACTTGTTTTACAGTAATGCCAATGCTCCCGCCAGTTCGGATGACAAACACAAGGCGTATCCAGATTCGTATGGGAGTGGGTGCATTGTCTGCTCTGCTAAGACGGAACATGATTACATGTTTTGCACGACGCGTATAGCTGTGAATGTCTCTGTAGTGGGCTTCCTTCTTAACGGTCAAGATGTTGGTACTCTTTTCTTTGAAGTTTATAGAATGATTCGTATGTTCGTGTGTTGTCCCCTCATTTGACAACGTGTTTCTTCTCACGTTTCTTGTTATGCCACAATATGTCAGTTCCCACCGCAATATTACTTTTCGGTTGGTATTCGATGCGTCTAGAGCTTTTTGTTTTTTCAATGTCAGTTGTTTCTCACCGTTGAGGGCTCACGGAATTGAACATTCATCACTGTGGAATACAAACTGTTGCCATTAACAAGTTGTATTGTTTATGCCGATGCTGTAATGTTTAGGGCCTGCAATTCTTCTGAATATTTGTAGCAAAATATCCCAGTTGGTGTGCACGTGGATTAAGGTCTGCGATCTGCTCAGACCTTAATCTGTGTCAGACGATTCCAGTAGGCTGATGACTGCTTTCGGTTGCATAAAATTCAATCCATCCTTTCTCCAAGAATGCTCTTCCTCTTTCAACACATGGCCCTTACATTTTTCCAGTAACTTTCATCAATATTTAATAGCGCGGACTGGATTAGTATCTTGACGTCAGACAATTTGAATATAGTATCGTCAGCTGCCACCTGTCCTTTAATTTTAGCCCACACTAGAACTATAGGGTTAAAATGAGAATGGTACGGCGGAAGTCTCAAGCACCCATGACTATGCTCTATCAACTTGTCGATTTGATATTTCGTGCTTTTTGGCGTCTGTTTTACAAGGGACAACAACTCTAGCCAGAAATACGTTTCTATAAATGGTATGTTTTCCATTCGGAGTCATATCTTTATTGCTCCCTTTGTGCTCGATGCTGTAGGTATTTTGTCTTCTTGGGCAACAATATTGATATCATGCATTGTCCATAATTAGACACGACGGTCTATCTAGGGATGGAAGCACAGTATTCTCGAGCCAATCTCTAAATACATTACCATTCATCTTATTATGATAATACCTATTGTCTGTATCCTTTGATACGAACACGAGCCCAGCATTCTGTTGTAAGCCATTATGCGTATTACCAGCATGGGCCAAGACCAAAAGCTGTCCTATACTACTGCGCACATATCGCTATATCTGTCCATCCACTGATTGCCATTCCTTATCACTTGTGTGGTGCGCATTGATCCACATTTCATCCAAACACACTATGCCATAATTTCCTTTGCACATTTCCTTTATTTCACGTAGGTATCTGCTTCTCATGGCTCATAAATGCGGTTGTTCGCAAAGAATATTTATATTCACACATGTCAATGTTGGCGATAAGTGGTAAGATTTAAACCAAAACAAAAAAAAAACATATTAATTAGGTTTCATGAAATAACCCACATTTTGAGACACTTCTGAACAGTCCCAGTTTAAATATCGCGGGGTTCTTGGCATAAGGCTAATCCCGTGAAACACGTAAAATATTCAACATTGAACGCTGATTGTCTTGCTACGCTGAAATACATTTTAAATTATGAACTTCATCTCTGACCCATTCAATTATATACCGCATATAAACAAACTTTGACATCTGCTGTAAAATCTCCAGAACATAAATCTTTTTGTTGGGTGGACATAATGATAAGGTTATATGCTAAATCTCATCATTTTCCTTCGGTTGGTTACTGAGATATGGAATTTTATATTGGGGCAGACAAAAGTAAACACACTATAGCAAATATGTTGTATAATAACGCAATGACCATCCTTCGGCAATATATAAAGCAACGGCAGATACATGATGTCGCTTAAGATGATTAATAAATCCATAGCGTTTAATAGCCGTTCTCCCTGGCCTAGGGTGAGTAGCGTAACCTGTGCGAGAATCGGTAGCTGTTCTCGCAGCATTGGTAACTTACTGGGTATGTGAGCCGGTCGCTCAGAAAGCAATGGCAAACTACTGAGCGTAATCTTGCCAAGAAATCAACAATCAGCTGAAAGATGCTGATGTTGACAGCAATGTCATGTAAAGGATATGAGAACAAAACACACAAAAAAGCGTTTAATAAGTTAAATACGCAGTAAAAGTGTTTTACGAACACGAGTGTAAAGAGCTGTAGAAAAGATCGCTATATACGGGGTCAAATGAGAATACTCAACTAACATAGAAGTGGTATCGTTATCCGCAACGTGCTGAGACAGATATCCTAGAAGGATATCCAAGTTTAGTTTGGTTTTAGTTTAGTCGACGGATCAACTTCACGACACACGGGAGTAACCCATAAATGCTCCGTTCTACTCCTAACTCAAGCCTGAGTACGGAGAATCTCAGCTCAGTGCACGAACTCATTAGCACCGGTGTCAAAGACTAATATAGATAGGAGGGAATACCACCCGGGATGAGTGGTCTACCTCAAGTAGATTAGAGGTAACCCAGTGCCCCAACATGAGGGCAGGGTAGGTGTAGGGAGTAGATAGGAAGGGGAACTGTAAACAGTTCTCTCATGAGACACGGAAGTGTCAACCAGAGAGTAAGCACTCTGGTCACGGTATAATCACGCCAATGTGATAGACACGAAGAACTAGAATGGAACTCAAGAGTAGGCTACTACTCTAAGCGTGTTGAATGATGTATCACGCAAAAGCCGAAGTGCGCACGAGGTCCTTCCGCGTACTGTGTAATCAGCACGCGGAGAATCGTCAGATGGGGGACAGACTTCGTAGGGAACACATCGCTTAGCGTCGATGCGTATTTCTTTAGATGAGTAGATAGATTTAGCAGTAGGGCTAGGGACGACTAGTGATAGGAAGTTCTGTGTATTCATGTGTGGTTCATTAGAGACAGTTTTGTGCATTTATGTAATGTAAAGAGCCAGTGGCAATAAAATGTGTAATCAATTCCTCTCGTACGACTGACAAATCTTTTTGTGTGGTGCGAGAGAAGTTTATCCCATAATGCCTGTAGCATCGCTTGATGACAGGCTAGGATAAAAGTGGTGTCAGAAGTGTGGCTTGGACAATTGTTCAAGCTAAAACACTCACCCACGGCTCTAGAATAGTATTACTGTCAGTTAATCACAGGGTTTAATTTGTGTTAGTGTAAAATGGCGTGTGCAGACTAAAACAAGATGCGAGCTGTGCCCATCGTGACCGATTAACATTTATTTATTCTTATTGAAATGTTTTGTGCTTTATGAACATGTTTTCTTCTGATCTGTAAGTATTATTATAATAGTTTTGTATCATTTATTTCTACAATTATTGGTTTATTTATGAGTATTTATCAAAAAGAATTCACGGCGGAGCAATACACAAGAAATGAGCCGGCGACAATATCGATTTTTCCAATCTAAAAATAGCGCTGCGCCGGTGACGTATCGCGGTTGACAAACAGCTGCCCTACGCCATTTGCAATCAGCGACAGATTGTTTACAAATCGCCAAGCGGCTGCTCGCCTGAATCTTTGGCTTATATTGAATATTATTTGTTTATACAAGCTATTTAATGAATATATTTATTTATTTGAACATTTTTATTACCTTTATATTTATTTCAAAGCATTTATTTAATTATTTGTAGATTTTTTCTATTTTCTACCGTCACGATGGCACTACTTTCTTTATGCAAATAAGATTCCGTCTGCACAGCACTTTCATAAATTACACAGCAATAGTTAGGGAACGCAGAAGACATTAGAACGAAGACAGGACAGTGACATTTGCTATTAACTTACCACATTGTGTTGTCCGGGGGCATGTTATTGTAAACGTCAAACGAATGTCTAAAGTCATATGTCGTTTGGAAATGGTTAATTGTTGATGCTCTTGTAAACCAGGTATATCAAGAGCTAGTTAGAGGAGTAAACGCAAGGTGTATGTCGGGGTGCCAAACGATCGTACCTGAGGTGTCAAACGATTGTACCTGATTGTTCTGGATTGTTAAGATGAGTATACACAAATTATTTTGAATGCAATTTAATTAATAATGCATCTCTTTTTCAGTGTGTAATCTAATAGTAGTTTTTTGCACACAAGGATTTAAAAGCTTAACATATCTAATAGACCTGAGTAAATAGTTGAGTGCCTATCAACTCTAGCTAATTATCCAACAACATGTCAACTTTAGCTGATTTCATACAAGCAGGCAAGGAATTAGGACACATAGGAAAGGAAGTAGAGCAATATGCTGATCAAAAATTTAGGGAATCAAAAGATGCTGAAAGAGACGAACGTGCACGAGAAAGACAACATCAGAAGGAGATCGGAGAACAAGAAAGACAACACCAAAAAGAGATGGCACAATTAGCTGAAGAAACTAAACAGAAACAGTTAGATCAGGAGAGAGAGTTAAAGCAAAAACAATTAGATCAGGAGAGAGAGTTAAAGCAAAGAGAGATAGATGAAATGGCAAGAGTAAAAGAAAAACAAATACAAGTTTAATCAGAGACACAGCTAAAGATGAAAGGTATGGAAGTAGATTCACACTTAGAGGTCTCCGCTACAAAACTAAAGAATCAGCAAGAAGAGAATAAACTTAATAAATACAAACATATTATTAAGCCATTCTGTAAAGAAGATTCCATATCAGCTTGGACAGAAAATGTCGAATATCAGCTTAAATACCATCAAGTACCAATCGATATGTGGGCCATGATCTACATGAAAAACCTCAGTGGGGAGCCCCTTAAAGTTATTGAATCAATACCAACTGATCTTAGATCTAACTATCAGTAAATTCACGATAGAATAATGCAACATTTTTTACTTGATGCCCCTGGGTATCAAGTGCAATTCTCTAACTTAAAACCAAAACCAAGTGAGACCTTCATCGATTATGTCTCGAATGTCCAAAGCGTGCTAAATGGATGGCTTAGTGCAGCAAAAATAGGAAAGGACTTTGAAAAACTTAAAATTTAATAGCCATGGATAAAGTCATATCCACAATCCCATCTCCTTTCGCTAAATTTCTTCAGCAGTCAGACATCGAAACAATAGAGCAATTCGAGAAGAAAGGCTCCGCATATTTTTCCTCGAATAGGGAAATTTTTAAAACATCAAACATCGACCCTGAAATAGTCTCTTTTGTTAAGGACCAACCTAAAAGCTATCGTAGCAATAAAAAAACCATTTCAGAGAGTCGACAAGAAGAGATCAAAAATTGCCTAAATGTGTGTATTGCCAACTTTTTCATGATACTTACGCTATGGTGTGATAAATCACCAAACTATCCGACACATCTTGAGATGGTCATTAAGAAACAACAAAACAAGAGAAATGCATACAGACGTGCAGTCAAATGTTTCTTCTGTTCTAGTTACGGGCATTATTCCAATAAGTGCCTAGGCCGCCAAAGAATGAAGGCCAACAGTGCAATGTTGATTGATACATCTTCTGATAGTGGGAGTGAGACTGAGTGTGAGGTCGAGAATGAATTACCTGTTAATCAATCTGAAGATGTTTGTTGTGTAAACGATATTTTAAGCTTTGACAGTTGTGAGCGATGTCACCAATTTCATGCAGACGGAAAATTAGAATGTGGACATACAGTACCATTCTCCACTGAGAGTGTAAATGCAGCATTAGCCTCCAGAGGCAATTTAGTGTTCCACAATGCAATGGTCAACGAAATACCATGCCAATGTTTACTTGACAGTGGGAGCACTCTTATCGGTCTTAGAAAGGAACTGGTGAATCCAAATGATTATACAGGTGACTCAGTCAAATGCCGAACCTTTTCGGGTAATATTGAAATTTACCCGTTGGCAAGAGCCCGTATTAACACTCCTTTCCTTTCTGGTACCTTTACATGTGCTATTTTAGATAACCCTTGTACTGATTTAATTTTGGGATGCTTACCCCAAATGAAGCATTGCACTAACGAAGAAATAGCTGCATGGGAAAAATTAAATGCAGCTAATGCAACAACCAGAGCAGATACTATTAAGCACCAAGACACACTACAGGAGGAAAGACTACTGTTGCTATCACCAACTAGCACGCATGATACCACCAGACAAAAGTTCATAGACCAGCAAAAAGCTGATCCGAGTGTGTCTCCGTATCTAAAACTGTTAAAAGAAAAAGCAAAAGTAACAAAAAACGCATCATGGTTCTTTAGACTTAATAATGGGATTCTTACTCGTTATTATACCACTGGCAACCATGAGATTCAGCAAACGGTGTTACCTGTACAACACCGCCAAAATGTGCTAAAGATTGCACACGAGTCACCGTTTGCTAGTCATCTTGCATACGATAAAACCAGGGCCAGAATTCAGGCTCATTTTTACTGGCTGGGTTTTTGTAATGGCATAAAAGTATTCTGTCGTTCATGTAATGTCTGTCAACAACTAGTACGTAATGGTAAACATCCTACAGCTGAAGTACAACCTTCAACACTGGCCTCTAGGCCATTTGAGAGTGTGGCGGTAGATATTGTTGGAACCCTGAACCAGGTGTCCAGCAAAGGAAATCGCTTCATCTTAACGCTAGTAGACCTATGTTCAAGGTGGGTTGAGGCAGTAGCTTTGAAATACATCACCTCCAAAGATATTGCCAATGTATTTCTACATTTGTTCTCACGATTCGGATTTCCACGTACCATCTTATTCGACCGTGAAACCCAATTCATATCGGCTGCAACGCAAGCCCTTACGAAAATGTTAGGAATTAAACAGCATTTTACAACAGCTTATCATCCAGCCAGCAATGGAATAGTAGAGAAAATTAACGGAGACCTAAAGCATATGCTGGCTAAGGTGACAGCAGAAAACCCAGCTGAATGGGATACACTGTTGCCAACAGTGCTGTTCGCCTATCGGGAGATTCCCCATTCAAGCACGGGTTCTCACCGTTTGAATTAGTATACGGGGCTAACCAACGTGGACTCCTAACAATTTACCATCAGTTAGTAACTAATGCGATTGAAATTCAACCCCTAAACACCTTATGAGATGGTAACAGAACACGAAATAAAATTATGAATCGTGTATCATAGCCAAGGCAGCTTTGGAGACGAAGGGTCAAATCTACCGCCAATACGCAAATAGAGGTGCGAGGACTATTAATCTTGAACCAGATCAAGACATACTGCTTTTACTCCCAGACAAAACGGAATTTATTATTGACCTCATGGCAAGGGCCATTCAAAGTGGTACGAAAAATTTCGGATGTCGATTATGAAATATCGATAAACGGACACTTAAAGATATTTCATATCAACATGTTGAAACCCTACTTTTCACGACAAGAGACAGAACTAGAGACAGATGAACATAATGCACCCACACCTATTGATGAGACGACAGACATACATAACGCAACTACACTAGTTAGCGAGACTGGCAAAGCCGACAATATGCATACACTTAGTGAGCATACAGAAAACGCACTTAGCACCACCACCGTACTGAATCGGGTAGACGACGACGGGATGGAACTACCTGTTCCAATTGTAGACAAAACTGCGACATTAGATTGTATACGGTTAGAACAGGGACTAACAGACAAGCAACGACGACAGACAATAGAATTAGTAACAGAATATAAGGACATATTTTCCGACATTCCAGGTAGGACGGACAAAATCGAGCACTCCATCCTTCTTTCGGACTCAAAGCCTATCAAATGCAGGCCGTACTCTATCCCACTTAGCTACAGAGAAAGTCTAAATAAGGAAATTCTTAATTTAGAAGCTAGTGGAATCATCCAGAAATCTACATCTGAGTACTCCTTTCCAATCGTCTTGGTCAAGAAAAAAGACTCCACAATTCGTCTCTGTGTGGACTATAGAAAACTCAACAATGTTACTAAGATCGACGCAGAACCAATTCCTTCCTGTGAAGATCTTATCCTTGATATGTCCACCTCCAAAATCTTCTCTAAATTAGACCTTACTAAGGGATATTGGCAGGTCCCTATGCAGACTCAATCCATCCATCTTACTGCGTTCTCAACACCTTTAGGTCTTTACGAGTGGCGGTTTCTTCCTTTCGGACTTCGTAACGCTCCTGCCACTTTCGTACGCCTAACTAGAGATTTACTACATGGAGTGACGAATACGGTGACATATATAGATGATATTTGTGTCCATACAGACGACTGGGACAACACACTTACTGAAGCTAAGACGTGTCTTCGATAGGTTGCGACTCTTCGGTCTCACTGTCAAGCGAGCAAAGTTGAGCTGGGCCTATAAGAAATTGATTTTTTTGGGTCATGTCATTTCACAAGGACAACTAAAAACTGACAATAGAATTGTTACAAAATTATGAACCTGACCATGCCTACAACAAAGAAGCAGGGCAGGAACCTTTTGGGTTAGTAAATTTTAGTAAGTTCATACCCAACTTGCAGAAACACGGAAAATTTTTAAAAAATTAAAAATTGTTCAAAGTGCTTATTAATTTCGATTTTCAAAAATTAAAGTTTTAGAAACCAATTGCTTTGCCAACCTAGGTCGATTATTTGGCGACCCGAATTTTCCCCGCGCTTAGAATTTTTCACGGGTTTATCCTTTGCTAGACCGCAAAAACCCCCCTCCAGTATTTCCCCTTTAGCCCCAAACACTTTTTGAGGAAGCACATTTCACTTTCCCGATACGACCCACCTCCCCAACCTAACAAAGGGGGCACGCAAACCCTCACTTTTTTTTAAAAAATTTTTTTTTTTTAGGCAAAAGGGAACAAAACGCTGAACCCTTTTAACCCCATTAAAAAACCAACCCACGAAATTGGCAAAACTTTTCCAAAAAACCTTTAAAAAA
>JACEFZ010017108.1:147500-316479 GCA_014155875.1 Cepaea nemoralis | reverse complement strand
AATGTAAGAGTATATGGGTGGCAGGATCCATATATGGCACCCCTAATATCGCTCATGACATACCGAGATTCGATATGCTTGATGAGACAGTATACTATACCAACCTACAGAATGGCATAGAAAACCTATAGCCTCAACACAAAGTGAAGAGTGAATACACAACTTAGATCTTATCTAACAGAGCAAACTAGATAATGCATACAGATAAAACTACGATGGAGAAGAATATGAGCATAATGGAGCACGGGGTGTGGGCACGTGGTGGAATTTGGATATCTTGGGTCTTGATTACGATAATGTCTGCGCAATGAAGAAATTAAACGGCGACTATCCATTGCTCTTCAAAGACTAAAACAGATGAATAAATTATGGTGTGGGACAGTAGAACTACAAAATTAGATTTTTAAGAGCATGCATCTTTCCATTGCAACATACGCCTGTGAGACATGGACACTTACTAAACAAGCTGAACAGCGCATACATGCCTTTGAATATAAATGTTATAGACGAGTTCTAAGAATATCTTGGTAAAGAAAAGAACAAATGCATCCATACTTCAGAGTTGAATGTTGAGGAGGAATGGCTATTAAAGACGATAAAACAAAGAAAATTGAAGTATTTTGGTCACTTGAAACGTCACGACAGTTTGGAGAGAACAATAATGGAAGGGTATATGCCTGGGAAGAGAGGAAGAGGAAGGCCAAAGAGAAGATGGGTGCAGGATGTGGCGGATGATCTCCAGATGGGTGTATCAGACGCGGGACATCTTGCTTGTGATCGGGAAGTTTTCCGGAAGGTTGTTATGGGAGCGAGGTTCTGCAAAGGACATGCTACTGAATGAATGAATGAATGAAGGTAGGTGTAACCTACCATACACAGGGGAGTGCTTATTAGATCGAGGCAAGGGAGGCCAAGAGAGGAGATGCTGGACAGTCTGACTTCACGGGATTGAGAAACATCTGTATCAAGCATGATTGGCAGTAGAGGGACAGAAAGCTATGGACTATCACAAGAAAGAATACAAAATATAAGCACACAGTTATTACATTAGCATACTCTTTCCAAATTGTTGAGTTCAGCTGTATTGAGTCAAGAACTGAACAACTGTATTGGGTACATTCCCATACGTATTCCATCTTCACGTTCAACAACATGCAAAGAGTCCTATTACTAATGATGCATGTTGCAGTCTCAGTATGTGTCCGTCTGGCCTTTCCCCGGAGTAGTGAGTGTCGGCCAGATCATCTGTTCTCTCACTGTAGCACTTCCCTGTCGGTCAGATCATCTGTTCTCTCACTGCAGCACTTCCCTATCTTTCCGAATTGTTTCATTTGTCCAATAAAGTTATTGTCTAAAATTTTTAAGACGCAACATCTAGTAACAATACATAATGAAAAAAGATGTAAACTAAGAACCGGGTCTAAAAGAATAAATATAGCTATCAAATCATAAGTTGAAGAGCTACAGTACTTAACATGCTTGCTTTGCCTTTTCCAAATAATGTTATAGTCTGTATCTATATAAATCTATTAAAGTAGAATATACAACTTGCATATTGTATTCCTAACTATTATAACTCGTGTTATTTACTAAGGTACGGAACCTCATATTGCCTGCCACGAATCGTCTTAATTTTGAAGGCAGGTGCCTCAAACTGTCCACCACGAATCGTGTTACTTTTGGGGGGCTGGTATCTCAAATGTCCCGCCATGACTCCTGCCGCCATCGACTTTGATCAGTTCTCCAGTGATGAAACCTGCAGAATCAGAAGCTAAGAACAGAGCAGCCTCAGCTACGTCATCAACAATTCCCACCCTTCCTTTCAGCACAGCTTTACTCTCCTCTGATGCCTTGATGGCCTTGTGGATTTTCTCTAAGTCGTTGGTGAATATTTCGTCATGATCAGAGTTGGAAAGTATCCAGCATTGACTGAGTTCACACGGATGCCTTTCACCCCCAAGTCTACAGCCGAGACATTTCGTGAGATGATCCAGGGCTACTTTCGATAGTAAAGATATGGTGACCGCTGGAACAGCTCTATTTGTGTTAGCTGAAGATATGTTAATTATGTTGCCCTTGGTCTTCTCCAGTTGTGGGACAGCTTCTTGAATGAGAAAAAACACAGACTTCAAGTTGGTGTCCATGATATAGTTGTAATTCTCTTCCGTGGCCTCTAAAATAGACTGGTTATGACTAATGACTCCGGCGTTTGCTACCAGAATATCCAAACGTCCAAACTTTGCCACAGTTTTCCCAATGATCTCTTTACGTACGTTTTTATCATTCACGTCACCTTGCACAATGAGAAACCGGTCCTGGTGTCCACCACTGGCCTTCACAACTTTCTCTAACACTGATTTCAGTCGGTCCTCATTGCGACCACAGAGAGTCACACTCGCGCCCTGAGATGCAAACAACACAGCGATAGCTTCTCCTAAACCAGAACTGGAACCAGTAACGACAGCAACTTTTCCATTTAACTGATAAGCCATAGTGCCGAATCAATGTAGAATGAATATCACGTATAACTAGCAAGTTGAATGACGAACAAAAATTAGTTGCAAGTGAACTTATACCGGTTGACAAACGAATCATGTGACCATGATCAATGGCTGTGGATCATGACATTAAAAACAAGAACATGTAGCAAGTCCTCTAGCTTAGACAGCTTTATATTGCGTATTCTCAATCTAACAACAAGCTATGTTTGCGCGATGTTATTACTGATAACGCCAATCTATGTCCTTGACCCCGATACAGCCTTTCGAAATCTCTCTTAAGGTGATAGTGACCCGCGCTGGTAACATCACGTCATGAACACGGTCTGGTGAGGCTTCGACACCTGGCCTACATACTGTCATGGTGCTGTCACATAACACGTCCATTTCAGAAAACTGCTTCGGAACAATTTTATTTTAAAATAAAGGACATTTAAACTGACTCGCAACAGCCAATACGCCCCGTGGCTGCAGGTTTTTATTCTTTAAAGTTTGAGTGATAATTAAAAGACATTTCAAACACTTTGAATTGTAGTACTAGTACTGTTAAAGTAAAACATTTATTAAAACATTCAGTGCATTGCTGAAAATGGGTAGAAAAGTTATTGTGGCGGCCTGCTCGCTCAATCAGTGGTCTATGGACTTTTTGGGAAATATGAAACGGATAGTCGAAAGTAAGTCTTGTAGTAGTACTAGCAATTCTGGTCAATATGTAAAAATTGGGTTTTTACTTATGAAATCATACCATTTAGATACAGCTTGACAAGACGAATTCAACGGTATCTCAACGAAGAGTTACGTTAATTCTAAGCGGAGTTATGCATTTTTTGGTTACGTAATATTTAATACCAGGAAGTGTAATGATGACATAGCCTAAGAGATAAGGGAGATTTTATCGCGGCCCATTAAATTGGAAGCTGAGAAATTCTGCCCTCTATTACTGTGGCTTGTTTATTTTTAAATGGACAACGTAGTGCCATATTTAGCAAGTCCTATAACTATGATTTTAATTTAAGTATTTGTTGTTTGTCCATCAAGAATGATGATGACCATTCATTTCATTCAGTGGGGTTGAAAGTATGGAATTTGGAAAGTTTGGAAAGTATTGAAAGTATGGAATTTCAGTATTTACTAATGAGACGGCCACAGAAGATAGGCCTTGAAATTCAAAATCTAATGGAACCTCAATGATGCCTGTATGTCACTTATAAGTGAAGATATTCACAATTTTGTGAACGGAGTGACTATTCGCAATGGAATTGTGAATAGAAAAAAATTATATTCGCAATCGAAGAAGGTCACGTGATTATTCCTATGCATGTATCCATATTACAATATTTTGTTGATTTGTTAACATGTCCACAGTAGCATAGTGGTTAGTGTCTCCGCCTGGTACACAGGAGTTCGACGTTCGATTCCCCGTTGGGGGGGGCAACATTTTTTTATTTTCATTTTCAGGAATTCGGTGACACCAATGCTAGTCTGATGATTTCGCTTTAGGCATATGTTTTCTACGAATTTTGTGTATTAGGTGTTGTTTATTTTACTGCACAAGAACCTGCGCACTTGTCTTTCTGTTCTTATCTGTCCTCTACTTTTGTTGTCTTGGGAAGGGAGCTTAGCCACCCGAACACGAGTTCTCTCTCTCTCTCTCTCTCTCTCTCTCTCTCTCTCTCTCTCTCTCTCTCTCTCTCTCTCTCTCTCTCTCTCTCTCTCTCTCTCTCTCTCTCTCTCTCTCTCTCTCTCTCTCTCTCGCTCGCTCTAAGTCTCGATCTCCCACCTCTCCCTTTCTTGTCTTTACCACTCTTTAATATCTTTCAATACATCTTTCTCATATCTCTGTCTCTCACACTATCTTCGTTATCTATCTTATCTCTCCTCTCTCTCTTTTCCAGCTGCTTCAGATATACCGGGTTTTCCTGCACTTTATATGCATAGCATTTCCTTTTCCTTGTTTATTTATTAATTCATGGGGCCAGTCAATCGAAAGCCTGGTGTTTGAATTGCCTAATCATGTCTCTCTGAGGCAAAGCATATTACTGTCAGCTTGGACGAGAACAGAGTCACTCAGAGAGGATGCAATGGAGGCCATAGAAAGTGTCAAATTGAGAGAATCATCACTGCTGCGATATCAGGACATAAATAGTAGGACGATAATATTTAAACGTAAACAAACATGGATGCCTGGTAACAGTAAGTGTACAGAAACGAAAGTTAACAATTCTTGAACTCGCCTGGGGACACAATTATTTGTAGGGATCGTTATTTTTATTGTATTCTGAAAATTTATTGTTGATATTTAAACGGGACTAACGTAATGTAAAAATAAGACGGGATGCCAAAAGAATGGACAGAAGTAAGAAGAGTGATTCATTAAAAATCACGGAGAATTTGGCAGAATTAAACTCGCAACAGTGAACATTCCTATTTAAATTAACCACCTTCTTAGACTTCTTAATGGCCCAAACTAAAATTGACTAGTGAGCAGACGCTGTGACATGTTTGTTACTTCCTGCAATTCGATTGCGAATATAATTTTTCTCTATTCGCAATTCCATTACGAATATAATTTTTTTTGCTATTCACCCGTAAGTGGAGCTCTCCAATGTGTCCGAATAGTCGGATTACCTTCACCGGTGGGTGTGCATGCGAGATTGTCTCAAACGGTCATATGAAAACTGACTTAAAAATATGTTCCGTCATGTGAAATGATTACAAAATAGTACAAGTATACAAATAAATTATTAATAATCTTTAAAATTGTGTTCTCTTTAACTTTAGTAGGTCAAATCGCACGTTTTGTGTGTTGAAAAGTGTAGCGCAATCGATATGTGGCGGCCGTCATGACCCGTGGATTTCCAATTCACAAAGTCACATCTTCGCAGAAAATCTGTTTTTCAACCACAATTCGAGCAAGTTTAGCGAAGAAACTATGCTGATTCAGGGGCAATATTTTATATGGCAATTAAAATTCACATTAAACAAAGACATCTATTGGATTCATCGATTCCAATACGCCGCGATCATTCCGCTGCCTCTGTCTGTGGGATGCGCTCCCCGGCAGTCGGCAACTTGCACAGATCCATAGAGCACACTTTATTCACAAACTTTCAGTTTCTTAGTTCTATATAATATTTTAGTTCGCAATGTTTAATAGTTTCTATGATATCGCCTAATAATTTTGTGAAAAAAAAAAAAAAATATGCCCAGCCGGGAAGAGAACCGCAGTCTCCCGCATGACACAGACAGGCGGACGGCTTACGACTACGCTAGCGAGAACACAATGGTTGTTTCACAAAGATATTTATATAGTCAAGCCGCTGTTTTGGGTTTCATGATTGTAACATTTTCGCCTGTTTTTCAACCACAATTAAGCAAGTTAGCGATGAAACTTTCCAAATTTCTGAAAAATCTGATGCAGAATTCGAAGATCCATCTACAATTGATGGTTTTCTATTCCAAGCGTCAGAAAAAAATTATTTACGGTTCAATGTGCCGTTTTCATTTGTCTCCGCGTGCGAGGTTGGTCTCAACCAACGGGTCATAAGCGGATTATGAAAACTGACTTCAAAAATATGTTCCGTCATGTTAAATGATTAAAAGATAGTACAATTATGCAAATAAATTATTAATAATCTTTAAACTTGTGTTCTCTTTAACTTTTGTAGGTCAAATTGCACGTTTTGAGTGTTGAAAAGTGAAAGTGTACATGCCACTTCGATCGACATGCGCATGCGCAGTCGCCATGGCGCATGCCATGCGTTTCTCCATTCACA
Organism: Cepaea nemoralis; assembly: GCA_014155875.1. Lineage (NCBI taxonomy): Eukaryota > Metazoa > Mollusca > Gastropoda > Stylommatophora > Helicidae > Cepaea > Cepaea nemoralis. Next base: position 310,205 of record JACEFZ010017108.1, on the reverse strand, counting down.
AAAACACGCTTCGCCGAAAATGTTCGTTCTCCTTTCTCATCCAAAAATAAAGCTAGCCCAGCGATGAAACTTTCTAGATATATTTAAAATTGTAGGCCAAGTTCAAAAATCTCATCTCATCTCATCTCATCATGTTTCTCTTGTACCTTGCGGTGTCGAGGTGAAGTATAAACTTCGTGAGAGTGCCCGGTTATGGGCTTCGTATATCGACATTCCCATGGATTCTGTTATTCCCTCCGTCCAGCGTTTACGTGGTCGGCCTCTTCCTCTGTTTCCATCTGGTCTGTACATCATTGCTTGTTGTGGCATGCTGTTGACTGGTAGCCTACTTGCATGGCCAAACCATTTGACTTGCTGCTTTCTAATAAAATCTAGAGCAGCTTTAACCCCCACTTTAGTCCTGATTTCTTCATTTCTGATCTTATCTCTTCTTGATACGTTGAGTATTCTTCTCAGGAACCTCATTTCTGTTGTTGTGATTTTTCTTTTCTCTTTTTCTGTCATTGTCCAGGTTTGGCATTGGTAGCACAGAGTTGGTAGGAAGATTGTGTTGTGAAGTGCTTTCTTAGTAGTTATTGATACATGTTTGTTCTTTAATATTGGTGCCATTTGTCCAATGAGTTGATTTGCCTTATTGCACCTATTTTCGATCTCGTCTTCTGATCTGCCATTTGATGATATTATACTTCCTAGGTACTTGAAGCTCTTTACTTGTTTCAAGGAATGTTCGTTTAGGTGAATTGTTGCTGTTTGTTCTTCTTTAGTTATAGTCATTACCTCTGTTTTGCTTGTGCTAATTTTCATGTTGTGTTCCCTACACATTTCGTTTAGACTATTCAAGTGGTCCGTTTATACTTCTTAGTTTTTCTACGAGCATCTATATACATCTATAATTTATGCTATTCTATCAACAACGCCAGAATAGTGTTACAAAGTGCACATGCCAGTCGGGTCGATATGCGCAAAGAACGAAAACACGCCTTCGCAGAAAATGTTGTTTTTCTCCACAATTAAAGCTAGTCCAGTGATGAAACTTTCCAGATATATTTAAAATTGTGTGCAGAATTCAAAAATACATCTATAATTGATGCAATTCTATCAACAACACCAAAAAAGAATTAATTACGGTAAGTATGAAATATATTCGTATTTATATAAAAGTTCACCATGATTTCAACCAATCGCTGTGCACGGAATATTAAGCCACCCTTTCCTGGAAAACCCAGGATGACGTGTGTTCTTGTCACGTGAGATTTGAATGAATGAATGACGTCGAAAGAATGCATGGTAAATTAGACAGAGTTTTCCGGGACAAGATTTTCAATGGCCGGATGATGGAACACGCTACATATATAATTGTGTCCGGGGCGGCGAGGCCTAACTTGACGTATTATTTATTTTTCGATAGGATGTGCCGTGACCTAATTAACAATTTAAAATGGCTTCACAGCTTCTCTCCCTCCCCAAAAAAATTAAAATGTTCTTACATTTCCTTGATCTGTCTGTTCGCTGCTACCTGTTGTAGGTCTTGGATGTTTATTTGGCCGTTGAATGAGCCTTCTCTGATGATGGTTCTACACAGGATCTCCCTTGGTCTTCCCCGTTTTCTTTTCTCTATCAGTGTCCTAATGAAGGCCTGCAATATATATAGAATAAGTTAATTAAACCATTCTGCCAGCCCGAGAAGATAAATAAAAAAAAAATTACATGAATAAATGTTACCTCTTTTGTAAAATATCTGCATGCAAAATTCTGAACTGAAAAATATAAAATAACCTAGAAATAGATATATACATATAGCACAATAGTATAGTTTATAAATGTTATAACAAAAATATAAAAAATATAAAATAACACAAAGTAATCCAGCTTTACAGAAAAAAATTACGAAACATACAGGTCGTTGCTGCGACTAGCCTTCATCTACAAATAAATACATACACAAAACACAACATATAACCACGGAGAAGACTATCCAATGACTACATTAAGGCGTAAGAATGGAATGAGAAGAATAGGAACCTGAAAAAAGTGCATAATATATTATATTCATGGCAAAGTATGTTACTTAAATTAATATTAATATATAAAATGCATGTCTGACAATTTGCTTTCAAAATTATTTTCAGTCATATCAAATGGTGAACAATTGTACAATTATACAGATAAATTATTGCTATAAATGACACTTGTATTCTGTTTAATTTTAGTATTTAAATTACCAGTTCTAATTATAAATAAATACAGGTCCGCTATAGTTTATTGTGTGGATGGGCGCCGCAATCTTGAATTTTGTGTTTATGACGGCCATGTCACTAAATATTTTTTCCTGAACGCCAGCAAACACCAGCAATGTTGAAACTCTTCACATTTATGTAAAATTGAACGAGGGATTCAAAAATGCAATAAAATGTTGTTTTCTTTTTACTTCAGGAGTTATAAGACAAATTAGCTTACTATTCGTGAATAAACTCCAAAAAATTCAAGAAAAAACAGTGTTTCGGCCTCAAACTTTAGATAGTTAGTAGAAGGACCAATACTGCAAATATCAGAGTAGCTTCCCCTTTCGTCGTGCCACGCTGCTTTTGCATAAATCAAATCTTGCTGGACATGGTATCAACCGGAAGTGAATCGTTGGTCTCAAGAAATAGCGCGTGAAATAAACAACAATCTCATCCCCCCCCCCCCCCCCCCCCCCCCGGCCCCCAAAGGTCAAAGTTCGATAACTCTGACATTGCTACTAGTACTAGTAGGTTTTAGTAAAATTTTCAGGTACAAAGAAATTATGAAACAATAGTATCAGCTTCACAGTCTAGTAAGCACGACAGGAGTCGTCATCCTTCTCTTCGAATGTTTCTATCCTTCAACATTATTGACACTCTCACTACTCTCAGTGGGCGGGACATGATTTGTCCAGTCCAGGTGTTATTTATTTATACTGTTCAAAAAAAGAAACGCATAGCTATCTGAGGGTGCGTTTTTATGAGTTTGTAAATAACATTTGGTGCCAGGGTATATAAAAACCAGCCTCAAATGTTCTTTACAGTGTCACATGCACATGTTGACCTGAATTGCTTTCGTTTTTGTAATCGTTACACTTATGCAATAGTGTTTATGACCAAATCATTACAGTAGTGTTTATGACCAAATTTTTACCACAGCTCATGATGCTTGCACTTGAAAGCAACAATATTTGGGGTGAACACTATTCACTGACTATGCAACTGAAACCCTATAAAAGGATAATGCTACACAAAACAATTCAGTTCATTTTCATGCAAACGTCTATGGCACCTCCATCTATAAATTTAAGGAACATTGCTACTGGCCTACTGTGTGCAGGCGAAAGTCAAAGTCAGGTTGCCAGGCATCTAAACGTGCATCAGAATACCATCAGTCGACTTTGGCACCGGTTCCAAGTCTCTAGCTCAGTTGAAGACCGGCATCACAGTGGACGACCCAGAGTGGCAATAGCAGTGAATGATCACTTTATTTGGCTTCGTCATCTCAGAGACAGGTTTACAACATCTTCCTCAACTGCCCAGCCATTGCCTGCAAGACGTCATGTGTCTGATCATACTCCAGAATAGATCTCATGACGCTGGACTTCGGGCACAACGACCTTATCGTGGACCTGTCTTTACATGCCACCATCGCCAAAATTGATTTCTTTGGGCTAACTAGCATCATCCTTGGGCAGCAGACAACCAATGGAGATGTGTCTGGTTTAGTGACAAATCTTTCTTTTTGTTGCAGCGGAGAAGGGTCTTCCGTGAGTGAAATGAACATTTTGCCCACAATTGCGGCAATGAAGCTCCACTGCACGTTGGTGGAAGTGCTATGGTGTTGGGAATCATCAGTTTAGCGGAAGGAGTCAATTGGTTCACATTTAATGCGCCACGATACGTTAATGAAATTCTTCGACCCCCATGTCCTTCCACTTTTGGCTACCCAAAGTTCAGTGTTTCAACAGGACAATGCCAGACCCCATTCTGCACGGTTGACCATGCAGTTCCTGACTGCCAACAACATTCTCACCCTTCTCCGGCCATCCCTGTCTTCAAACATGAGTCAGATTGAGCACCTGTACGTGCTTGTCACCAAGACATTGCTCCAGCCCACATCAGACATCTGATCACATCCATGCCCAGGAGATGCCAGTCGATAATCGATGCAAGAGGAGGCCACACACCATACTCACGGGAAAGCCCGTACACCAAAAATCTCTCGTGACCCAGATGCAAAACAAGTGTCAATTGATTGTCTGAACCCTAAGGTTTGCTTGTGTACAATGTGAACAATTAACTCATTATATTAAAAACGTTATTGAATATCAAAATTATGGCTATGCGTATGCCTTTGCGTTTCTGATTTTTGAACAGTATATTTTCCTGTCGTGCTTTCACACTTTCATCCTTGAGACGTTTCATGTTTCAAACTTATCCCACGGGAATATCGCTATGTGTTCCGACCCACAAGCCATCCCTCCCTCCTGTAGGAGGCTAACATTGTACACCTGGTGTCTGTATCTTTTTTTCTTTTTTTTTCTTCAATGGGGACATGCCCAGTGTCAGCTTATGGTAGGGCACTTAAAGTAATCTGACAGCAAAGCTTAACCGTAATGGTGCCATATGCCATATATAATTCCATATGAGGGACCTCTGTAGTGTCCCCTCTCATAATACCCATTGACCTTGCTGTGACCGCTGCACAGCCTTTTGCACTCTCTTGTCCTCTTCTTCATGGATCTCCTGGACCATGTCTCTGCATTTCCTGACCGAAGCCTTTAACCACCACTGTACATCACTTTGATGGTCAAAGATGTGTCTGTTGGACTAGATGTGTAAAATTACTTCCTTCAGCTTAAGTGACCCCTGTGCCAAATTGACTGCTCGGTTAACCTTCCACTTCCTCCCTGTTTTGAGAGTGGGTTGGGAGCCATGAACTGTTTTTCTGGGGACTCGTGATGATCACAAGCCTGTCTTTTTTCACTTTGTATACCTCTATAACATACTTGAATAGGAGCATGAGCTTTGCTTTCTTGGAGTACAGCACTATGTCCAGCAGACCTGGGGGCACTCCTAGCCACTTCTGAGTGGCTATGCTGATTTTTATTTTTGTCAATTCTACCATGCTCATGCTAACTTCATAAATGCTTGCATTACGCTTGTGTTCAAGGCGAGGGAGCGCCCAAAAATATATGGAAAAAATATATTTAGTTTGAAGATGTTATTTATGTTTTTGGAAGTGATTATAAGTTTCAATGTAGCTTTTGTTTGTAATCAATATTAACAATTTTACTAATTTTGTTTTCTCAGGCATATCTGAAGCAAAATCCAGAGGTGCACGTTTTCGCACTGGTCAAGAATTGGAGATCAGGTTTCTTTCATAATTTAAATTAAATCATTAATAGTATATAAAAATAGTAATATTGGTATATATAATTTGTATATGATGTCAGGTCTTAGTCAGATATGACTGAGCTACCGTATGACAGTAGACGGTACTACCTGCTTTTGTTAGTGCCGAATGTTGTGTGGCACTTACCAAACCCAACACCCCACATTGTGCCAATGGCTTCGGGCGGAAGAGCGCAATTGGGAGGGTACAAGCCTTATCCTGGTGTGAGGAAATGCAATCTAAAGACTAAATGTCATGGGCAGACCAGGCCCTAAGCCTTGGTTGGTAACTGGTCTAGGATCGAAGCTCTAACAGGTGGAAAGTTAGAGCATTGCTTTGCTGATCCAGCAGCTTCTGCAGCTTGTCTTGTTCCAGACGTATTGGTGACACCTTTCCTCTGGAGTAGACTAAACAGGCCGAGAGAGGGATCATGCTGCATGAGCAACACATGGTCTCTAAATTCAGAACAGGCTTTGTGTTATGGAGAGATAACCTCATTTAACAAACTATCATCTGTCAAGACGGCAATGGTGCCAGTCAATTTGTAGATGCTTTTATTTATTGGGTAACTGAATTAAATAGTAAAACTTGTATATTGAACTTAATAACAAATTTGTCTTTAGCGCCTGTGATAATTAATATTAATTTATATTTGCTTTCTTCAGTGGTTACAGCTGCAGTGACCATTTTTTTGAGAGCGACACTTTCTTGCATTCATGGGAAGTACTTGCACACATTATAGCACATTCTGATTGCCAAGACATCCTTTGTGATGTAGGAATGTAAGTCTGTTGCTGTTATTGTTATCTAAATTTCCGGGAAGGCTAACCCGGTCAACAAATGCCTGCCAAAGTCGGATGTGTCCGCCTAAGGGTGCATAACTGGAGACACCGCAATTACGTCTGAAAAAGCACTCCGTATGAACGCAGAAGAAGAAGAAGAAGAAGAAGAAGTTGTCTAAATTAATATTATGATGATTTGCAACTGACATTTTATCTATTGTCCCATTTTATATATATTTGTAACTGCCATTAAAGTCAATAGAAAAACATACAAAGTAGAAATACATACAAAGGGTATAAGAAATAGAAAAACATACAAAGGATGTTACATATAAAAATATTATACGGTAAATTGAGTCTTTTTGTTAGTGGTACATGGGTGTTACCGCTTGTGTGTAATCAGGACCCTAAGAGGAAGCAATAAATTGTAAGACTACCATACCATGCATGTCATAAGAGGCGACTAAGGAGGTTTTTACCCATGTGTTACTGGGGCATTTAATTCAATTCAATTCAACTTTATTTTAAAAGGGTTACAAATTGGGCACGCAGGCGCGTCTTACATTCGGCCCTTCCAATCACTCATCTTTCACTCATCAATAGTGCATGATGCATTCACATAGGAAAATGCATTGTTAAATGAATGTTGTAAACATAAACAATGCATATTACAATGTTATGAGACACATCCCTCACCCATCCACCCAACATCTTTCCGCCCACATACACCCACACCCACCCACTCACATCCCCATCCACCCACATACAACCCCCCACCTCACAACCCTCGGAGCCCGAGTCAGACGGCTTGACCACTTCACCACGGAGATTCCCGAGAGGGGTGCAATGTGTAATATTAGTAAAGACAGAGAATGTACACAGGTATGGGGTAAATAATGTGTAAATTGACAGGAAAGTAGAAGGAATATATTTCTTACCTTATTTTTCATTTCCTTCTTGTTTCTACAGCTGCTGGTTAATAATTGTACACAAGTATTCATGTTACTAGGATGCATTTAGCTTTTTATATTGAGCTCGTGAGAGCTTCCAAATAGCTGTGCGTTAATGTGCGTATGGAGTGACCAGAAATGATACCGCAATTTAGTCATCATGTTTCCATTTTTAAGGATCTGTTCAGCTGTCTGTGTAGTTTGTTCACACGTACACATGGGTGACAGACCCGCTGTGAGTCTTCATGACAGACAGACAGGCAGACAGACAGACAGACAGACAGACATATATTATTATATAGTATTCTCGAGCCAATCTCTAAATACATTACCATTAATCTTATTATGATAATCCCTATTGTCTGTATGCTTTGATACGAACACGAGCCCAGCATTCTGTTGCAAGCCATTATGCGTATTACCAGCATGGGCCATGACCAAAAGCTGTCCTATACTACTGGGCACATATCGCTTTATCTGTCCATCCACTGGTTGCCATTCCTTATCACTTGTGTGGTGCGCATTGATCCACATTTCATCCAAACACACTATGCCATAATTTTCTTTGCGCATTTCCCTTATTTTACGTAGGTATCTGCTTCTCATGGCTCCTAAATGCGGTTGCTTGCAAAGATTATTTCTACCGCCCTTGTACTTTCAAATAGTGAAGATAATGTCCTTATAATTTTCCACAAAAGTTGTTTTGGATAGCTCTATGTTATTGTTCTTTCTGAACCAAACCCTAAGTTTTCTTACAGTCACTGTTTCTTTGGCATCCAGCATTTTTATAATGCTGGATAATCCTGGATGTAAAATCCAAAATTTTTTATAATTTTAGGAGTCTCTGTGGCGAAGTGGTCAAGCCTTTTGACTCGGGCTCCAAACGTCATGGGTTCGATTCCAGTTCACAAGTTAAATTTTTTGGAGACTTCTGTGGGTCGTCGCTAGAGCTGCGGAGTTCGTGCTTTGTGCGATGCTTTCCGCGCTGCGGAAAGAGACCGAACCATATGGGATAGAACCCGGTGCAATGAAGTCGACCCTGTCGTATATCAAGCGACTTTTTAAAGCATTTTTATAATAGCTCGCCTTATGACATCTTTGTCAAAACTGTCTACAATAATCTTTCTACCTACCGTTTGGTTATTGCGTGGTGGTTTAATTCCAGATTCTTGCACCCTTTGACAAAATGCCCGTTTACTCAAGCCCAATGCATGCATTGTTCTTTTTTCGGAATTTGTAATAGTATAAAACAGTTTCTTGCAATCAGCTTCTTGACAAAAATATGTGTACAACTTCATAGTGATTCTTTGAAGTGTACAATTTCGCATTAAAGCCCATTGAAAAATATTCACACATTTCAATGTTAGCGATAAGTGATAAGATTTAAAAAAAACAAAAAAAAACATATTAATCAGGTTTCATGAAATAACCCACATTTTGAGACACCTCTGAACAGTCTTAGTTTGAACAACGCGGGGGGTTGGCAAAAGGCCAATCCTGTGAAAACATGTACAATATTCAAAATTGAGCCCTGGTTGTCTGGCTACGCTGTAATACCTTTAAAATTATGAATTTCATGTCAGACTCGTAAATTATTTATCTCATATAAACAAACTTTAAAATCTGCTGTAAAATCTCCAGAACAAAATTTTTTTTGTTGGGTGGACATAATGATAAGGTTATATACTAAATTTCATAATTTTCCCTCAGTTGGTTACTGAGATATTGATGTTTATATTGCGGCAAACAAATGTGGACATACTATAGCTCTCTCACTCTACAGTAATGTACACGTGTTCATATTAAAGATGATGCAATAAAGTGGCATTAAAAATGATAATATAAAGATGAAAATACACAAACTATGTGATAGTAATAGCATTTTACATGACATGCGTGCGTTCAACTCTATCTCTCTCTCTTACATACACATACGCACACACACACTCACAAACACGACTCACTAACACATCCATTTAAGAGAAGCAATGAATAGTAACTGTGATAGGTTATTATAGCAGGATTAGGGGAGTAGGCAAGAATTATATAGTTTGAAACAAACTAGGATGGCCTTCTCATTTTACCCCTATGTCACACTCTTGTCAAGCTATATTATTTAACAGGCTGTTGGCATATCTCAGTATGTAGAATATACAGAAAATACTGACTCATAGCTTAACAAATGTCTAGGTGATTTGATGATACAGAGAACAGATATCTTGGATGACTGAGTTTTCAAACCATCTAACCCTCCATAACCATCAAGATAGCAGCAGAGAAATTATTTAATACTAATCATGGTACACAGCCTGTTGTGCTTTTGACAGACGTAAAAATCAATACTCGAGGCACTCCAGTCTGGGAAATTGCGATGACTAGAGACACTACTATCTGAACCAGGCAGCCAGCATAAGGTCACCATACGGTGGATACCATCTTACCATGGAATGCCTGGATAGAGAGCTGATCAACAAGCTAGGGAAGGAACAACAGAAGAGTAACCTGATGTATTTCTCACATACCAGCAAAATAAAAGAATCATCAAATCAATCAGAAAACCATCAACACCAACGCAAGATGATTGCCATTTTATGGACAAACCAGAACAAATCATTATTCTGCACCTCAGAACAGATACAATTGATTACGTAACCAGATGTATACAAAATTCAAGATTGGTGAATGCACATGTGGATTTGCACTGCAGGCGGTTGATCACATACTCCAAGACTGCTCTGAATACAAAATATTTAGGCAAACATCCTGGCCTAGAAAAACAACAGTGGAAGGTAAACTCTATGGATCATTGAGTGAACTAAACAAGAAAGTGAAGTTTACATGAGAGACAACAGTGCAGGCATAGATAATACATTTCAAGCAAATGAAAGAAGAAGAATATAACATTTCAGTACTCTCTTTCTGACATTTAATGACAGTGACTTATTGTACAAGACACTTTTCATTTCCTGAAAATAATATATATAGATATTGAGAGAGTTCATTGAGAGGCCAGGAATATGTGTTGGAGGTTATAATATAAGCAGTCTACACTATGCAGATGACACAGTATTGATAGCTGAAAATGCAAAAGAGCAAATTAAAAGAGGTGTGGCCAAACAAGAACACTATGCAGGAAGCCAAAGAAGATTGATAAAGCAACACAGAACTGGTGTCGTTAGCCGCTACACGCTGCAGGGTTTGCTGAGGAGGGGATCCGAGCACTTATGGACTGAATGGTTCGATGTGCAATGAGGATGATCTGTCGACTAACTGACTAACTAACTAACTAACATATATATATATACACTGGAAAATGTCATCACTTCAACTACGGTTGCAGGGAATTGTACTTATTTGAGACTATTCTTAGTTTCTTGACTTCTGAGATATCATATATTGCATTTTCTGTGTTTACATGTTATGTATCTCTTGAGTTTCTGTTAAAGTTTACTTATCAACAGATGGTCATCTGCATGAGGATAATTAGTTAGTCAACAGATCATCATCTGAGCATAGTAATGAGGATAGTATGATGATAATAATAATTAAGTTTATGTAATCTTTACTCAGCCAGCAATATAAGATGTCAGTGCATTTAACCCTTTACTGGGCAGACGTTTGTCTGTTTTGTAGCCCTGAACTGGCAAGAAGAATTTTGAGGTTCGGGAAAATTTTGGGTAACGTTAGTCAAAATATCACATATAAGGTGTTTGCCAACAGATTGTAGTCAAATAAACAGCAAAATAAAGGGAAAAGCATGCAGAATATATTACTCATGTAAATGATGCCGCTAATCCACACATGAACACAAATATTTACAAAATACAACATATTGTTTGTGATTGTCAGTCATCTATATGGCAATTTACAAACACATTTTCCGAATCATAATCACTTTCTTTAAAGTCCGACTCACGACAGCTAATGCAAAGTAACGCTGATCACTGATATCTAGCTCCGATTAATAGTTAACTTCGTGCCTTTCAATGTCACTTAAATTGAACACAGCGAAATCTCCGCTATCACTTGAAGAATCGTCAAAATCCATTTTGAAATACAAAGCATAAAACCCACAAAATCTATTTAAAAATCCGTTCAAATTCAAAGTACACGCTTGCGAATGGCGGCCAATTTGTCAAGCTCTCGGCGAAACCGAAAGTAGACAATCAGAAGTCTCGGAGAGCCGAGAGATCGTGTTTTTACAATGCATAATAGTCACGGACGGTTTCGGACGGATTGCCCGTTCAGGGGTAGAAATCTTCCCGGCGCTTTGCTCGGTAAAGGGAGTAAAAACTTTTTTTCTCAGAATTTTAGTTTTCAAACTCGATTTTATCGTATTTATGTCTATAACATGTTTCACTCAACTCCCTTCTATTTAATTGTATTTATGTTTTACTATTAAATGACAGTAATGTTCCCATGCTTCAGTAAAGAGAAAGAAAAAATAACTAAAAAGAGAGGAAGATGAATTGTGGAGTCATGACATCCACCACTGGTCCTTTCTGAAAGTAGCTCATGGTAAATATCTAAACTGAGAATGACTCTCCAGTACAACTTGTGACACCACGCACTGGAGATTTTAACTGTATAAGCATTGTTTTGCTTGATATGGATTATGCCTGTCTGAAAATGTCAATTTGGAGTTCTGCAGAAAATGTTTGTTTCCTGGACAAGTATGCCATACCCAGGCATTGCTATCTTACACACAGTGGTCAAGCACAATTATTTAATAAAATAATTGTGCACAAGTGAGATAAATTATGTTGTATTAAAATTATATTTGTGTCATGAATTATCTTTTAGTTATTCAATAAAATGCTTCTTAAAAGAATTATTTTTTAAAAATGTTGTACTATATTTTCAGGCCTGTTATGCATAAAAATGTCACCTACAACTGCAGGGTATTCTTTTTGAACAAGTAAGAGATGTATATTTTATACTCAGTGGTGAAAGGAGTCATGGAGTATGTCACAACACAAATAATTAAAATCAGGGCTTTTTAACTTGAATGTTATAGCACAATTATTAGAATAATGTAGATCAAGAAGAGAAAAATACTGGCATTTTGTAAGATCTGAACATTGCTCATAAACTAGCTCGTAAACAGCATCATGTCTGGGAAACACTTTGGTCATATTAAATATTACAGTGGCTTGGAAAAAATGGTGTTAGAAGGCATGGTTCTGGGAAGAAAAGGCGGGAGTTGACCAGATCAAAGATGTACACAGAACATTGAAGACGCATTGGGCATAAAAATGCATGTGGTCAGGGGAACTGGCAAAAGATCAAGTATCTTTTTGGTGGGTTTTGATGAGAGCAACATTCTGCATAGAATCTGCTATATGATGAGAGCAACATTCTGCAAAGAATCTGCTATATGATGAGTGAAAGGATAAGTGAAAACGTTTTTCAGTTTGAATAATATAGGGAACGCACACAAACTTCATAACAAAATCAAATGACAGAGAGGACTGGAGAGTGAAGATTATCAATGTCATTACCAGACCAGGCACTTGAAGAAGAAGAAAACATCAGCCAGTAGCAGAGCATTAACATGTAATCTGGATTATCTAAATGAAATTGTTAGATAGTCTCAAGAGGGAATGCATCATCCATGAAAACAGAAATTTGAAACAATTTTTCAGTGGAATATAAACGAGTTGATTTGGCTAGTGAATTATTGTAATATCCCTGTCAAGACCACAAAAATAAAGCGGAGTTTACTGTAATAAATCTGGGAAAGATGCAAATGATAAATGAAAAATAAAGTCAGAATGATCAGCTTTGGTCAGATTTGTAAGAATACAATCACAAATAACCTGATAATTGCTTTACAGACAACGCTTTCATCAGAAAACACAAACAAAGACAGACAAATACTAATGCAGCTACATTGAGATATAATAATCTGCAAACATGTATTATGACAAAAATGAAATCTGCTTATTTTATATAAATTTAGTGGGTTTGTCTGTACCTGACAGACTTCTCTTACATGTCGTGAGGTGCTATTTGCTGGTTGTATTCTCTTAAATGTTTAATATAAATTGATTTACTGTCATCTCATCATCTCATCAGGTACCTTGCGGTGTCGAGGTGAAGCATAAACAGCGGGAGAGTGCCCATTTATGGGCTTCATATATCGAGATTTTGTTTCCACATTGTCGTGGTGGGGGAGCTTGAGTTTCTCAATGACCCTTAGAGCTATGCCGGCGGTAGCGTAGCTACCAGCAGGGCCTCCCAAGCCGGACAGGTCAAAGGGTAGAGAACAGACAAAGAGAAACACCCTGGTCCTCCAGGTTGGGGGTTGAAGCGTGGGGTTAACATCCCCACCTTTGTAAAAACCTTTCTTTGTTACGAAACAAATACATGAGCCTCGATATCGGACTGACTTATCTGGACAACGACCTTGGAACGTTAAAGGACTTTTGAGATTTGTAACATGGAATGTATGGACACTATATCGAGCTGGAGCGGCCGAAGAACTAACCCGGGAGCTGGTTGAATATCAAATAGATATGACAGCAATTCAAGAAATAAGGTGGCCAGGAGAGGGTACTTTAGAGCAAAATGGAATGATTATAATATATGGAGGAAACACCCAAAATAAACATGAATTAGGAACAGGATTTGTCATCAAAAAAGAGTTATGGGGAACGTTTTAAACTTTAAAGCTTTTAATGACAGGATTAGTAAATTACGAATAAAAGGTAAATGGAAAAATATAACGATGATTAATGTACATGCACCTACTGAAGAGAAAGAAGATGATATTAAAGAAGACTTTTATAATGATCTGGAAGATGTCATAGAAGAAACCCCCAAACAGGACATCCTGATTGTGCTGGGAGACTTCAATGCAAAAATAGGTAGAGAGCAAACTAATAAAAAAGTGGCCGGTATGGAAAGCCTACATACAACTTCAAATGATAATGGATGGAGAGTCATCAACCTGGCAGAAGCCAAAGGACTGCAGATTAGCAGTACCAGACTACAAAGAAAGGATATACACAAACAAACTTGGAAATCATGTGACAAGAGAACCTATAATCAAATAGATCACATTTTAATTAACAACAGAAATGCATCAAACATACAGCAAGTCAGAAGTTATAGAGGAGCTGAGTGCCACAGTGACCACTTCCTCGTTGGAGCAAAATTTAAAATAAAACTTAAGAGAGCTTTCTATACTAAATTACAAAGATTACACCCAACATATAACAGAGAAAAACTACAAGACATTACAGTCAAAGAGAAATTTACAGATGAAATAAAATGTAAACTTGAAACTCTGCAAAACCCTTTGGAGGAAAGCGTTGACCAAACTTGGTTGAACATCAAGAATACAATTAAATCTACCGCAGAAGAATGTCTCGGTGTGTTAACCACGCATAGAAAGAACAGATGGTTCAATCAAAAATGTGAAGAAGCAGTCATTAGGAAGAAGAATGCCAGACATGTATGGTTAAATGACATCAATAACATCCAAAAGGAAGAGCATTATAGAAATGAATGTAAAGAGGCTACAAAAATAGTCAGACAGCAGAAGCGAGAATATATGAGTAATATAATCAAAGATATGGAAACTAATCACCAGAAAAATGAATCCAGAAAATTTTTTAAAGAACTGAAGTCAATGAAACGAGGGCACCAACAAAACACATATGGTTTAAAAGACAAAAATGGGAATATGATAAATACCAATGAGGAAATGTGCAACACATGGAAAGAATATTTTATTGAATTACTAAATTGTGAAGCTCCAAGTAACATTTTCCCACAGGAAGAGGTTCTAACATGCGAACCACAAATTGAAGAACCTACATTTGAAGAAATCCTATATGTAATCACACGACTTAAAAACAATAAGGCAACTGGGACTGATGGAATTGCTGCTGAATTTATAAAGGCAGGTGGCCATGCATTACATCTAAAGCTATACGAACTAATAATAAAAATCTGGAGGACAGAAGAATTACCCCATGACTGGAAAGAGTCATTATTGATACCTATCTTTAAGAAAGGAGACAAGTTCCAATGTGGAAATTATAGAGGAATATCACTACTGTCCACAAGCTATAAGATACTATCCGCAGTATTACTAAATAGACTAAAACCATATTCAGAAGACATATTAGGTGACTACCAGGCGGGTTTTAGACAAAACAGATCAACAATAGATCAGATATTTATCTTACGACAAATAGCCGAGAAACATTGGGAATATAAAAGAGATCTCCATAACATTTTTGTGGATTTTAAAAAGGCTTATGATAGTGTCCATAGGAATAGTCTATGGAATGCTATGCAGGAATTTGGAATACCAAGGAAGTTAATCAACATGACCAGACTATGCATGGAAGATACTTATAATATAGTAACATATAAAGGCAGGAAATCAGACCCCTTCCAAATAACATCTGGCTTGAAACAGGGTGATGCACTATCGCCGCTACTCTTCAATCTGGCTCTAGAGAAAGTTGTAAGGAAGGTAAAGGAGGAATGTGATATTGGAGGAACATCCAAGCTGCTTGGTTATGCAGATGATATAGATATTATAGGGCAAAGTGAACAAAGACATTGGAAATATTGACTCACTTAAAGGAAAAAGCCCAACAGATGGGGCTGGTTATCAACCAAGATAAGACAGAATATATGGTAATTTCAAGAGACGGAATGGCTAAAAACTCTGGCCACATACAAATAGATAATATGACCATTAAAAGAACAGAAACATACAAATACCTGGGTACAATCTTCAACTGCTCCAACATCATAAGGGAAGAAATACAAACTAGAATCAACTCTGGAAATAAGATATACTATGCACTACAACATCTACTAAAATCAAAGGCGCTATCTACGTAACACCAAAATCACAATATACAAAACACTGATCAGACCAGTTGTGCTGTATGGCTCTGAAACCTGGAGTACAACGAAAGGAGACGAAGCCTTGTTACAAACCTTTGAGAACAAAATTTTAAGACGCATCTTTGGACCCATTAGGGATACACAAAGTGGAGAGTGGAAAAGAAGAAGTAACAAAGACATTTATGATCTGTTTAAGTCCCCGCTAATCACTGGTATCATGAAGGCTAATAGACTACAATGGCTGGGGCATATAGAAAGAATGGAAGATAATAGGGAAACAAAACTCGCTTACACTCAGGAAATAAATGACCGTAGACCCCGAGGTAGACTAAGAAGGCGGTGGAGAGATAATACATGTACAGATCTACAAGCACTTGGAATCAACGACTGGCAAGAGAAGGTCCACCAGAGAGACAAATGGAGACGGATTGTATTTGCAGCAAAGAACCTCAATGGCTCGGAACGCTGAAGAAGAAGAAGAAGAAGAAGATATATTGAGATTCCCATGGACTCTGTATATTCCTTCTATCCATCGTTTACGTGGCCGGCCTCTTCCGCTGCTTCCGTCTGGTCTGTACATCATTGCTTGTTGAGGCATACTGTTGGTAATCTAGTTATATGGCCAAACCATTTAACCTGCTGTTTTCTGATAAAATCTAGCGCTGCTATAACCCCAACTTTAGTCCTGATGTCTTCATTTCTGATTTTCTCTCTTCTTGAATCTCATTTCTATTGTTGTAATGTTTCTTTTCTCCTTTTCAGTCATTGTCCAGGTTTGGCATTGGTAGCACTGAATTGGTAGGAAGATTGTGTTGAAGAGTGCTTTCTTAGTAACTATTGGTTTGTTCTTTAGTAATGGTGCCATTTATCCAATGAGTTGGTTTGCCTTATTGCATCTATTTTCGATCTCATCTACTGATTTGCCATTGATTGATTGATTGACGTAGGAATTGACAATACAGCATTCGGTTCATTCCCATAGGCGCTCCATCCCCATCCTCAGAAACCAGCGAAGAGTTCCAATCCCAATAGTACCAGTAGCAATCTGATTATATGTGTGTCTCGCCTTTCCTCTAAGCGTCGAGCATCAGCCAGATCCTCTCGTCACTCCTCGCTGTCGCATTCTTGCCAGACCATGGTAATCCATTTGCTCCTCTGAGGTGTACACATGCTCCCACAAGGCCACAACCACATCTGCCTTATCATGCATCAATACTCCACCAAGTTTTGCAGAGCCAGCCAATCTGTCTGCCTGTTCATTCTCCAGCACACCAGCATGCCCCGGAGAAAAGATCCAGACGATGCTTGCCACCCGTGACTTCCGAAGTGAAGCAAGCCACTCTGCACGAAGCTTGCCTATCCTCACCCTAATCAGCATGCTTTCTGAGTCAGTTACAATCACGATGTGTGTGTGTATTGTATTCTCCATCCAGCGGAAAGCTGCACTGACTGCCTCCACCTCCATTCTTAAGCTAGATGTTGTATCATATGCCAGGCTCTCCTGCACCAAACGTCAACCATTAGCCTTTGCCAAGAACCCCCAGGCACTTCTAATACCTCTCAACACCGAACCATCTGTGTAGATAATCACATACTGATTTGCCATTTGATGATATTATACTTCCTAGGTACTTGAAGCTCTTTACATGATTCAGGGGGTGTTCTTCTAGATGAATGTTTATTGTGCTTTCTTCTTTGGTTATAGTCATTACCTCTGTTTTACTTGTGTTAATTTTCATTTTATTTACATATGCTGTCTATATAGGTTATGAACAAGAGGGGGCACATGACACAACCTAGTCATACTCCGGATCTTATGGTGAAAGGTTCTGAGTATCCTCCATTTGTTCTTACTGTGCATTCACTTTTGGTGTATAAGCTTCTACATAAGTTTGTTATATATGTATTCACTCCATATCATTTAAGGATTTCCCATAGCTTGTTTCTATCTTCTCTGTCAAATGCCTTTTCATGGTTGACAAAGGCTAAGTAGAGTATTTCATTAAATTTGATTGATTTTTCTATTGTCTAAGAGCAAAGATGGCATCTGTGCATCCTGTGTTTTTCCTTTTGCTTTGATTTACTGTATGGCAGTCAATTTTGATATGTGAATGAACAAATTAGGAAGAATAAATTAGGAAAAGCTTGAAAGCAGTGGATATGTTATTTCTGAGAAGAATGTTCGAGATACCTTGGACTGCCAGAGTAATTAACAACAAGTGCTTGGAAAATATTATTTAAAGCAGAACATTATATTCAACCATAAGAAAGAGACACAAAGTGTTCTTTGGTCACATAATGAGAAGAGATGCATTGGAAAACATTGTGAACTGGAAAGTCAGCAGTAGAAAGGCAGAGGCAGACCAAGAGAAATGATACTGAGTGGCTTAAGACGGGAATAGCAATAGAATTGATCCATGACACCATTGACCTAGATTTATGAAGATATATGAATGTCTTATACCATTTAGCAGGCCACATGATGATGATGATAATGATTCTGTAATATATCTGCTTTTTATTTTCTGACTGCTTGTTGACATTGAACTTATCATATTATCAGTATGGTGTTCATTAGCTTTTGTAGACTATGAATGGTTATTTAACATGAACGAATGAACGAGCAAACAATCTTTATTTTCAAAGGGTTAAGAATTGGGCACACAGGCCCGTCTGACATTCTGCCCTTCTTCTCTAATTCCTCTCATACATTATTTCATTCAACATCACTTATGAAGATAATCTTAGACAGCAAAAGAACAATAAGCATTAATACGCATGAAAAATAATCAGTAATACATGACTTATTGAGGCAATGTTTACCATGGCATGGAATAAGTAAGTATTTGTATTCTTTCGTTACAAAGGAAAATTCTTCTTATACGGCCCAAAACCATGCTTGCAAATGGAGGAAACTACAGAGAACCCCGGTGGTTTACGGCATGGACAAAGTTAAAAGAAACAGAGGATCACTTCTTGCCTCGTATGCTACAAGAAATCACAGGACAGGTGCTGTTTAATTCAGATTATGTAGAAAAATACCTAGATATATTGAAGTTCTTAATTTTAGTAAATGAATGAATCATCCTACTTGTAAGCATGTCCACCAGGTGGCTGATGGTGGAATGACCTCTGGATATAGAAGTTCGTCACTTATATGTTGAATAAGCGTCTGTGAACCAACACAGGCAGTAGTCATCAAGATGAGGTGAATTAGTTGGTAGGCCTGCTATCTCTGTAAAATACCTCAAAGCTCTATGACATGACCATCGGTGGGTAGGAGTTGCTATAGATAACCTCCCACCTTTTCTGCCTTGAAGTTGTCTTTTTAGACAATGGCAGTTGAAGTTAAACAGTACACAAACCAGCACCAGTTTATTTCATCATCATGTGCCATGTTGATGAGCCACAGGCGGTCATGTTTCGCCAACTCACCCGATCACCAGAGTCGTGGATTAGCTCAGTGTTCTTGTCTCGACCAAACCATGTGGCCAAGCCATCCAGGTATTTAGATCTCTGCCTTCCCCTTCTTTTCCTTCAATCTTGTCAGTTATCACCAAGTTCTCCAATTTATTTCTTCTTGAAACCTGTCCAAAAAATTGTGACTACGTCTAATTTCTCTTATCAGTTTATGGTTTTCATTTGTTTCTCATAGGACTTGGTCATTGGTTTTTGTGTCTGTCTATGGTATTCTTTGCATTTTTCTCAGAAACCACATTACCACAGTCATCAGATGTTTTTCAGCTTGTCTGCTTATTGTTTATGCTTCACACCCATACAAAAGTATTGATTCTGCGTAGTACTTCAACATTCTTTTTCTCATTGCAAATGACATCTTTTTATTTGTCTTTATGTTTTCCATATTGCACAAGGCTACCTTCATGATTCTTGTTCTAATCTCTTCAAGGCATCTCCCATAAAATGTTGTGACTATTCCGAGATAATTGTACTGATTCACTTGTTTAAGAATGTTCCAACTTACTTGTGTATTACATTGTGGTATTTTCTTCTTCCTACTGACTTCCATAATCTGTGTCTTCTTACAATTTAATTCTAACCCTAGTATTCACTGTGTACAACAACCGCATCTACTAAATGTTACAGCTCCTGCTCATTGTCTGCAAATAATACTGTATCATCTGCATATCTTGCAAAACTTATTTTGCAAAATTCTTGAGAAAAGGTTACAAACTACAAAAGAACCCCAGCTAAGCTAACACAACTTGGATTTAGGAAAAACAAAGGATGCACAAATGCCATCTTTGCTCTTAGACAACTTATAGAAAAATCAATCAAATTTAATGAAACACTCTACATGCCAAGAAAAGGCATTTGACAGAGTAGATAGAAACAAGCTGTGAGGAATCCTTAAACAATATGGAGTGAGTACACATCTAATAAACTTATGTAGAAGTGTATACAACAACAGTGAAAGCATAGTGAGAACAAATGGAAGATACTCAGTACCCTTCACAATAAGATCGAGAGTATGACAAGGTTGTATCCTGTCCCCTCTCCTGTTCATAACCTATATAGACAGCATATGTAAAAAAACCAGCCAAACAGAGACCGCAAGAATATTGTATGATGAACAAACACAGAAGAAGAACCAATGGCAAATTAAACCATTAAAGAACTCTTATTTGCGGATGATCAAGCACTAATAGCAAAATCAGAAGCAGAATTACAAGACCACTTGAATAGTTTAAACGAAATGTGTATGGAACATAACATGAAAATTAGCACCAGTAAAACAGAGGCAATGACTATAACCAAAGAAGAAAAAACAACAAAGATTCATCTAAAAGAAGTCCTTCTGAAACAAGTAAAGAGATTCAAGTACTTAGGAAGTATAATATCATCAAATGGCAAATCAGAAGATGAGATCGAAAATACATGCAATAAGGCAAACCAACTCATTGGACAAATGGCACCAATACAAACATGTATCAATAGTTACTAAGAAAGCACTCTTCAACACAATCTTCTTTCCAGTTCAGTGTTACCTGGACAATGACAGAAAAAGAGAAAAGAACTGAGATTCCTAAGAAGAATACTCAATGTGTTAAGAAGAGAGAAAATCAGAAATGAAGAAATCAGGACTAAAGTGGGGGTTATAGCAGCGCCATATTTTATCAGAAAGCAGCAAGTCAAATGGTTTGGCTTTGGAACTAGATAACCAACTAACATTATACCACAGCAAGCAATGATGTACTGACCAAAATGGAAGCAGAAGAAGAGGCCTGCCATGTCAATGATGGACAGAGGGAATAGCTGAGTCCATGGGAATCACGATACATGAAGACCAAAAACGGGCATTCTCCTGCTGTTTATGCTTCACCTCGACACTGCAGGGTGCAAGAGGAACAAGATGAGATGAGATGAGATTTTCACTGTATAGGGAAAAAAAATCTGGAGATGTTTTATTTATCCCTTGTAAAACATGTTTGTAAATAAACTGCATTGAGTTAACAACATTAATGGGGTTCCAATGGAATTAACTTCTCTGGGAAGGAGCATCATATCCTACAGGGGATACCCAGTTGTCATACTGCTGTATGCAAATTAAATGTTAAAAATAGCTTACAGTTTGGTATATGGAATGTTAAAAGCTTTTAATGAAACATCTTAGTGGCTTAGAAAGAGCAGTAATGGGAGGCATGGTTCATTGAAGACTTCTTCGTTCATTCAGTATAAGATAATGGTTATGTATGTTTACATGGAGTGGCTACATTTACCTTGGCAGACACATCTGACTTATCACATCATTTTCTGTCCATTCTTATCTTCCCGAATAGAATAGATAAAACTTTTCACTGTTTATGAAGTTGTAACATCATTGTTTTATCTCTAATCATACATCCTAATTGAGTGAGATGGTGAAACATAACCACTCAGGCTTATTGACATGGAACATGATGATGATGAATTAACCCATTCAGGACAGACATTGTAACATGATATGGTAGGAAAATTATATGGGTTATCGGTAAAGACTGGTAATGGGTTATTAGAAGAAGGCTGAAAGTGACTGCAGAGAAGTGTTCAAGTCAGAAGCCTAATGCATAGATAAATATTTTGACTGAATTAGATAGAACCACTGAAACACATGTTCATCGAAACACACACCCTTAGTGAAGAGAATGAAACGTTGCTATCCTGTACAGGACATTTCTCATAGAGGGAAGAAATAGTCTTACAAGAGTCTAGGCCTGTGGTTCTCAACCTTTTTTGGCCCATGCCTCCCTTTACCATATGTCCCCCCCCCCCCCCCCCATCTCTCTCCCCCACCCCACCCTTACACAGTATACATAAAAATGGAAGCAAAATTAAACAACACATTCTAGAACAAGTCTAGACATCTACATAAAACGTGATTTGCAGGTCTACTTATGTTATAAAATGAATTTCATTAGGGTGAGAAGTACAGAACTGTAAAATTTAGAAGGAAAAACAATATAAAGTAACTGGTTCTTGTATTAATGTGATCTTGAAATAATCTTAATTCTCCCCCTGGAAACCCTAAAATTCCCCCTGGGAAGGAATTCCCCACTGGATGAGAACCACTGGTCTAAACAGAACTAAATTGTTTTATTTCACGTCATATACGCTTCTTGTATGACTCTTATTTATACCCCAATGAGGTTTATTTCACATCATATACGCTTCTTGTATGACTCTTATTTATACCCCAATGAGGTTTATTTCAAGTCATATACGCTTCTTGTATGACTCTTATTTATACCCCAATGAGATTTATTTCATGTTATATACGCTTCTTGTATGACTCTTATTTATACCCCAATGAGATTTATTTCATGTCATATACGCTTCTTGTATGACTCTTATTTATACCCCAATGAGATTTATTTCACGTCATATACGCTTCTTGTATGACTCTTATTTATACCCCAATGAGATTTATTTCACGTCATATACGCTTCTTGTATGACTCTTATTTATACCCCAATGAGGTTTATTTCACGTCATATACGCTTCTTGTATGACTCTTATTTATACCCCAATGAGGTTTATTTCACGTCATATACGCTTCTTGTATGACTCTTATTTATACCCCAATGAGGTTTATTTCATGTCGTATACGCTTCTTGTATGACTCTTATTTATACCCCAATGAGGTTTATTTCACGTCATATACGCTTCTTGTATGACTCTTATTTATACCCCAATGAGGTTTATTTCATGTCATATACACTTCTTGTATGACTCTTATTTATACCCCAATGAGGTTTATTTCATGTCATATACGCTTCTTGTATGACTCTTATTTATACCCCAATGAGGTTTATTTCATGTCATATACGCTTCTTGTATGCCTCTTATTTATACCCCAATGAGATTTATTTCATGTCATATACGCTTCTTGTATGACTCTTATTTATACCCCAATGAGGTTTATTTCACGTCATATAAGCTTCTTGTTTGACTCTTATTTATACCCCAATGAGGTTTATTTCACGTCATATACACTTCTTGTATGACTCTTATTTATACCCCAATGAGGTTTATTTCACGTCATATACGCTTCTTGTATGACTCTTATTTATACCCCAATGAGATTTATTTCACGTCATATACACTTCTTGTATGACTCTTATTTATACCCCAATGAGGTTTATTTCATGTCATATACACTTCTTGTATGACTCTTATTTATACCCCAATGAGATTTATTTCATGTCATATACGCTTCTTGTATGACTCTTATTTATACCCCAATGAGATTTATTTCATGTCATATACGCTTCTTGTATGACTCTTATTTATACCCCAATGAGATTTATTTCACGTCATATACGCTTCTTGTATGACTCTTATTTATACCCCAATGAGATTTATTTCACGTCATATACGCTTCTTGTATGACTCTTATTTATACCCCAATGAGGTTTATTTCACGTCATATACGCTTCTTGTATGACTCTTATTTATACCCCAATGAGGTTTATTTCACGTCATATACGCTTCTTGTATGACTCTTATTTATACCCCAATGAGGTTTATTTCATGTCATATACGCTTCTTGTATGACTCTTATTTATACCCCAATGAGGTTTATTTCACGTCATATACGCTTCTTGTATGACTCTTATTTATACCCCAATGAGGTTTATTTCATGTCATATACGCTTCTTGTATGACTCTTATGTATACCCCAATGAGGTTTATTTCATGTCATATACGCTTCTTGTATGACTCTTATTTATACCCCAATGAGGTTTATTTCACGTCATATACGCTTCTTGTATGACTCTTATTTATACCCCAATGAGGTTTATTTCATGTCATATACGCTTCTTGTATGACTCTTATTTATACCCCAATGAGGTTTATTTCATGTCATATACGCTTCTTGTATGACTCTTATTTATACCCCAATGAGATTTATTTCACGTCATATACGCTTCTTGTATGACTCTTATTTATACCCCAATGAGGTTTATTTCACGTCATATACGCTTCTTGTTTGACTCTTATTTATACCCCAATGAGGTTTATTTCACGTCATATACACTTCTTGTATGACTCTTATTTATACCCCAATGAGGTTTATTTCACGTCATATACGCTTCTTGTATGACTCTTATTTATACCCCAATGAGGTTTATTTCACGTCATATACACTTCTTGTATGACTCTTATTTATACCCCAATGAGATTTATTTCACGTCATATACGCTTCTTGTATAACTCTTATTTATACCCCAATGAGGTTTATTTCATGTCATATACGCTTCTTGTATGGCTCTTATTTATACCCCAATGAGGTTTATTTCATGTCATATACACTTCTTATGACTCTTATTTATACCCCAATGAGGTTTATTTCACGTCATATACGCTTCTTGTATGACTCTTATTTATACCCCAATGAGGTTTATTTCATGTCATATACACTTCTTGTATGACTCTTATTTATACCCCAATGAGGTTTATTTCATGTCATATACACTTCTTGTATGACTCTTATTTATACCCCAATGAGGTTTATTTCACCTCATATACGCTTCTTGTATGACTTTTATTTATACCCCAATGAGATTTATTTCATGTCATATACGCTTCTTGTATGACTCTTATTTATACCCCTATGAGGTTTATTTCATGTCATATACACTTCTTGTATGACTCTTATTTATACCCCAATGAGATTTAATTCATGTCATATACGCTTCTTGTATAACTCTTATTTATACCCCAATGAGGTTTATTTCATGTCATATACGCTTCTTGTATGACTCTTATTTATACCCCAATGAGGTTTATTTCATGTCATATACACTTCTTATGACTCTTATTTATACCCCAATGAGGTTTATTTCACGTCATATACGCTTCTTGTATGACTCTTATTTATACCCCAATGAGGTTTATTTCATGTCATATACACTTCTTGTATGACTCTTATTTATACCCCAATGAGGTTTATTTCATGTCATATACACTTCTTGTATGACTCTTATTTATACCCCAATGAGGTTTATTTCACGTCATATACGCTTCTTGTATGACTCTTATTTATACCCCAATGAGGTTTATTTCATGTCATATACGCTTCTTGTAAGACTCTTATTTATACCCCAATGAGATTTATTTCACGTCATATACGCTTCTTGTATGACTCTTATTTATACCCCAATGAGGTTTATTTCATGTCATATACGCTTCTTGTATGACTCTTATTTATACCCCAATGAGGTTTATTTCACGTCATATACGCTTCTTGTATGACTCTTATTTATACCCCAATGAGGTTTATTTCATGTCATATACGCTTCTTGTATGACTCTTATTTATACCCCAATGAGGGTTATTTCATGTCATATACGCTTCTTGTATGACTCTTATTTATACCCCAATGAGGTTTATTTCATGTCATATACGCTTCTTGTATGATTCTTATTTATACCCCAATGAGGTTTATTTCATGTCATATACGCTTCTTGTATGACTCTTATTTATACCCCAATGAGATTTATTTCATGTCATATACGCTTCTTGTATGACTCTTATTTATATCCCAATGAGGTTTATTTCACGTCATATACGCTTCTTGTATGACTCTTATTTATACCCCAATGAGATTTATTTCATGTCATATACGCTTCTTGTATGACTCTTATTTATACCCCAATGAGGGTTATTTCATGTCATATATGCTTCTTGTATGACTCTTATTTATACCCCAATGAGGTTTATTTCATGTCATATACGCTTCTTGTATGACTCTTATTTATACCCCAATGAGGTTTATTTCATGTCATATGCGCTTCTTGTATGACTCTTATTTATATCCCAATGTGGTTTATTTCAAATCATATACGCTTCTTGTATGACTCTTATTTATACCCCAATGAGGTTTATTTCATGTCATATACGCTTCTTGTATGACTCTTATTTATACCCCAATGAGGTTTATTTCATGTCATATACGCTTCTTGTATGACTCTTATTTATACCCCAATGAGATTTATTTCATGTCATATACGCTTCTTGTATGACTCTTATTTATACCCCAATGAGATTTATTTCATGTCATATACGCTTCTTGTATGACTCTTATTTATACCCCAATGAGATTTATTTCACGTCATATACGCTTCTTGTATGACTCTTATTTATACCCCAATGAGGTTTATTTCATGTCATATACACTTCTTGTATGACTCTTCTTCTTCTTCGTTCATCCGGAGTTTTTTTTCCGGACGTGATTGCGTTGTGCCTGTTTACAGCAGAGCTGCGTTCCTGCGCCGTTAGGCCGACACATCCGACTTCTGCGGGCATTTGTTGACCGGGTTAACCTTCCTGGGGGTATGACTCTTATTTATACCCTAATGACAAACATATATTGACATAAAATCCTATGCAATTATCAATTTAATTCTCTGTAAAGATTATTAGAACAATATCAGTGTTTATCATTCACTCTTCTCAACATCAAATTTGACACTTCCACTGTATGAAAATAGTTTACATGAGCTAACCATGTGATATGTACCTACATCTACCCCTCAAAAACTCTTATTTCATGTACAGATGATCTAAATTTCTTGTTAATACAGATATAGTCAATTTGATTTTCTGTTTGTGATGTGGTGAAGCACATGTTACTTTATTTATTCTTATAATAAACAATAAGCTGAAACTCAAGAGATATGTAACATCTTATAAATAAGGAAATCAATACAATTAAGATATCTCAGACATCAAGAAACAAAGGAACAGTTTATGATCACAGTCTCTAATAAGTACCTGGGCCTGCAACAGATGCTGGACCTAAGTGAGTACCACAGACTGCTGGCAGAAGGCTAAAATCATTTGAAAAGTCCTTAGGAAAAGGGAACATAAACATAAAGCATGAATAATGCTAGAACCCCTTTAAAAAGTAGAAGAAAGGAAGATTTAAATAATAGTAAAATGAGTTATGAGCTAAGAACCAACATCACAGCACTCAGTACATTCCCACACATGCTCCGTCCCCTTGTTCAACAGCCAGCTAAGAGTCATACTACTAATCGTTCCAACCTCCATCTGATTGAAAGTTCTCCTGGTAATAATAGTAAAATGAAAGCCAGAAGCCAGTAAAAATACTTAGAAGCTAATAAAGAAGTTAGGAAGCAGATAAAAGCAGACAAAGTCAATATTTAGATGACCTAGCAAGAGAGACAGAAGAGGCAGCATCAAAAGAAAACATCAGAGACCTTTTTCACTACTATTAAAGATCAATTGAACAGATGGGCAGGATACTTTGAGGAACCTCTGAATAGATCAGTCTCAGAAGACCCTCCAGATATCCATCCTGCAGAAATGGAGTTGGATATCAGTGTGAGAAACCAACTCATGAAGAGATTAGTAAAGCTCTCATACCAGACACATAGACGAGTTGCCAAGATTGATCAAGTAGTCATGGATGTCTCAGAAATAATCTTACAAAATGCTCAGACTGAACTAGAACTTCTCATGCTGAGGGAAAAGTAACCCTCTGACATCTGGACATGGATGTTTACAGATGGTTCCGCCAAAGAGGTAAATAAAATAGACGGCAGTGGAATCTCCATAACATATCTGATGTAAATTCAGAGGTATACTCTATACTAGCAGAAAAAAATATGTACTAACTTCAGGCCATAGGCAACTGCCCTTCTTACAGCTGTGAGGATCCTAAATAGTTGAGTAGAACTAACCCAAAAAACTGCTGTCTTCATAGATTAGCTTCAGTCCTCTTAAGCAATCTCATGCTCCAAAGAGGACAATACTATCCCTGAATTTTTTTTTTTTTTTTTTAGCATATCCTTTTACAGGACTTAGCTGTCAACACCAGCATCTTTCAGCTGTATGTTGATCTCTTGGCAAGATTACGCTCAGTAGTTTGCCATTGCTTTCTGAGCGGCCGGCTCACATACCCCGTAAGTTACCGATGCGATTCGAACCACTGCTGATTTGAACTGTCATCACGTTACCTGACGAGAGTATACGAGATTACGGAGAAAAGTCATAACCTCTAAGCCACGAAGCCGGCATCCCTGAATTAAAAGATAGTATTCTGATGGGGAGCCCCGATAGTGTAGTGACTAGGAAAGAAAAAATACTAAGGTTTTTGTAGCTGAGACACCCTCCAGAGCATAGGGTCCTTGCATCACATCACCTCCTTGATTGGCAAATATATTTCCCTCATTTCAAAGGCTCTAATCTTTCTTTCATTGTTGTGTGCGTTGCCTAATCTTAAACATTGGCAAAATAATCAGTTGTTAAACTTTTAATATTTAAACTTTATCACTAACTTCTATTGATTTAGAAGATTTCAGCATATCTTTCTCATTTGCCTCCAGGATGTAATTAATCATTGACTTTCACTGCCCAAATTAAGGGAGGAGGAGTTGATCAAAACAAGCAAAACAAATTCATGTTAAATTGTTTTTTATTTCTTGTTTTTCAAATGTTGTTCTAAATAAACACCTGCCCAGGTTAACCTGTGGCCCAGTTATTTCTATTCAGCTTTATCTGCTAATTGCTATGTTTACATACAAGTAATCACTTATCTTAACAGAGAACTGTGCCATTTGGAGATGCAGTCTTGTCAACATATGACACATGTATTGCTGCAGAAATATGTGAAGAGATGTGGAATCCAAAGTCACGCCATGTTGAACTTGCGCTTGATGGTGTTGAGATTATTGCAAATGGAAGTGCATCATATCACGAATTAAGAAAGATGTACATCAGAGTGGATTTGGTGAAGTCAGCATCAATGAAGGCAATTTTATTTCACTTCTTACTTAGCAACTTAGAAGAATATAAGTAGTATTCACAATGTTTATTATTTTCACTAAGCGAGTATTTAAAGACTTCAACAACAAAAATACAATGTGCATTTACCATTAAAAATTAATCTTTACAATTTTTAAGAAAGCTAATCTTTTTGTGTTTTTAATTTCCAACTAAATTTGCCTAATTTATTTAACAATACAGTTATTTTGTACTGATCATGCATTTTTCTATTTATCACTGAAGGTAGCTATTTTTGTTTTTTAAATGAGTGTCTGCAAGGTGTGGACTGCACCTGGTCCTGCAGCTAGCAGGGTTAGGATCGGCTAGCCTCTCCCAGGAGGGGTAAAAAGTGTAAATTAGTAGCCTGCCGATGACTCACAGACTACACAAGTCAACCCCAACTCCACGCGGTGTAGACCAGAAAACCACGGCTGCGAGGTCATGGGCCAACAGGACTGTGGCTCGCTAGGGGGGATGGGCTCCCTTTGGTCAGATTTTTGTCCTAAACCTGCAACTGGCCTAGCAAGCTGGCAGGGGATTTTCATATTGCTTGTAGAGAAACTAAGAAGTAAAAACGGATTGACCCAAATGGATATAGACCTGGCATTGTTAATGGACTAAGAGATAGATTAGCAACTCAAAACATAGGCACAATGAACATCTGTGGTTTTAATAATAAAGAAGAACTTATAGAAACAATGGAAGAGTGGAAAATTTTACTGATGGGAATAGCGGACACCAGAATAAAAGGGGAAGGATGCAAGGAGATCCACCACATTTATATGTTTGTCTACTTTGAAGTGGAACAGCAAGAAAGGGCAAGACACGGTGTAGGAATAGTCATTGAACCACGGCTAGTTAGAGGAATACAAGAAATAAAATATATATTAGAAAGAACCATAACAGTGAGATTACAAGAACAGACAATCACAACATATGTACAAATATATGCACCATGTGAGTGGCACCTTGCAGTCTTGACAGGCCAAAGTATGTGGATTGGAATTTGGCCAAATTTCCATCTCACAATGCCTGGGCAGAGCTTCAGAGAACATGTGATGCCCAAACGACATGTTCCCTCTCTCGGCCTTGCCTTGTTTGATCCAGAGGAAAGGATAATCAGTACGTCTGGAACAAGGTAGGCTGCAGATGCTGGCGGCTCAGTGTCAAACCTCAGAGACCTCGCCCCCACGAGCAGGAGGTGAGCGGTGGCCAGACCCTAAAACTTTGGGACTTGACTTAGAGGCGTTCAGCCAAATCCAGCAGGTAAGGGTCGTATATGCGCTTGGACCACTGGGCACGTACACCTGTCAATCGCAAGTATCTGGACCTGTGTAAGCGTGTACTACCGTCAGACTCCCCGCCTGTGAGCAAGAATGCAAGGTGTTCTTCGAAGACATCCATGATGTACTAAATAAAATAGAGAAGCAGGACAATATCATAGTTATGGGAGACTTCAATGCAAGACTAGGACATAACAGAACAGGCATAGAAAAAACATCTTGGAGCATTTGGAGACCAACATAATGAAAGAAATGATAATGGAAGTAGACTATAGAGTTATGCAGCCAACACAACCTCTATATAACAAACACAGTTTATAAACACAAGGACACACACATATATACCGGGTATAAATGGAACGATCTAGATACCAAAAGCCAAATTGGTTTTGTATTAACAAGAAATAACAGAAAGAGAAACATTAGATGCAAGGGCAGTGCCATACTTAAGTATAATCACAGACCACAAAGCAGTTGTTGCCACAATAAGAAACAACAGAAGAAAGCAAAGACCAGGAAAATACATGCCATGTAAAACAGTAAACTTAAAAAACTCAAAGATGAGGCAGTGTGGAAAAATTAATAGAAAGAACTAACTGAAATCTTTGTAAAATTACCTATAGAAAGAAAAACAGTGGAAGTAGAATGGGAGATGTTCAAATCAAGCATTTTAAATACTGCAAAAATAACGTAGAACCACGAAAAAACGCAATACACAGATAAAGAAAATAACAAGTTGGTGGAATGCAGAGGTAAAGAAAGCTGTAAAAGACAAAAATTAAAAATATGAAAAGTGGATGAAGAGCAAACAGGAACGTGATTACATAGAATATAGAATAGCAAGAAGAAGTGTGAATAGAATAGTAAAGAGAGAAAAAGAAAAAGACTGGGAGGAATATGGAGAAACCCTAAATAAAAACTACAAGAAGGCAACTAGAAACTTCTACAAAAAAGATAAGTGCAATTAGAACCAGAAGAGAACCCTTTGACCCAACTGAAATATTAGTTAATTAATTAACAGCAAATTAATTAATTAACAGCGAACAAGAAGAACCAATAAGTGATCAAAACCAAATCCTAATAAGATGAAAGCATTACTTTGAATCTAACAAACCTATGTAGAAGCTTATACAACAACAGTGAATGCATAGTGAGAACGACTGGAGGACACACAGAATCCTTTACCATAAAATCCAGAATATGACAAGGTTGTGTTCTGTCCACTCTCTTGTTCAGCATTCCATCAGATGACACAGGAATTCAGGAAACTGACACAGATGCCACTGAAGAACTAGAACCAGACATACTGAAAGAAGAAATTGGAGAAGCCGTCAGATTAGCCCCACTGAACAAATCACCGGGACAATATGGAATACCAAATGAACTAATTAAAGCAGCAAGAGAAATAGGAGCAGCATGGCTACATAGACTATTCAACCATGTTTGGGTAGAACAGCAGGCACCACGAGACTGGTGAAACACCATAATTATCCCAGTTTGGAAAAGCAAAGGTAGGAAAAGAGACTGCACACAATACAGAGGCATTATCCTTTTGAGTCATACTGAGAAAATATTTTGAAAAATTCTTGAGAACAGATTACAAACTACTATAGAACCCCAGCTAAGCGAAACAACTTGGATTTAGGAAAAACAAAGGATGCACACATGCCATTTTTGCTCTTAGACAACTTATAGAAAAGCAGTTGAATTTAATGAAACACTCTACTTAGCCTTTGTTGACCAAGAAAAGGCATTTGATAGAGTAGATAGAAACAAGCTGTGGAAAATCCTTAAATGATATGGAGTGAGTACACATCTAACAAACCTATGTAGAAGCTTATACAACAACAGTGAATGTTCATAGTGAGAACGACTAGAGGACACTTAGAAACCTTCACCATAAGATCCAGAGTATGACAAGGTTGTGTCCTATCTCCACTCTTGTTCATAACTTATATAGACAACATATGTAAAGAAACCAGGCCAGAGTCTGCATGAACTCTCCATGACGAGAACACAGAAGAAGAACCACCGTCAAATTACACCATTAAAGAACTATTTGCGGACGATCAAACACCAATAGCAAAATCAGAAGTTGAATTACAAGATCACATGAATAGTCTAAACAAAATGTGTAGGGAACATAACATGAAAATTAGCACAAGTAAAACAGAGGTAATGACTATAACCAAAGAAGAAACAACAACAGTGATTCACCTAAACAAACACCCCCTGAAACAAGTAAAGAGCTTCAAGTACCTAGGAAGTATAATATTAAATGGCAAATCAGAAGACAAGATCGAAAATAAATGCAATAAGGCAAGCCAACTCATTGGACAAATGGCACCAATACTAAAGAACAAATGCGTATCAATAGTTACTAGGAAAGGACTTTACTACACAATATTCCTACCAACTCTATGCTACCAATGCCAAACCTGGACAATGACAGAAAAAGAGAAAAGAGACATCACAACATTAATGAGATTCCTGAGAAGAATACTCAATGTATCAAGAAAAGATAAGATTAGAAATGAAGAAATCTGGACTAAATTGGGGGTTATAGATTTTATTAGAAGGCAGCAAGTCAAATGGTTTGGCCATGCAACTAGGTTACCAACTAACAGTATACCACAACAAGCATTGGTGTACAGACCAGATGGAAGCGGAGGAAGAGGCTGACCATGTAAATAATGGACAGAGACCATGGGAATATTGATACATGAAGCCTGTAAGCAGGCAGTCTCCCGCTGTTTATACTTCATCTCGACACCGCAAGGTACAAGATGAGGAACAAGATGAGATGAGTTTTCTCCATGTATTAGCAACTAACAGCTGCTATTTGATTCTTCCTTACATGCCAATAGTTAAGATTTGAGATCATTTAAAAAAGTTATTTCATATAATTACTTATGCACATGGTTTCATTATTTCAGTCAGGTGGTGCTTATATATTCTGCAATGGTATTGGATGTGATGGAGAACGTTGCTATTGGGATGGTGGATCAATGATTGCTGTCAATGGAGATATTGTAGTACAGGGGCCTCAGTTCACTCTAGATGAAGTGGTAAGCTATGATTAAAGCATACGACATTAACACTTCATTGATTCCTAAGGCCTAATGTTTGTATGGAACATTAGAACAGTAATCCACTACAGTATGGTGAAATAATACTACAGTATCACAAAGGGATTTTAGCTTGCTGTGTAGTAGTCCTGTGCAAAGGGTTCCTCATTGTTCTATAGATATCACTCTCATGTAACTGTATGTGGATCTCTTTGGTTGGTTATAATGGGAACAACATCTGCAAAGAGCTTGCGACATCTTATCTAGGGCGACGACTAAGGAACGCAGACATGGTGGTCCAGGAGATCTGCATGGGGGAGCACGATGAGAGAGTCCGTCTAGCTGCCAAACAGACACAGCAGGGCCAGTGGTTGTCATGGGAAGGGATAATGCAGAAATCCCTTACCTGGAATGAAATAGGGCGTATGGCACCACTGTGCTTAAGTTTTGTCGTCCGATCCCTCTATGATATCTTGCCATCAGCTGCCAACTTGGTAAAGTTGGGTAAAGCCACCGACCCGTCCTATCCTCTCTGTAGAAAGGTCTAGACAGCGGAGCACGTATTGTCCGCATGTAAAGTCGCCCTAACCCAAGGTCGATTCTCTTGGCGTCACAACAAAGTCCTTACTGAGTTGGTGGCCATTGTGGATGTAGCCAGAATGCAGGCGAACAAAGAGGGCCAGGCAAAGGCAGCTGGGAATTTACTTTGTCTGAGCCGGGCAGCAATGCAGAGACAAGGAAGACTGCTCTGCCGACTTGCCGCTTCCGACCATTTTCGATGGTGCGGGTGACTTGGAACTGACCGTGGATCTAAAGGGCCATGGGAAATATCCCTCAGGTGATCCTGAAAGTTTGGCTTGCAACCTGACATCGTACTTCGCTCCCCGTCAGCCAAGCAGCTAAGGCTGATTGAGCTGACTGTCCCATACGAGTCCAGTATTGAGGAGCAGCATACCTACAAGATAGAGAAGTACGATGACATGGTCACTAGTCTTAAGCTGGAAGGGTACTCTGTCAGGCTATTCGCCGTAGAGGTAGGCGCAAGAGGTCTAGTCTCCCTCTCTGTGTATTTTGTGCTAAAGCAAATGGGCGTTAAAGGACAAGTGAGAACTTAGGCACAAAAACAACTGGGTGATGCAGCCGAAAAGGCCTCGGGCTGGCTGTGGAATTGTTAGAACCTGGATTGGGACAAGATTCAAAACTAGTATGGTTAAAGTGGTAACTGCAGAACGACTAACAATCTCTCAACTAAGAGCACGAACTTGCATCGTCTCGTGTCGACTCCATAGCCTTCCCTCCGAGCGAGGGTAGCAGTTGTCAAATCATACGAAATGTCGTCTGAAGTCCAACCTCCATACCAGGTAATAGCAGTAGTCATTTGTAAGTCGCACTCAGTTGCAAAGACCAAGAAGTGCGTCGAGAAACCAAAGGAAGAACTGGCTTCCTAGCACAGTGCAGCGCCATGAATGGGGTACAAAGAAAGAACATGGCAACGGAGACAAATGGAGGCAATAGAGGTAATGGCTGGGGAAGAGACTGGCTGTCCTTGACCACAGGTGCTAAGGAAAAAGCACAGGCTGCACAAACTAAAGGAGGGGAGGCTTGAGAGTGGACATGTCAACAGCTAGGGGGACAAGCACAACAACAAGGACAACAAAAGTGACCAAACGTCATGACCTGAACGTGCCTGCCCCCTAGAGAATGTTAAGAGGATAAATGGGCCGAAGCATTCAGGGAAGGGGGATCTCTTCTGACGATCAGAAGCCCCCTGCCGTGTTTGCTTCGTGCCAGAGATTTTATCACTACTTGTGTTTTTACTTGCGTTTGAAAACTGCTTAGATTACGTGTCTCAGGGATGTCTTAGTGACATTTTTCATACAATTTCACATTTCTGTTTTCATCTGAAGATTTTTGATCTTGTCAGTTTAATATTCCACTCTGGACCATTGACACTTCAGTATTATACAACAAACTGGACTGAAAATAGATGATGTTACATATGGTGACACGATTGTCTCCACGTAAGTGATGACAGTACAGCCTTGGTTTTCATAATTTCAATCTTTCTTAGACTGAATCACATCCATGGTTATCAAAGAAAGCTGTAATACTGTTATTGACTTAGTGTTATATTGTTTTTCCATTGTTGCTGAAGAGGACAAGATTGTCATCTGTAAATCCTAAAGTGAAATAGTCACATCCTTTTTGGATGGCCTGGATCCAACTTGGTTCCAATCTCTTGTATGGCTCCAACAGTCTGTGCATGTTGCCTCCTGGGTATTGGTTCACTGGCTAACCTGAGCTGAGTTGAGTTGAGCTAAGAGCCGACATCAGTGCACTAAGGACATTCCTACATGTGCTCCGTCCCCTCGTTTAACAGTCAGCAAAGAATCATACTGCTAATTATTCCAACTGCTATCTGATTGATAGTTCTCCTGGTTTTCCCTCTCAATTTCGAGATTCGTCCAGAATCTCTGCCAATATACGAGTTCTCAGTCTGTTCCCCTGCTTTCTCCACAGCTAATAAGCAGTCACTGACCAGCTGGCTTTGGGTGCAGAGGGCGAGGTGGAATTGCAGGTTGGGATCTGAAATGCTTGGAGATGTGTTCACCGAGCCAGTCGAGGCACCAGAATCTCTTGTCTCCTGGTAGATGGGGCCTGTTAGCTAAGAACAGCAGCCCATTATAAACCCCAAAGTTTAAGGTGCACTAATCTGCCGAGGACTGACTGGCCATGGGTGAGCTGGTTATGAACGTGGAATGTCTGGAATGTGGACGGGGCGGCGTCAGGTGTAAGGACTCCTGAGGGACATCCACTGCCCCTTCTCTAACAGGCAGGCTCTACTAGGGTGACCGGTTAGTTCCTGCTTTCAAATAAAAACAACTGGAAATTAAACAGAATCATCGCCGGTACAATGGAGTGCATGCTCTGTGATCGATACCTCTTACAACAGTGGCTAACCTACATTGAGCAAAATACCAAGAAGGACCCTTCTCTTTTATAGTTTACACAGCTGCTATTAGTTTAGGATCTATTCATCAACTATGTAGGCAGAAGTTGATCCAGCCTGCTATTAGGCTCCAGGGCACACTAGGGACCAAGGGTGGTAGGTGGCTAGAACTGTTCAGAAATCAATGACAAACTACTGAACTTGCTTTTTCAAACACCTTCATATGTCAACATAAATATATATTTTAAAAAGCAGCAGCTAATTTGAGCTTTTTATCTCCATATAGCTGGTTTTGAAATTCAGCAGGTGTTAGCCAAAATAGTTTCCCCTGTTTTGCATATGTTGGACACTCCTGCAACAAATGCATAGCTGTCATTTTAACAGTTCCACAGATACACTCATCAATATCTTCTCTTGAGTTTGTTAAACATTTTTTCAGCCTGTTGTGTACTGTGCAGAGTCTGAAGATTACTACTCGTTCTCTTCAGTGAAGTTCGTAAAATGCATCATCTTTCTGGTAGCCTGGACTCTGTGTTCCCACTTGGTTCTGTAATTCGTCATCATCATGTGCCCTGCCAACTGTCTCTCCACAGATCTTGGTCCTTGGTGTTCTGGATCAACTCTGCTGATGATATTCCTCCGTGCCGTCATCTCAGTACATCCAACATAATTAATCTTGATCTGCCTTAGTCTCTTTTCCCACTGATCTTTCCAGTTGTCATGATATTGTCCCAAAATCATCACATGATTAAAGAATGCTGCTTGTCTCTTTCTCACCTTCTTCTACCCTTTATTGCATAGGCCCTCAACCTAACCATGCCAAGCCATTCTATCTTTCACTATCTCCTGTTCCTCCCTCCATGGCCTCCCAATATTATTCATGTGTATCTATAATTCTCTTCTACAAGTGTTTTTAGGTCTCCCACTATTTTGTTTGTCTTGTTGGTTGCAGACAACAGTGTCTGGTTATTGTCTTCAGGTTTTCATAGTGTGTGTCCTATCCAGCGCCATCTTTTCATCATCTCTTGGTTCACTGGGATTTGTTTAGTTTTCTCCATGAGCTCTACATTATTAATTCTGTCATAATATTTTAGTCCCATTATTTTGCGTAGGCACCAAATAGTGAATGTTTGTAGTTTATTTGTAATTCTTTTAGTTGTTCTCCATGTTTCTGACCCATACAGTAGTACTGATGTAACATTGGAGTTAAAAATTCTAAGTTTTGTGCTAAGTTTATGTTTGACTTCCACAAATTGCCTAGTGCTAGGAAAGCTCCTTTTGCCTTTTGAATTCTTATTTTAGTCTCTCTATCTGTTCCCTTAATTTTGTGTATATTACTTCCCAAAGAGGTGTATGATTTTTCCACTTGATGTGGGGTTTCACGAAGGGAGATCGGGTTATTATTTGCTTGGCTTTATCTCATTATCGTTGTCTTACCTCTGTGAATTTTTAGACCTAATTGTTATGACACATCTTCAAGCATGATTAGTTTATCGTGCATTTGATTAAGTGTGTATGACAGGTTTGCAATGTCATCAGCGAAGTCCATATTATCAAGTTGTTTTGTTAGTCCATTGAATTCCCTTTCTGGCGGTAGTTGTTGTCTTCATAACCCAGTCTATAGTCAGTAAAAATAACAATAGTGACAAAAAACATCTCTGTCGTACTCCTGGTTTTATTTCAAATGCACCTGTTTTGCCTCATGAAGAACTACACTTAATATCTTCCTATGTTGCCCTTATTAAGTTGATGATTTTTTGTGAGATCCCATAGTGCCACACAGCCTCCAAAGAGATTCCCTATCAATGCTGTCAAAGGCTTTTTCATAATCCACAAATCCACTATAAAGTTGCAAATGCAGTTCAATACCTTGCTCTGTTATGTGTAATGTGACTATTTGGTCTATGCAGGATCTATTTTGTGGCACAGTATGGGAACTTTTATTTGGCTACTAAAGAGCAAGTGTGGAATTGTCTCTAGTGCGATGATGTTGATTCTTGATAACCATATTTTATACTGGATTTAAATGCAGTCTGCAAAATCTACTCTTCACATGTTTAGGTAGATGAACCCTAAATCTCTTGGAAATGGCTAGGTCAATTCGCTAACCACACTTTGTTTAGCCAGTCATGTAAAGAATATTGGTTAGGATGTAGTCACTGTTAGCAGCTGTTAGGAGCTACAAGTGAGAGCTGAGTGCCAGGTGAGGACTAATAGTGGACAAATTACCCAAGATATGGTACAACATATCCTCCCAACAATAGTAATGCCTCTGCTTAACATCCCTCACATACTAATTATTGATTGTAATATCTTCTCAACATCAATCTTGACTGTCTGCTGTAGCTGGTTTCAAAAGTTAACATACCAGCTCTCTCACTGCCATTTGCTCCTACATGATCAGGATAACAAAATCACTTAAGCTCCTGATGATTTATTAGCTCAGTGCAAGAACTGTTTATTTGCAAAACTAAAAGATAATGATCTGGATTTTAAAAATGCTGCACCATTGACATGTGACAGTTTCTAGGATCATTTTTCTAAATATAAAAATTAGTGGAGACAATATTTTTTACTTTGTGTTTCAGTCTGTGATCACCGCAGTGATAGATTTAGAAGACATCAGAAGTTACAAAAACCACATAAAATCCAGATGTGAACTGGTAAGTGTTTACTAAAGCTCAGTTTAACAGATTCACTGCCAAATAAAAAGTGCGTTTGGACCAAACAGAAATTGATGGCAGAAAATGGGAAGTAGGGGTGTGTCACAGTAATGATCTAAAAAGTGTTAAAATGGTAGCAATTATATTGTATTATATATCAAATTAAAGGGGATTGCACAAGGAACATATTAGTATTACTACTATTGCAATAGGTTAGAAATATAATAAAAATAATGTTAGATTTTGTAATAAAAAATTTGAAGACGCGTGATAATTTAAAATTTCCACTTACCAAGGCACTACTCCTCAATCTTTGATGATAATCCAATTAAATTTACTGTATTTGATAAATACACCACTTTTCTTCATCAATATCACAATAACTGCTCCTTAACACCATCAAAACACAAGTAAAACATCATATTTTGAAGCACATCATTTTCACACAAAATGGAAAAAGTCAGGAAAACACGAGGCAGATTTGTATTCATTACAATATATGCACAATTTTCTATTTAATTATAAGTATTATTCTTATCAATTTAATTATTTAAATACTCCTGAGCTTATTTGTGGTAAGCAAAGCAAACTTAGGGGAGCAAGTGTGGCCCATTAGAGCAACCATAATTCAATATGTGCCATCATTTGATGACGAACTTTCACTGTTAGTAGTGTTAGGTTTGTTTCCATAATGTTAAATAATTTAATTGAATAACCACATTACTGCACGTGCTATCAGTTTTACAATCGTTCACAAATTCCACTAAATTAGAATAACTATAATCTAAAATTGTTTAACACAATTAACTGGTGTAAATCGACCAGTCGAGAACCATAGGGCATTACCATTACTAACATAAAAACAAATAACTTTTACAAAGCTTACTCCACTTAAACCATTCTCACAAAGCTTAATCCACGTGTCTTTTGAAGGCATATCTGTTCTGTGTGTAAATTTTCAATTACTGGGCACAAAAAATTGCTGAAAATAAGAGAAATAATACAAATAACGAACTGTCAAAAATTTCCATTATAGTGGCGCACGGCAGTCAAGGGATGTTACTTTATGTCAATAAAGTGGCTCATGGCAGTGAATGAGTTAAGCTACACATTTTTTTAAGATGTGCAAATGCATAAATAATTCTAATGCTTTATATGGTTCTTGTATGAAGTGCTTCATCTTTGAAAATTCACAGAAAAATGACTGACAGCACAGTGGAAAATTAGTTAAAAAGAAAGCAAAGCTAATCAAATTCGGTGTGAAGAGATGAACCAAGCAAAAGAAAGATAAGGATGTCATTCCAGCTGTCACAATGTTCTCCAGGCGTTTTTCTCATAGAGACCACAAACTTATACTGTCTTTTTCTGAGGTTGGTGAGTGTCTGTCTTGTGAATTTGCCTCATGCAGTGCTTGGATATTGGACTCCTAAGCTGTCCTTGGATTCTTAGCTTTCTATGAGTTGAC
This sequence comes from Cepaea nemoralis, assembly GCA_014155875.1. Classification (NCBI taxonomy): domain Eukaryota; kingdom Metazoa; phylum Mollusca; class Gastropoda; order Stylommatophora; family Helicidae; genus Cepaea; species Cepaea nemoralis. The sequence continues at coordinate 269,480 of JACEFZ010017108.1, read as the reverse complement.
TATATCTCTATGGCTTCTAGTTTATTTTTGCTTTTGGTACCAGTAGCTTGTTGACAACTGGGTATCACTAGTAGCTATGCATAGTCCCAACTGGACAAGGCTACGCTCACTTGATGAATGACAGTATCAAAAACTTTTGTTGAATTGGGATTTTCTTCTTATAGTCCATGCCATATGGCATTGGTGATGTCTGTCCACAGCCTTTGTCTCTTGTGCTGTCAATAATTTCTGAGACCGACATTCCTCCACGCCATGCATCTCTCTCTTGGTCTCCTTCTGCTTCTCTTTATTTGAGGCATTATGTGTGTGTCTAGATGTGAGGATTGTGTTTGTGTTGGGGGATGAGTTTGTGGGTGGGGGTATGTGTGTGGGGATGGGGGAATTGTGTGTGGCTGGGTGGGTGGGTGGGTGGAGAGATGTGTTGGTGGGTGGGGGAATATGTGTGTGGATGAGGGATGTTTCTGGTTGGAAATGTGAGTGGGTCAGTGGGGATGTCAGTGTGGGCGAGGGATGTGTGTGAGTGGGTGGGTATTGGTGGGTGGGGGGTGTGGATGTGTGGTGTGGATGTATGGATTGGGGGATGGGTGTTACTGATGTGTATATGGATGGAAGAGATGTGTGGGTTGGGGATGTGTGTGTGTGTGGGTCGGTGTTTGTGTGTGGGTGAGGGAATGTGTGGATAGGGAGTGTGTGTGTGGATTGTAGAGGTATGTGGGTGGGTGGGAGAGGTGTGTTGGAGTATGGGAGAAGTGTGTGGGTGGGGAGATGTGTGCTGGTGGGGATGTGAGTGGGTGGGTGGGTTTGTGGGGATGTGTAGGTAGGTGCAGAGATGAGTCGGTTGGTGGGTGGAGGGATGTGAGTTTGGATGGGGCGTGTGAGTGGGTGTGGGATGTGTGGGAGGAGGATGTGTGTTTGGGTTGGTGTGTTTGGGTTAGTGTGTTTGTGTGGGTGTTGGTGGGTAGTGGGATGTGTGTTTGTTGGTGGGTAGGGGATATGTGGGTGTTGGTAGGTGGGGGGTGTGTGCATGTGTGAGATGTGTATTTGCTTGGGAGATGTGTGTGTGGTTGTTGGGGTGTTTGGGTGGTTGTGAAATGTGTGGGTGGGTAGGGAAATGTGTGTATGGATGGGAAGATGGGTGGTTGATGTGCGAGTGGGTGAGGGATGTGTGTGTGTGTTGGTGCGGGATGTGCATGTGTGAGGGATATGTGTGTGTGGGATTGGAGGGTGTGTGGGTGGGTGGAGCATATGTGTGTGGGTGAGCTTGAGTGGAATGGGTATGTGTGGGTGGGTGGAAAGATGCATCAGGGATGTGTGTTTGGGTGGGTGCGAGATGTCTGAGTTGGTGGCGAGATCTGTGAGTAGGTGGAGGGATGAGTGGGTGATGTGTAGTGGGTGGGGGATGTGTGAGTAGGTGAGGGGTGTGTGTGTGTGTGGGTTGGTGCAGGATGTGTGTGTGGGAGGGGGGATGTGTCACATAATATGAGAATATGCATTGTTTATGCTTACAACATTCATTTGACAATGTTTTTTTTTCTATGTGAATGCATCATGCACTGTTGATGAACGAAAGATGAGTGATTGGAAGGGCCGAATGTGAGACGGGCCTACATGCCCAATTTGTTACCCTTTGAAAATAAAGATCAATTCAATTCAATTCTCTTTCCCATCAACCTTCTGGTTGTGACAACAAAACGCCATCTTTCCCCAAAGAAAGTAGACTGTCTTCTTCTGATGCAAGTAATCAGTTCTCCAGAGCTTCAGAATGCATGCTCTGCTCGATGTAATCTTCAACAGTCAGCGAAGAAAAAGAAGAGAAGATAAAGGAATGGTGAGAGGAGGAGACAGAGAAACAGGAGAGTGAGGATTCAGAAGATTCAGAAACTAAATGAAGTGTATGGCACTGAACGAACAAACGAACAGTCTTTATTTTCAAAGGGTAATAAATTGGGCACGCATGCCAGTCTTACATTTGGCCCTTCCAATCACTCATCTTTCGTTCATCAATAGTGCATAATACATTCACATAGGAAACATGTAAGGGTAGGCTATTGGAACTGCTGTAGTGCCAGGCATAGAGGGAAAAGTTGATTTACAACTTCAATGTCATCTTGCTACAGGAACTGAATGTTAATAACTATCAGTGCCCTGGTTATGTCTGCTACATAAACCTTTGTAGTCAGGGAAGGCATGGACAAGGTCTCTTAGTCTAGCAGCAGTCGGGCATGTGGTACTGAACATGTACAAGTAGAATGAACGAACGTATGAATGAACATACTTTATTTTCAAAGGGTTAAGAATTGGGCACGCAGGCCTGTCTAACATTCTGCTCTTCTATCACTCTCTTTCATACATTATTTCATTCACACATCATTCAAGGCTAACTGAGAACAGCAACAATATAAAATATATGCATTATAAAGGCATGGGCAAAATTCAAACATCAATACTACACGGCTCAGTAATATTAAATAATGGTGTGGCACTTGTTATTAGCTATTTGGAATATACTGGTCTACCAAAAGGGGGCTGGCTGTTATACTAGAGTTTTATTATTATTATTAATTCTATTATTAAGGGAGAAGGTAATCTGTACTGAGATAGTGTTTGAATAATTGGGATTGGAGATGTCTTTGATTTCTTCTGGAAGATTGTTCTGTATCTGAGCTGCAGAGTACGTTAAGCTCGTTTTGTATAAGTCAATCCTAGGCTTCGGAATGTTAAGTATATTTAATCGTTTACTGTGTCTAGCATTATATTTAAACAATGGCTAAAGGTAATTTGGGGCATTCCGATGTAGGATTTTGTGAATTAGTTTGGCCTTATTGAAAAGCAGGCTTTGCGGAGTGGTAGTAACTGAAGGCGTTTATGCAGACTAGGATTGTCAGATAAATGATTGCTATAAATTAAACTCATGGCCCATTTCTGGAGTGAATAAAGTCACTTGATGCTTGAATTGGAACAACCGTCTCATATTGTAGAGCAGTAGTCAACATGTGTCTGTACGTGAGAAGTATAGAATATTTTCCTAGTGTCCTCATCAAGAAAATTTTTAATTTTGGCAAGGTGGTAGACTTTTTTTGCTGTTTGTTTAACAAGCACTTGAACGTGGGAATTAAATGTTAGGTTTCTATCAATGATTAGGCCTAATGTTTTGTGCTCAATTACACTTTCTATTGGCATGTTGTAGATGTGAAGTTGAAGTGATGTGTCTGAATTTAGAGTTTGAAGTCTTTGTCTAGTTGTTAATAACATTAATTTTGATTTAGTGATGTTAATTTGCATACTTAAAACTATGGCTGCAATGGACACAGAGCAGAGAATGCTTTTCACACTATACCAGCACTTGATCCTCTCAGTAATTGATTATGGATTAGGTCTTATTGATTAGGTCTTATGATTAGGTCTCAGAGAGTCAGCTGGTGAAGTTAGAGCGCATATAGAACGAAGCTATGCGGGTCATTCTGGGATGCACTAGAGACACCCCAGTAGTGTGTATGCTTTACATCCTTGGTCTGCCGACTGTTGCTAGTAGGCTCAAGGTGATGCATGAGGCACTGGACGCAGTTAAGGGTCAGCGACTGATAAGGGAAATCATGGATGGCTCAGGCAGAGGATACGATCAGACAGGTGTGCCCCTTGGAGAACATTAGGCGTGGAGAGGAGTGGGTCAGAGTTCCAGCGGAGCAGTCAGAATTGTGCAGAGTTATAATCACATTAAGCAGGGAGTGGCCAGCAGGGGCCACGGAAGTGGAAATCCAGCAACTAATTGAGGACAATGCTCACTCGTGTGATGTGATTTTCTACACAGATGGTTCGGTGTCAAGAGGTGAGAAAAGTGGCTGGAGGTTCATAGCCAAAGCCAATGGTCGATGTTTGGGGCAGGAGAGCCTGGCATATGATACCACAACATCCAGCTTAAGAATGGAGGTGGAGGCGGTCACTGCGGCTCTCCGCTGGATGGAGAATATGACACACACACACATCGTGATTGTAACTGACTCAGAAAGCATGCTGACGAGGGTGAGGACGGGCAGGCTTCGTGCGGAGTGGCTTGCTTCACTTCGGAGGTCACGGGTGACAAGCATCGCCTGGATCTTTTCTCCGGGGCATGCCGGTGTGCTGGGAAATGAACAGGCGGACAGATTGGCTGGCTCTGCAGAACTTGGTGGAGTATTGATACATGACAAGGCAGACGTGGTTGCGGCCTTGTGGGAGCACATGCACACCTTGGAGGAGCAAATGGATTACCATGGTCTGGAAAGAATGAGACAGCGAGGAGTGATGAGGGGATCTGGCCGACGCTCAATGCTCAGAGGAAAGGCGAGACGGACATATAATCAGATTGCTACTGGTACTATTAGTGTTGGAACTCTTCGCTGGCTGCTGAGGATGGGGACGGAGCGCTTATGGGAATGCCCCGAATGCTGTGATGTCGATTCCTAAATCAATCAATCAATCAATCAATTTGTATACGGTTCACATAGCTCCACCCAACTACATTATTTAATTCTTGTTGCAAAGACGACTCCAGCAAATTACAGCTTTCATCATTTGTATACACTGTACAGTCGTCTGCAAGTGGATCGCAGGACGACAAAAGATGCAAAGGTAGATCGTTAATATAGATGGCAAATAATAGAGGGCCAAGAATAGAGTCTTGCGGTATTCCAGTATTGAAGGTAATGGTTTGAGACAGAGATTTATTGAGTGATACTACTTGCTTTCTGTTTGACAGAAAAGATGTTATTAGAGTGACTACATTAGGGCCAATTTTCATTGTCTCTAGTTTTTTAATTAAAATAACATGGTCTATCATATAAAATGCTTTCCTGAAATCGATAAACACAGCACCACATAGACAGCTGTTGTTTATATTCTGGTGCCAATTTTCTATCATGTTTGTTATGGCTGTATGACAAGAATATTTTGGTCGAAATCCCGATTGACTGTCAACAATAAGATTGTTGCAAACTATATACTGTAATGTTACTTTATGAATTGATTTTTCTAGTGGTTTAGATTGTGATGATAGTAAGGAAATGGGTCTGTAATTGTTCGGGAGACTATTGTCCAATGCACCAGATTTAAGAAGAGGGTACACCTTAGCGATTTTGAGAGCTGATGGAAAGTGGCCTTTGGTGAGGCACTGATTATTTACATAGGTTAGTGATATACAGATCACTTGTGCAGCATAACAGAGAATCTGGTTGCTGATTCCATCTCCGTTATCAGTTATCAGTTGGGGTATCTTCGTTGCACTCCGGACATGTCCATAGGTGCTCAGATCCTCCCCCCAGCATATGCATCAGCGTCCGGTGGCTAATAGTGCCAGTTCTGTGTTGGTTGACGAGGCGCTTTATTTTCCCGATGTACCTCTCGCGTCTGGCTGTGCCGATTCTTACTCCCAGGTCTTTCATCCTGGACAGCGATGTGGAATCATTGACGTCAAAGTGATTCCATCTAACCCAGTTGAGTATATGTTTTTTAGGTTACTAGGGTAAGTGAATACTTCAGTGGTTGTCAGCGGTATGTCAGAAAGAATATCCCAGGAGCATCTGTTCTCACAAAACAATGACATTAAAGATAAGTTACAAGGAGAATTTGTTATTGAAGCCTTCAATTGGTCTGTCAGTTTGAAAATAATAATAATTACTGAATTGGTTGCATGTAATATGATTTGATGGTAAGGAATTTGAGATGTTATTCTTGTTTGTCAAGGTGTTAATTGCCTTCCATATATCCTTACTATTTGTTTTATCCATTACTAAGTTCTTAAAATAATTTTTCTTTTCCCTTCGTATGGTATATTGAACTTTGTTTCTAAGAGTACAGTATGTGTTGAGATCCCGCTTTTTATGTGCTTTATCTCTGTCTCTCATAATTTCAAGTATTTTCTGGGTGGTCCAAGGTGGTTTGACTTGATGTTTTACTCAAACTTCCTTTATTGGCACATGTCTATGAAACACATCAATAAAGGTCTTCATTCAGAATTCCAGAGCATCATCTGGGTCAGGGAGTTGATAAACATTGTCTGGAGGTGAACTTAGCAAGTCCTGTAAAAATGCATTTTGGTTGAAATTTTTGTAACTTCAATATTTTACACTTATGTGTTTATGTTTGGGAGGTTTAATTCATTTTTTAGACCATGTGCAGCATATTGGGTAGTGATCTCTCATTGCACAATTGGATACTGTGCATTCTATGATATTGTCTGAGAAAGTTATATAAATGTGATCTATGAGCGTTGAAGATGACTTTATTATTCTAGTAGCTTGTTGTACTATTTGTTGGAAATTGTGTGATGCAATTATATTTCAACTGCCTAAAAAGGGCGATATGTCTGATTGCAATAATTGGCGTGGTATCACTCTATTGTCAGTACCAGGAAAACTTTTTTGTAGCATGTTACTTGAGAGATTGAAAAAGGCGATAGATGAAAGGCTCAGAGAAGAACAAGCAGGCTTCAGACCAAAACGGTCATGCATAGACCACATTTTCACCCTCAGAATAATCATTGAAGACTCCGTAGAATTCCAGTCGAAATTAATCACAAACTTTGTCGACTTTCAAAAAGCCTTTGACAGCATCCACCGTCCTTCACTTTGGAATCTACTTAACATCTATGGTTTTCCTACCAAATATACCAACGTCATAAAATCTTTCTACAAAGAGACACGTTGCTGCGTAAGAACAGAAACAGGCAACTCTGACTGGTTCTCAGTCGAAACAGGAGTGAAACAGGGTTGTGTCTTATCACCGATGCTTTTTGGAATAGCTATCGATTGGGTCATGCGCAAATGCACAAGCAACACAAATATGGGTATCCATTGGGTTGACAAAATTCTAGAAGACCTGGACTTTGCCGACGACATAGTGCTTTTGAGTTCAACACATCCGGATGCCCAAGAGAAAATAAACCACCTCCAAAATGTTTCAGGGCAAATTGGTCTCCAAATTAACACCACAAAAACAAAGACTATTGATCTTACCAACAGTTCAGATGAGACCAAATTGAACAGCTACGTTCTTGAAAAAGTCAACAGCTTCACATACCTAGGAAGCAAAATGACATCCACAGGGGACTCAACACCAGAAATATCATCTAGAATCGCACTGGCATCTAGTGCCTTCAATAAACTGTCAAACATCTGGAAGTCAAAGACACTCAGCAAACACACAAAACTTAAAATCTTCAACTCTTGTGTGATTCCAGTGTTAACGTATGGATGTGAAAGTTGGAAATCAACGGTAGCTTTAGATAAAAAATTAGACAATTTTGAGAACAAATGTCTTAGAAGACTTCTAAACATCCACTGGACAGACTTCAGAACCAATTCGCAAATAAGACAAGAGACTAAGCAAGATACAGTATCCAATTTCATAAGAAGACGCCGTTGGAACTACATCGGCCATGTACTCAGAATGGACAAGACAAGACTCCCCTACCAAGCCCTCATATGGTCACCGGTAGGGAAAAGAAAACGGGGAAGACCAAGAGAGACCCTGCGTAGAACCATCATTAGAGAAGGCTCATTCAATGGCCAAGTAAATATCCAATATCTACAACAGATAGCAGCGAACCGCCAGGCATGGAGAGACAGGACTTCTGCCCTATGCGCCGCCTTAGGCTCAAGATGAAAGACTAACTAACTAATTATATTTCCCCATATTATGTTGGATTTGTTGGTGTCAATGTTAAAGTCTCTGAGTAGTATAATTTCCTTCCTGGAAGCGAAAACCACATCCATCATGGTAGTGAAGTTTTCGTACCACACGTGCCCAGTGCTGGGATTTCTATAGAGGTAGCCAATTATCAGAGGTGTGCGGTTTTGAAGTTCTAGTTCCACCCAAATACATTATATTTCGCAAGTTTTAAAGTCTAGCCTACAGTGAACATTTAGTAAATTAGAAACATAGGCTGCTATGCCTGTCTCTTGTTTCCTACATGGATCTCTTCTAAACAATTTATACCCTTTAATAGAGATGTCCTCATCTGAAATGTTTTCATTTAGTCTACTTTCACTAAGGCCGAATAAATGAAAATTTTGATTAAGAATAAAAGATAACTCTGGCAGTTTATTAAATAAGTGGCATATGTTTAAAGTGTCCAATGCGTATTCCTGACTTACTGAGCCAGGTGTTGCCACTTCTCAGACATTTCACCCATGGAGTGAGTGTAAATTAGTCTAAACTTAAGCAAAAGTACAAGATCATAAAAAATTCACAATTACATTAAGTTACAAAATCCCAGTAATATAAATCAATATGCAAATGACAATATTATAACGATTCAACTAATGAGACTAAAAACGATAGTGCAAACAGAACAAAATGAATTAAAACGTATGAACATACAACTAATTAACTTGAAAGAACTACTTCACAAGCCAAGTAACCAGCTGTTATCCAAAGCAATGAATAAATGACTATATAAGTCAATGTTTCTGTTTAAAATTGGGTATCCCACATGGGAAATAAATGTTAAACAGTAAGCAATTAAAGTTCAAGGTGGAAGCTCTGTTCTGGTATCAATGCTGTATAGTTTTCAGTTTTTAATACATATCCTATCTCACAGGGTCTTTATTGTAGGGACATCATAAGGGCTTGATTCAGTGCGGCAGGACTAAATTGCATCAAGTATAGAAGTTCTGGACTCCAATGATGTGGAACCTGTTGTTGTCTGCTAGGTGGCTCATTGCTGGCGTGAACTTGGTAATGCGGAACCTGTTGTTGTCTGCTATGGGGCCCATTGCTGTTGTGAGCATGGTGTGCCAAAGTGGTATTACTGCCGCGCGTGTTGTGCCGCTGTTTGCAACGAGGGTTCTTGCAAGTGAGGGGAGGGAAGTTTCCTGATAGTTTATTTCCTTCTTGTGTGAAGGTGGGGGTAGAAGGAGAAAGGTGGATTTATTCTTGGTGGCATGTGTGCACCTTCAGTGGTAGGAGTTCCGGGGTCAGACACCAGCAGACATTTTCCTGGGGTGATGGAGGTATTTCGACTGGCCTGGGAGTCTTGTTCTTCAGTAATCAATGTCCATCGTGTGTGTGTGTGTGGGTGTTGTTTTTTTTCCCTTTCTGGGTATTTGATATTGTTAGCCAGTAAACTGCTACCTAATGTGGATGTGTGGATTTGGTCTCTGTACAGTCGTTTCTTTGGCGCGCCTGTCTGCGATGTGAAGAATGGTGTGTTGATGAAGTGTACACTATACTGATTACAGAATTTCTCTAGGGTGTTGTTGTTTATGTCGGCTAGTCAATGCTGGGAGCCATAATTTGGTGGTATGATGGAGGAGAAAAAAACTGTAGAATTGGAAAAATTATAGCATAATAAGTCTAATAGTTTTCGTAACTGAGAAATTGTGATATTTTGGTTTCTCATAGTGTCGTTTATTCCTATCTGTACTGTAATCTTTGAAATGTTTGCATTGGTTCCCATTTTATGTATACTGTCTGTTAGTCTGTCTACCCCTGCACCTGGAAGCAGAATTTTTGTAGCTGCATCGGTGTGTGATGAAGACATACGGTCACTGTATATGCCTTTCATCAAGGATGTCGCCAATTATCATGTGGTGGCAGTCAGTTTGTGGTCTCTGAAGTACTGGTTTCTGGCACGTCTTACAAGTGTCTTCTGCCATTGATAATTATCCGACTATCGACTGTCTTCTTGTAGGTTACCAGATGCTTCTTGAATAGTGGGGGCTGTCTGTCAGCAATGTCTCGGCGTACTGGCTGTTTATTGTTTTTACCTAATTGCTCTTTTGGAACTTCAAATCGATTGCTGACTTTTACTTCGATGGGATATGTTGAGTCCTGTTGAATGACGTTGTCTATTTGTTGATGTGTTTTCGTTGGCTGTATAGTTGGCATTCCTAGGGATGGCTGTGAGTGTTCAAATCTGTCAGTCTGTATTGCCTGATCAATAGTCGGGCGCACTTGTAAAGTACTCAAGTGGTGTGTTTGCAGTACACCATTTCTCTCTCAGGAGAGCGAATCCTCTGACTTGAGGTTGATATAGTCACTAATGATCCTGGTGATCTTGTCTGTGTTGTCAGAGGTGGCATCTAGAAGTACATTCAAACCTGACTCTAACTTTTCAATGTGCTGCTGACAACCGCACAAGTGTTGATTTGTAACTGGGCTCTCATCTAGTACTGATGGTGCAACCTCTATTTGGTTTGAATTGATTTCATTTGGTTGTATACTGTCCATTAGGCGCCCCATCGGGTATTCAATGGCATTCAGAATTCAAATTGCATTCAAGTTACTGTTGTGTTGAGTCGTGGGATGTTCGAGTATGTTGTTACTATGGTCTTATGCTGTGATGACTGCCGATGCAGGCTGTGTTGATTTTATGGTCGCGCCAGACAATAGCATGACCGCTGCAGGCTGTGTTGGTTTTATGACACCAGTGTGCTGAGATTGGCAGGTGTGTTTAGCAAGTCACTTGTCAGTTTGTTGTAACGTGTATAGGGGAGATGATATTTTCTACTTCCACCTCTGCTCCTTGCTGGTCTTTTCTATAGTCGAGTTTGGCCTCAAGGTAATAATTGATCAAACATGTTCGAAATGCCTCGTAATGTATTGTATTATTGAATGTAATAGAGATGCATTTACCGTCATTCATACATTTAACAGACAGTGATGGAGAGCTAAAACAGTTTTTTAGTTTCTACTCCGCCCTCTTTCTCCCGCTAACTCCAGCACAGAACTTTCCTCCTTGACAGACATGGTTACATGATATTACGTTTCCACAACCACAGACACATTGTAGTGCCCACACATGGTTTAAAATCTAGTGATGTGATTGGCTTGTTCAAGCTATCACTGACGCATCGCTGATCCACAAATAATTTATCCATAGTGCCATTCAATACAATATTATTAGCATTTATATCTGACACTGCATATATAGCAACTTTAAAACAAGTTCAACTGCTGAACAGCATCATTGTGATCACAACCATATAAAATCCATTGCGTAAAGATGAAGAGAAAAAATAATCCAAAAAGGAGGAGAACACACACACGCGTCCTTCCTCGCCAACCGGTAGGTTGATAAGGCAAGAGATGTTCAGAGGATTCAGTTGAAGATTTACGGGCTCAGTTGGAATATTATAAATGTGTATGACTCTGCTATCATTAAGAAGCATTAGGATTGGCTCAAGGGGGAAATCCCAGATTGTGGGCTTCTCATCTGTAGGATTTTAACGCTTGGAGCAGAGAATGGGACTATGTAATGTAAAACTGACAGGGGTGCATTCTTGCAGATGCCATAGTTTACAAAGTGGTAGTTTGCATTAATGATGGGAGGCCAACTAGAGTGGCAATAAGACTTGGGGATGCAGATACTGCTATTGACTTGGCACGTGTCATCCAGTTGGCAATATCGGAAATGAAATGGACCATTTTGGGGGATCATGGAAGTGACCACCAGCCATGCTCAGTGTTGACTTCCAAATCAAATCAAGCAAGTTAAAGGCAATGAGAGCACATAGGACCTTCAAATATGAGCAGACCAACACCCTTATTGGACTCATCTGGCATGGGCTAGACCTGAGCAGACCCACTTTTCTGCATCGCCTACCCCCCCCCCCCCCCCCCCCCCCCCACCACCACCACCACCACCCACCACAATGGACCCCTGAAATTGAAGCTGTGTGGAAGTATACGAGAGCGGCACTAAGTAGCTGCAGAAATTATGAAGGACACTGCAAAGCACACAAGAGGAACTGTAGATGGCAGAAAGGATGCAAAAGGGGAAAGTTGAGGAGTTCAAGCTCCACGCAGCAGAGGCCAAAAAAGCTAAATGGGATAATGTAATAAGTGAGTTAGGAGGTGATAAGACTTTGGGTAGACTCTGGAAACTACACAGACAAATGTGTAGAAAAAAACCAGCCTACCACAATGCCAGTAGTATATTGGAATAACAACATACCCATGACAACGAACAAGGAGAAAGTAGAAGCTTTCCTGGAGAGGTTTATAACACAGACTGACCACAACAATGGAGACAGCAGGGAGGCTATTAGAGAGCAACTGGCAGTTTTCATCAAGGACGACGGCTCTGAGGATGTCATACAAGTAGAAGACATTAAATATGTGTTGAAAACAGTGAAGGACACTGTGCCAGGACCTGACAGAGTCAGATACTCCCATACGAAAAAGATATTGTGAGGTGCTAAAATAATAATACTGATATAACTAGGGGTATACAGGATGGGATGGGTTATCATCTTCAATCAGCCCTCATAAGGATTCCTAGAAATAGCGCATGAACCCCCAAGCATTGAGCAAGACAGCAAAGGTCCAACTCTAAAATAAGATTGATAGGTCCCTATAAAGGGTGTAGAGATCCTGGAAATTTATCACAGACAACAGAGGAAACTGCTCACTCTATAAAGACAAGTTGGCTGTGTGTTATTATCCATCCTCACTCTGATCTCTAACTAGTTTATAAACAGTGACTTGTATCAACTGAAATAAACAACTGCTGAACAAACGTCAACAATGAATCAACTCAAACACCTTGAGTAAACTCAACTATATATTGGGACAAATTGTAGGATGTGGGAAGATTAGTATTATACACATACAATTCCACATGTTGTCATAAAAGTGATACAAAACCAATTTCAGAAATTACTGAAGCCACAATAGCTAGATGACTCTTTCTGCGGCTATCCAATAAATAAATGTCAAATCTATCATTCAAATTCTCTAATGTAATAAGTCATGATAATAAGTTCTTTCCATTGGCACTGGGGATGGTTTCTCTTCTTCTAGGCTGAAAACAAGTCTGTCCATACTGCTCTGTTCCTATACTATTTCACAGCCAATGATGAGCTGGGTTAGGTAAGTTTTTCAGTGATGCAACCAACTTCTTGATACACCAACGTCAAGTTAACTCTCCCCTGTGACAAACTTTTGATAGATAAAAATGATAGTTGGTACTTAGCGGTTTCGAGACTGCCTGGTGAAGCTGAGGCCAGGTGGTCATTCAGTAAAATTGAACATCTACTCTTCATGATGTCAGGAAGGCAAATTCTCAGATCATTATAACAATGAAGTATTGAAGACCGTCCCATTGTTCATAGACATAGGCCAGAACATCTCAACAGCATTCAGAAAAGCAATTTCAGTATGACCAAGTGTCAGGATGGGGAAAAAAGCCAGAAACACATCACCCAGTCCTGGTAATATAAAATATAAATACCAATTGCTATAAATTTGAAATAAACCCAAATGTTGTGATGAAATGATGATGTCATGATAGGATGAAACATCAGGATGTGATAGGGTCCTGTTGAGATGACATCATAAGACAAAATGTCATGGTGACATAAGAATATTATGGTGAGATAAACATGTCATAGACACAATGTCATAATGAGATAAAGATATTAGAATGAGATAAAACGTCATCCTGGTAGGACAGATCATCATGATGAAATAATGTCATGAGGAGACCCAATGTCAGGGTAAAATACGGACGTCAGGTTAAGGTAAAATGTCAATGATTAGGAAATAGTGTCAAGTTGGGACAAACATCATGATGAAATATCATCTCTTGTCATGTTTACCTTTCCTAAACGTACCAGGGAATGTACTCTTCATGTGGTGCCCTTCTTCTTAATCATTAACCCACCGTATAGTATACTGGGGTTAGATTCGAACACTCCTCCTCCAACAGTCATGGGGGAAAAAATAATGCCAACATCCACATGTGAGACATTCACAAACGAAAAAACAGATCATTTCAAAAATTAATGATTATAACAAATAGTGATAGAGGCACCAGATAGATATGTATCTATCTCATAATATCAACAAAGATTCGAACACCTGAACGTAATTGCCTTCCCCGCTGTCTCCACCAAGCAGGGGTTAAAGACGTGATTTGAACTTCTGTCCCTTTTGCAAGCACTACAGTTGCACCAGAAATTCAGTAATGAACTTCATTATGGCATTCACTCAGAAAGCATTAGGCAGAACACTGAATGTAAAATTCCGTCAGGTCATTAACAGCAATGAAACAATGCTGGCCTTGAATGTAACGTCCTGCAAATGATGCACCATCTGTCTATCATTCTTTTATCCGAATGAGGAATAAATCCCTATAAAAAAGAATATTGCATTCCTCTCATATTCTCATAATATATTCAAGAAAAGATGTGTAAAATAGAAAATCATATTTAATATTGAATAAGTGCACAATAGTTCAAGATATCAATTCCTAAGAGCAGTCTTTACAGCATGAATAAGACTTCCTATGAAGTGAATTTATCGAGAACACTTTGCACAGCATATGATGAGCACCTATAGAGAATAATTTCTGTAGCATTAAGGAAGAAGGTTCAATGATGTGCATTGATAGTTAAACATTCCTAAAGCATATAGAAATAAACATTCATAAGAGATAAAACAGATAAAAAAGATAAAAGTTTAGTCCGACAGCAGAAGTGAGAATATATGAGTAATATAATCAAAGATATGGAAACTAATCACCAGAAAAATGAATCCAGAAAATATTTTAAAGAACTGAAGTCAATAAAACGAGGGCACCAACAAAACACATATGGTTTAAAAGACAAAAATGGGAATATGATAAATACCAATGAGGAAATGTGCAACACATGGAAAGAATATTTTGTTGAATTACTAAATTGTGAAGCTCCAAGTAACATTTTCCCACAGGAAGAGGTTCTAACATGCGAACCACAAATTGAAGAACCTACATTTGAAGAAATCCTATATGTAATCACGCGACTTAAAAACAATAAGGCAACTGGGACTGATGGAATTGCTGCTGAATTTATAAAGGCAGGTGGCCATGCATTACATCTAAAGCTATACAAACTAATAATAAAAATCTGGAGGACAGAAGAATTACCCCATGACTGGAAAGAGTCATTATTGATACCTATCTTTAAGAAAGGAGACAAGTTCCAATGTAGAAATTATAGAGGAATATCACTACTGTCCACAAGCTATAAGATACTATCCGCAGTATTACTAAATAGACTAAAACCATATTCAGAAGACATATTAGGTGACTACCAGGTGGGTTTTAGACAAAACAGATCAACAATAGATCAGATATTTATCTTGTGACAAATAGCCGAGAAAAATTGGGAATATAAAAGAGATCTCCATAACATTTTTGTGGATTGTAAAAAGGCTTATCATAGTGTCCATAGGAATAGTCTATGGAATGCCATGCAGGAATTTGGAATACCAAGGAAGTTAATCAACATGACCAGACTATGCATGGAAGATACTTATAATATAGTAACATATAAAGGCAGGAAATCAGACCCTTTCCAAATAACATCTGGCTTGAAACAGGGTGATGCACTGTCGCCGCTACTCTTCAATCTGGCTCTAGAGAAAGTTGTAAGGAAGGTAAAAGAGGAATGTGATATTGGAGGAACATCCAAGCTGCTTGGTTATGCAGATGATATAGATATTACAGGGCAAAGTGAACAAAAGACATTGGAAATATTGACTCACTTAAAGGAAAAAGCCCAACAGATGGGGCTGGTTATCAACCAAGATAAGACAGAATATATGGTAATTTCAAGAGACGGAATGGCTAAAAACTCTGGCCACATACAAATAGATAATATGACCATTAAAAGAACGGAAACATACAAATACCTGGGTACAATCTTCAACTGCTCCAACATCATAAGGGAAGAAATACAAACTAGAATCAACTCTGGAAATAAGATATACTATGCACTACAATATCTACTAAAATCAAATGCGCTATCTCGTAACACCAAAATCACAATATACAAAACACTGATCAGACCAGTTGTGCTGTATGGCTCTGAAACCTGGAGTACAACAAAAGGAGACGAAGCCTTGTTACAAACCTTTGAGAACAAAATTTTAAGACGCATCTTTGGACCCATTAGGGATACACAAAGTGGAGAGTGGAAAAGAAGAAGTAACAAAGACATTTATGATCTGTTTAAGTCCCCGCTAATCACTGGTATCATGAAGGCTAATAGACTACAATGGCTGGGGCATATAGAAAGAATGGAAGATAATAGGGAAACAAAACTCGCTTACACTCAGGAAATAAATGACCGTAGACCCCGAGGTAGACCAAGAAGGCGGTGGAGAGATAATACATATACAGACCTACAAGCACTTGGAATCAACGACTGGCAAGAGAAGGTCCACCAGAGAGACGAATGGAGACGGATTGTATCTGCAGCAAAGAACCTCAATGACTCGGAGCGCTGAAGAAGAAGAAGAGGAGATAAAAGTTAAGCATGGAAATCAGCAGTGGGACAGTGGTCAAAGTCATTTCAGCAAAGCGAGCAAACATGTTATCTTTTCCGTATAGCGTTAAATTCACAGTGTCACAATCTTACATCTGATTCTCTCAGAGATTAAGTATGGATTGGGACTGCTCACAGTGTAAAATAGTCAGCTGGTGAAACTAGAGTGCTTACAGAATGAAACTATGCGGGCGATACTGTGATGCACAGGAACACACTAGTAGTAGCCTTACACATGGTTGCAGACAGGCCGAAGGTGCCGCGGGCTAAATCATATCTCCGAGGAGCTGCAGACACAGATACCCCTGTGTGAAGCCCTGGATACAGTTAAGGGCCACAGGCTGATCAGAAGAAAATCATCTATGGATCAGGTAGAGGACACAATCAGAGAAGTGTACATGCTTGAGAACATTGGGAGAGGACAGGAGTGGGTCGGAATGTCAATGGAAAAGTCAGGCTTGTGCATTGGATTGGGAACGCAGGGATGCTGCACTGATTGGAAGGTGCAGCAATTGATCCATGACAATTTGTGACCAGGCAATGTAATTATCTACACAGATGGCTCTATGCAAAGAGGTAAAAGAAGTGCCAGGGGGTTCATGGTGAAGGTTGGTGGATGGTGTTTGGTGCAGGAGAGCCTGGCATATGATACCACAACATCTAGTCTGAGAATGGAGGCGAGAGCAGTTATGACGGCCTTCCCTCGCTGGAAGACAACACACACATGTCGTAATTGTAATGGACTCACAAAGTTTAATGAGAAATGTGAAGACAAGCATGCTTTGGGCAGAGTAGCAGGCTTCCATTCAACAATAAAAAATAGAGAGCATCTGTTGGAATTTTTAAAACCAGGACATGCTGGTCAAGTGGGAAACGAGCAGGTGCACAGTTTGGCTGGGTCTGTATTCCTTGGTGGGGTATTGGTGCATGATAAGGCAGATGTGGCCGAGGCCCTGTGTGTACAGTGAAG
Organism: Cepaea nemoralis; assembly: GCA_014155875.1. Lineage (NCBI taxonomy): Eukaryota > Metazoa > Mollusca > Gastropoda > Stylommatophora > Helicidae > Cepaea > Cepaea nemoralis. The sequence continues at coordinate 252,221 of JACEFZ010017108.1, read as the reverse complement.
AAGAAAGGGTAGATCATCATGTCCTGGAGAGAAAGATGCTGCAACGAGTGGACCGAGGATCTCGCCAACACTAAAAACTAAAAGGAAAGACCAGATGGACGTATTACTAGCCAACACATTTTCAAAAGTTATTTGTAACAGAATTTAAATACATCATTTCTTATTGATTTTTCATGCTGATTTCAAGTATCATAATGAAATTCACCAGTTGGCTCTGTTTTTTTTTTTTATTGATGAAGTTACATTACAGTAATACAAATAATGTATGCTTGTTTAATTCTCTTTAGTGAACAGTTAGTCTTTCTATTTTAGCATTATAAAAATTGTGGTTACATACTCAATTAATTGATATTTAAGCATAACATGATAGAAAAAAATAAAAACTTTATTTAAAGTTCACATATAATGTTTTGCTGGATTTTTTAATGTTTCAGCTTCTTGAACTAAACGTAAGTCCATTCCTCCTTAGTTGGATCGCTGCAGCCCTCTTCCAACGGAAAGTAGTTTTTAGATGTGGCAGTTGGACTTCGGAACCAACAACAATATATCCTGGCCTACCACAGGGATCACCATTATCTCCGGTACTGTTCAACGCCTACACAGTGAGAATCACCAGTGAGCAGATCACTGGACCTGGCAGGACATTGTCATATGCCGATGATGTTTTAGTGTATCGTCAGGGTAAGGATAGAGAGGAGGTTGCTGTGGAACTACAAACCGAACTCAATCGCATAAGTACTTGGTGTGATGAAGCTGGGGCAATGGTCAACCCAACAAAGGCAACAGTGACTTGGTTCTCGTTGAATAATCATATTGTCAACAATCCAACACCAACTGTAATGCTGTGTTCAGAGACGGTGGAAAGAACGCAGGCAATGAATTACCTGGGGATACGGTTTGATCGAAGCCTTGCTTATAATGTGCACATAGACCAGGTGATAACAAAGGCCAAGCGGGGTTTGGCAGCGATGCGGGTGATGGCGGCAGCAAACTGTGAGCAGCGCCATCTATGTCTTCTGTACGAGGGGCTGGTCATGTCTGTTTTGGAGTATGCAATGGCAATCCTGACTGTCAGCCATAAGCAGATAGAAAGGATGGAAAGGATACAGAATGAAGCTATGCGCATTATTCTTGGATGTACAAGAGATACAGCATGCAGGGCGATGCGCTACCTTCTTGATTTTCCAACCATTGAAGAGAGAATACAAGTTTGCAGGGCACGCGCCTACCTCAGAATTAACGCAAACACACAGCATCCACTGCATAGTGAAATTAGGAAGGTGAAGGGCAGCAGGTTAAAAAGAGGACGGTCGTGGATGGGTCAAGCCGAAGACATTCTTCAACAGGTGTGTTCACTTGAGGACTTAGAACCTGGCGAGGAGTGGGTGCAAGTGCCAACAGACTTCTGCACATCCTTTTCAGTTTGCATCCAACTAGATAGAAAATGCAGACAAGAAAATCCGGCTGCTGTTGAAGCTGAAGTACAAGCGTTGATTTTCGAGAATTCGCTAGACAGTGACGCGGTCATCTACACAGATGGATCGGTCATCCGACATGTGAGAAGCTCATGGGCCTTTACAGCTCGGGCCGGAGGGAGAATTGTGAAGGAGGACTCTGGTGCTTTCACTGAAACCACAAGTAGCCTGACCATGGAAGTCATGGCAGTAAGTAAAGCAATAACTGGCTCGAGACACAGACATTCACTAGGGCTTGTTTCCTTAGCGACTCAATGAACATGATCAAGAGGATAGAGGAGGGGTCGATCCGAAGAGAATGGTTGCTGCCTCTGAAGCGGTCTCGGCTGGCAAAGATTAGTTTCATCTTCGTGCCAGGGCATGCGGGAGTACAAGGAAATGAGCGGGCTGACAAGCTCACAGGTGAGGCTACTGTGGAGGGCGGACGCGCCATGGACCAGGCTGACATTCTGAATGCTCTACGAGAAGTGAGACTTTTGCAAGAACCAAGTGATGACTGTGAATCTACAACAATGGCCAGACTGCGAGAGCAGCAAATTAAAAGAGGGGTGGCCAAACAAGAACACCACGCAGGAAGCCAAAGAAGATTGATAAACCAACACAGAACTAGTGTCGTTAGCCGCTACATGCTGCGGGATTTGCTGAGGAGGGGATCCTGAGCACTTATGGACTGAATGGTCCGATGTGCAACGAGGATGATCTGTCGACTAACTAACTAACTAACTAATATAATGTTTTAAAACCTCTGAAGTCGGAGTGGGTTCACCTGATGGCGAGGGACACTGTTAATAGGGAAAGCTAATCCACACGCTAAATTCAGTCTATGACACCACAGAAGTAACCACATATTTTGGTGGATAATTTGTATCTGAACTGTTTTGGCACACTGTGGTATTTCCCATTCTCTACCATGTGGAGGTGCAGTTGGGACCTTTCCTTCCATGGTTTATGATACCATGGTCATATTTCTCACTCGTTAATACTTTCTAGAGGAATCATCTCATGATAATCATGTTTAATGTTGTGAGTGCATATATATGCTATTCTATTAAATCCTTTTCCTCTACAATAGTTTAGTTGCATATCCTTTACAGGACATATCAGTCAATCCCAGCAGTTTTGGCTGTTCATGATTTCTTGGCAACTTCACATTCAGTAGTTTGTCTACTATAGTAGCTGACATTTAACAATGGTGTAAGTATCCCTACGCAGGCATTAAATTTGACTTCTTGTTCAGAAATCCATGGCAAACTACTGTACATAAAATTGCTTAGAAAATCAACCTAGGATTGATCGCAACGATCTGCAAAGCGTGCAATATTTGTTAAAGTCTGGAATCTGGCCTGAAATTGTCTTCTTTGTTTTTTTTTTTTGGTTACTTTATAAAAAGTGGCAGCAAGAAACCTAGCACACAATGAAATAACAGTTGAAAAACATCATGGGAGAATTGTGGATGTTTGTGTAGAAATATCATCATCACCATTATGAGTCTAGTCACTTGGTGTAGGTGTTCATGTCTTTCCACGGATATTGGTTCTTGGTGCTCTGGATCAATTCTGCTGATATTCCTCTATGCCACTATCTCAGTTCATCCAGCATAATTTCTCTTGTTCAACCTCTGCCTCTTTTCCCACTGATCTTTCCAGTTGTCATGATATTTTGACCAATAAAAAATTGTCAATTGCATTGAGAAAAAGAGTGTTGAAGTGCTATATAGTATTTTTATATGGATGTAATATGTGGACAATAAGCAGACAAATTGAAAAACATCTAATGGCAATGGAAATGTGGTTTCTAAGGAAAATGCAAAGAATACCTTGGACAGACATAAAAACCAATGAGCATGTCCTACAAGAATAAAATGACAACTGTAAACTGATTAGAGAAATTAGATGTCCAGTCAAGATTTTTTGGGCATGTTATGTGAAGAAATAAACTGGAGAACTTGGTGACAAATGGCAGGACTGAGGAGAAAAGAACAAGGAGAAGGTGGACAGATAAATATCTGTGTGGCTTGGCTACATGGCATGGTCAAGACAAGAACACAAAGCTGATCTATGACTTTGGTGAGATGGCGATTCATGACCGCCGCACTTATCCTCATGGCACATGATGGTGATGATATTCTCCAATGCCTCTTCTATCACGTGACAAAAGAATGCTACTTTTTGCTTTCTTATAGTTGTATATAATGTTCTAATTTCATTAGCCTCTTCCAGGCAATCATTGTTAGCTACTCTGGCAGTCCAAGGCAGCATTTGGTGTAGAAATATAGTTATGGAATAATACATTGTTATAAACCTTCCTCTGGCTGATGAGATCAGTGCAATGCCTGAGGAAGGGAAACAACTACAAGTTTCAGGTTTATATACATGTTACACAAAGTCTATCATAATATTTACTTTACTTAAGCTCTTTTGATGCTGTATTTACATGTTTTGGGTTGTATCCTGAAAATGCCTTTCATTTGTATTCATTCAGGCAGCATCAGTGAAAGCATTTCCTCGTATTCTTGTTGATTTTTCCCTCTCAGAAGGAGAATACAATCTACTCGCTGATACAAAGCCAATATCATTTACCTTCCTATCCCCTGAAGAAGAAATCAGGTGAGATGTTGAACAACCTGTTTATTAACATTGAATTAAACATGTTTCATAGTTTTATTAGCATAATAGTTGGTGTAGTTGTTTATCAACATAGTGATCCAGGGTTAGTTTGGTTTGACTGATTGGCTAATCATCTGGAAGACTTTAGTTTTAACTCTGAAGATTGATACATTGCATTGAGGTAATCGGAACCCTTACAGAGCTTGTATTTATTGAAGAAAAGCTGATGTAGATACTTTTCTCCTGGTCCTGTATTTATTGAAGAAAGGTTGATGTAGAGACTTGTCTCACAGCCCTGTATTTATTGAAGAAAGGTTGATGTAGAGACTTGTCTCCCGCCCCTGTATTTAATTGAAGAAAGGTTGATGTAGAGACTTGTCTCCCGGCCCTGTATTTATTGAAGAAAAATTCATTTAGAGACTTGTCTCCCGGCCCTGTATTTATTGAAGAAAAGTTGATGTAGAGACTTGTCTTCCGGCCCTGTATTTATTGAAGAAATGTTGCTGTAGAGACTTGTCTCCCAGCCCTGTATTTATTGAAGAAAAGTTGATGTAGAGACTTGTCTCCCAGCCCTGTATTAATTGAAGAAAAGTTGATGTAGAGACTTGTCTCCCGGCCCTGTATTTATTGAAGAAAGGTTGATGTAGAGACTTGTCTGCCGGCCCTGTATTTAATTGAAGAAAAGTTGATGTAAAGACTTGTCTATCGGCCCTGTATTTAATTGAAGAAAGGTTGATGTAGAGACTTGTCTGCCGGTCCTGTATTTAATTGAAGAAAGGTTGATGTAGAAACTTGTCTGCCGGCCCTGTATTTAATTGAAGAAAAGTTGATGTAGAGATTTGTCTGTCGGCCCTGTATTTATTGAAGAAAAGTTGATGTAGAGACTTGTCTCCCGGCCCTGTATTTATTGAAGAAAGTTGATGTAGAGATTTGTCTCCCGGCCCTGTATTTATTGAAGAAAAGTTGATGTAGAGATTTGTCTGCCGGCCCTGTATTTATTGAAGAAAGGTTGATGTAGAGATTTGTCTGCCGGCCCTGTATTTATTGAAGAAAGGTTGATGTAGAGATTTGTCTGCCAGCCCTGTATTTATTGAAAAAAAGTTGATGTAGAAACTTGTCTCCCAGCCTTGTATTTATTGAAGAAAAGTTGATGTAGGGATGTCTGCCGGCCCTGTATTTAATTGAAGAAAAGTTGATGTAGGGATTTGTCTGCCGGCCCTGTATTTATTGAAGAAAGGTTGATATAGGGATTTGTCTGCCGGCCCTGTATTTATTGAAGAAAGGTTGATGTAGAGACTTGTCTCCCAGCCCCGTATTTCTTGAAGAAAAGTTGATGTAGAGATTTGTCTGCCGGCCCTGTATTTAATTGAAGAAAGGTTGATGTAGAGATTTGTCTGCCGGCCCTGTATTTATTGAAGAAAAGTTGATGTAGAGACTTGTCTCCCAGCCCTGTATTCATTGAAGAAAGGTTGAGGTAGAGACTTTTTTCCTGGCCCTGTATTTTTTGAAGAAAGGTTGAGGTAGAGACTTTTCTCCTGGCCCTGTATTTATTGAAGAAAGGTTGATGTAGAGACTTGTCTCCCAGCCATGTATTTATTGAAGAAAAGTTGATGTAGTGACTTGTATCCTGGCCCTGTATTTATTGAAGAAAGGATGAGGTAGAGACTTGTCTCCTGGCCCTGTATTTATTGAAGAAAAGTTGATCTAGAGACTTGTCTCCCGGGCCAGTATTTAATTGAAGAAAGGTTGATGTAGAGACTTGTCTGCTGGCCCTGTATTTAATTGAAGAAAGGTTGATGTAGAGACTTGTTTGCCGGCCCTGTATTTAATTGAAGAAATTTTGGTGTAGAGACTTGTCTCCGGGCCCTGTATTTAATTGAAGAAAGGTTGATGTAGAGACTTGTCTGCCTGCCCTGTATTTAATTGAAGAAAGGTTGATGTAGAGACTTGTCTGTCGGCCCTGTATTTAATTGAAGAAAGGTTGATGTAGCGATTTGTCTGTCGGCCCTGTATTTATTGAAGAAAAGTTGATGTAGAGACTTGTCTCCTGGCCCTGTATTTATTGAAGAAAAGTTGATCTAGAGACTTGTCTCCCGGGCCTGTATTTAATTGAAGAAAGGTTGATGTAGAGACTTGTCTGCCGGCCCTGCATTTAATTGAAGAAAGGTTGATGTAGAGACTTGTCTGCCGGCCCTGTATTTAATTGAAGAAAGGTTGATGTAGAGACTTGTTTGTCGGCCCTGTATTTAATTGAAGAAAGGTTGATGTACAGACTTGTCTGCCGTCCCTGTATTTAATTGAAGAAAGGTTGATGTAGAGACTTGTCTGCCGGCCCTGTATTTATTGAAGAAAGGTTGATGTAGAGACTTGTCTCCCAGCCCTGTATTTATTGAAGAAAGGTTGAGGTAGAGACTTTTCTCCTGGCCCTGTATTTATTGAAGAAAGGTTGAGGTAGAGACTTGTCTCCTGGCCCTGTATTTATTGAAGAAAAGTTGATGTAGAGACTTGTCTGCCGTCCCTGTATTTAATTGAAGAAAGGTTGATGTAGAGACTTGTCTGCCGGCCCTGTATTTAATTGAAGAAAGGTTGATGTAGAGACTTGTCTGTCGGCCCTGTATTTAATTGAAGAAATTTTGATATAGAGACTTGTCTGCCGGCCCTGTATTTATTGAAGAAAGGTTGATGTAGAGACTTGTCTCCCGGCCCTGTATTTATTGAAGAAAGGTTGATGTAGAGACTTGTCTGCCGGTGCTGTATTTAATTGAAGAAAGGTTGATGTAGAGACTTGTCTGCCGGCCCTGTTTTTAATTGAAGAAAGGTTGATGTAGAGACTTGTCTGCCGGCCCTGTATTTAATTGAAGAAAGGTTGATGTAGAGACTTGTCTGCCGGCCCTGTTTTTAATTGAAGAAAGGTTGATGTAGAGACTTGTCTGCTGGCCCTGTATTTAATTGAAGAAAGGTTGATGTAGAGACTTGTCTCCCAGCCCTGTATTTATTGAAGAAAAGTTTATGTAGACACTTGTCTGTCGGCCCTGTATTTAATTGAAGAAATGTTTATGTAGAGATTTGTCTGTCGGCCCTGTATTTAATTGAAGAAAGGTTGATGTAGAGACTTGTCTCCCGGCCCTGTATTTATTGAAGAAAGGTTGATGTAGAGACTTGTCTGCCGGTCCTGTATTTAATTGAAGAAAGGTTGATGTAGAGACTTGTCTGCCGGCCCTGTTTTTAATTGAAGAAAGGTTGATGTAGAGACTTGTATCCTGGCCCTGTATTTATTGAAGAAAGGTTGATGTAGAGACTTGTCTGCCGTCCCTGTATTTAATTGAAGAAAGGTTGATGTAGAGACTTGTCTGCCGGCCCTGTATTTAATTGAAGAAAGGTTGATGTAGAGACTTGTCTGTCGGCCCTGTATTTAATTGAAGAAATTTTGATGTAGAGACTTGTCTGCCGGCCCTGTATTTATTGAAGAAAGGTTGATGTAGAGACTTGTCTCCCAGCCCTGTATTAATTGAAGAAAAGTTGATGTAGAGACTTGTCTCCCGGCCCTGTATTTATTGAAGAAAGGTTGATGTAGAGACTTGTCTGCCGGCCCTGTATTTAATTGAAGAAAAGTTGATGTAAAGACTTGTCTATCGGCCCTGTATTTAATTGAAGAAAGGTTGATGTAGAGACTTGTCTGCCGGTCCTGTATTTAATTGAAGAAAGGTTGATGTAGAAACTTGTCTGCCGGCCCTGTATTTAATTGAAGAAAAGTTGATGTAGAGATTTGTCTGTCGGCCCTGTATTTATTGAAGAAAAGTTGATGTAGAGACTTGTCTCCCGGCCCTGTATTTATTGAAGAAAAGTTGATGTAGAGATTTGTCTCCCGGCCCTGTATTTATTGAAGAAAAGTTGATGTAGAGATTTGTCTGCCGGCCCTGTATTTATTGAAGAAAGGTTGATGTAGAGATTTGTCTGCCGGCCCTGTATTTATTGAAGAAAGGTTGATGTAGAGATTTGTCTGCCAGCCCTGTATTTATTGAAAAAAAGTTGATGTAGAAACTTGTCTCCCAGCCTTGTATTTATTGAAGAAAAGTTGATGTAGGGATGTCTGCCGGCCCTGTATTTAATTGAAGAAAAGTTGATGTAGGGATTTGTCTGCCGGCCCTGTATTTATTGAAGAAAGGTTGATATAGGGATTTGTCTGCCGGCCCTGTATTTATTGAAGAAAGGTTGATGTAGAGACTTGTCTCCCAGCCCCGTATTTCTTGAAGAAAAGTTGATGTAGAGATTTGTCTGCCGGCCCTGTATTTAATTGAAGAAAGGTTGATGTAGAGATTTGTCTGCCGGCCCTGTATTTATTGAAGAAAAGTTGATGTAGAGACTTGTCTCCCAGCCCTGTATTCATTGAAGAAAGGTTGAGGTAGAGACTTTTTTCCTGGCCCTGTATTTTTTGAAGAAAGGTTGAGGTAGAGACTTTTCTCCTGGCCCTGTATTTATTGAAGAAAGGTTGATGTAGAGACTTGTCTCCCAGCCATGTATTTATTGAAGAAAAGTTGATGTAGTGACTTGTATCCTGGCCCTGTATTTATTGAAGAAAGGATGAGGTAGAGACTTGTCTCCTGGCCCTGTATTTATTGAAGAAAAGTTGATCTAGAGACTTGTCTCCCGGGCCAGTATTTAATTGAAGAAAGGTTGATGTAGAGACTTGTCTGCTGGCCCTGTATTTAATTGAAGAAAGGTTGATGTAGAGACTTGTTTGCCGGCCCTGTATTTAATTGAAGAAATTTTGGTGTAGAGACTTGTCTCCGGGCCCTGTATTTAATTGAAGAAAGGTTGATGTAGAGACTTGTCTGCCTGCCCTGTATTTAATTGAAGAAAGGTTGATGTAGAGACTTGTCTGTCGGCCCTGTATTTAATTGAAGAAAGGTTGATGTAGCGATTTGTCTGTCGGCCCTGTATTTATTGAAGAAAAGTTGATGTAGAGACTTGTCTCCTGGCCCTGTATTTATTGAAGAAAAGTTGATCTAGAGACTTGTCTCCCGGGCCTGTATTTAATTGAAGAAAGGTTGATGTAGAGACTTGTCTGCCGGCCCTGCATTTAATTGAAGAAAGGTTGATGTAGAGACTTGTCTGCCGGCCCTGTATTTAATTGAAGAAAGGTTGATGTAGAGACTTGTTTGTCGGCCCTGTATTTAATTGAAGAAAGGTTGATGTACAGACTTGTCTGCCGTCCCTGTATTTAATTGAAGAAAGGTTGATGTAGAGACTTGTCTGCCGGCCCTGTATTTATTGAAGAAAGGTTGATGTAGAGACTTGTCTCCCAGCCCTGTATTTATTGAAGAAAGGTTGAGGTAGAGACTTTTCTCCTGGCCCTGTATTTATTGAAGAAAGGTTGAGGTAGAGACTTGTCTCCTGGCCCTGTATTTATTGAAGAAAAGTTGATGTAGAGACTTGTCTGCCGTCCCTGTATTTAATTGAAGAAAGGTTGATGTAGAGACTTGTCTGCCGGCCCTGTATTTAATTGAAGAAAGGTTGATGTAGAGACTTGTCTGTCGGCCCTGTATTTAATTGAAGAAATTTTGATATAGAGACTTGTCTGCCGGCCCTGTATTTATTGAAGAAAGGTTGATGTAGAGACTTGTCTCCCGGCCCTGTATTTATTGAAGAAAGGTTGATGTAGAGACTTGTCTGCCGGTGCTGTATTTAATTGAAGAAAGGTTGATGTAGAGACTTGTCTGCCGGCCCTGTTTTTAATTGAAGAAAGGTTGATGTAGAGACTTGTCTGCCGGCCCTGTATTTAATTGAAGAAAGGTTGATGTAGAGACTTGTCTGCCGGCCCTGTTTTTTAATTGAAGAAAGGTTGATGTAGAGACTTGTCTGCTGGCCCTGTATTTAATTGAAGAAAGGTTGATGTAGAGACTTGTCTCCCAGCCCTGTATTTATTGAAGAAAAGTTTATGTAGACACTTGTCTGTCGGCCCTGTATTTAATTGAAGAAATGTTTATGTAGAGATTTGTCTGTCGGCCCTGTATTTAATTGAAGAAAGGTTGATGTAGAGACTTGTCTCCCGGCCCTGTATTTATTGAAGAAAGGTTGATGTAGAGACTTGTCTGCCGGTCCTGTATTTAATTGAAGAAAGGTTGATGTAGAGACTTGTCTGCCGGCCCTGTTTTTAATTGAAGAAAGGTTGATGTAGAGACTTGTATCCTGGCCCTGTATTTATTGAAGAAAGGTTGATGTAGAGACTTGTCTGCCGTCCCTGTATTTAATTGAAGAAAGGTTGATGTAGAGACTTGTCTGCCGGCCCTGTATTTAATTGAAGAAAGGTTGATGTAGAGACTTGTCTGTCGGCCCTGTATTTAATTGAAGAAATTTTGATGTAGAGACTTGTCTGCCGGCCCTGTATTTATTGAAGAAAGGTTGATGTAGAGACTTGTCTCCCGGCCCTGTATTTATTGAAGAAAGGTTGATGTAGAGACTTGTCTGCCGGTGCTGTATTTAATTGAAGAAAGGTTGATGTAGAGACTTGTCTGCCGGCCTTGTTTTTAATTGAAGAAAGGTTGATGTAGAGACTTGTCTGCCGGCCCTGTATTTAATTGAAGAAAGGTTGATGTAGAGACTTGTCTGCCGGCCCTGTTTTTAATTGAAGAAAGGTTGATGTAGAGACTTGTCTGCTGGCCCTGTATTTAATTGAAGAAAGGTTGATGTAGAGACTTGTCTCCCAGCCCTGTATTTATTGAAGAAAAGTTTATGTAGACACTTGTCTGTCGGCCCTGTATTTAATTGAAGAAATGTTTATGTAGAGATTTGTCTGTCGGCCCTGTATTTAATTGAAGAAAGGTTGATGTAGAGACTTGTCTCCCGGCCCTGTATTTATTGAAGAAAAGTTGATGTAGAGATTTGTCTACCTGCCCTGTATTTATTGAAGAAAAGTTGATGTAGAGACTTGTCTCCCAGCCCTGTACTTATTGAAGAAAAGTTGATGTAGAGACTTGTCTCCCAGCCCTGTATTTATTGAAGAAAAGTTGATGTAGAGATATGTCTGCTGGTCCTGTATTTAATTGAAGAAAGGTTGATGTAGAGATTTGTCTGCCGGCCCTGTATTTAATTGAAGAAAGGTTGATGTAGAGACTTGTCTGCCGGTCCTGTATTTATTGAAGAAATGTTGATGTAGAGACTTGTCTCCTAGCCCTGTATTTAATTGAAGAAAGGTTGATGTAGAGACTTGTCTGCCGGCCCTGTATTTATTGAAGAAAGGTTGATGTAGAGACTTGTCTGCCGGCCCTGTATTTATTGAAGAAAAGTTGATGTAGAGACTTGTCTGCCGGCCCTGTATTTAATTGAAGAAAGGTTGATGTAGAGACTTGTCTGCCGGCCCTGTATTTAATTGAAGAAAGGTTGATGTAAAGACTTGTCTGCCGGCCCTGTTGTTAATTGAAGAAAGGTTGATGTAGAGACTTGTCTGTCGGCCCTGTATTTAATTGAAGAAAGGTTGATGTAGAGACTTGTCTCCCAGCCCTGTATTTATTGAAGAAAAGCTTATGTAGAGACTTGTCTCCCAGCCCTGTATTTATTGAAGAAAAGTTGATGTAGAGACTTGTCTGCCGGCCCTGTATTTAATTGAAGAAAGGTTGATGTAGAGATTTGTCTGCCGGCCCTGTATTTAATTGAAGAAAGGTTGATGTAGAGACTTGTCTCCCAGCCCTGTATTTATTGAAGAAAAGTTTATGTAGAGACTTGTCTGTCGGCCCTGTATTTAATTGAAGAAATGTTGATGTAGAGATTTGTCTGTCGGCCCTGTATTTAATTGAAGAAAGGTTGAGGTAGAGACTTTTCTCCTGGCCCTGTATTTATTGAAGAAAGGTTGAGGTAGAGACTTGTCTCCTGGCCCTGTATTTATTGAAGAAAAGTTGATGTAGAGACTTGTCTACCTGCCCTGTATTTATTGAAGAAAAGTTGATGTAGAGACTTGTCTCCCAGCCCTGTACTTATTGAAGAAAAGTTGATGTAGAGACTTGTCTCCCAGCCGTGTATTTATTGAAGAAAAGTTGATGTAGAGATTTGTCTGCTGGTCCTGTATTTAATTGAAGAAAGGTTGATGTAGAGATTTGTCTGCCGGCCCTGTATTTAATTGAAGAAAGGTTGATGTAGAGACTTGTCTGCCGGTCCTGTATTTATTGAAGAAATGTTGATGTAGAGACTTGTCTCCTAGCCCTGTATTTAATTGAAGAAAGGTTGATGTAGAGACTTGTCTGCCGGCCCTGTATTTATTGAAGAAAGGTTGATGTAGAGACTTGTCTGCCGGCCCTGTATTTATTGAAGAAAAGTTGATGTAGAGACTTGTCTGCCGGCCCTGTATTTAATTGAAGAAAGGTTGATGTAGAGACTTGTCTGCCGGCCCTGTATTTAATTGAAGAAAGGTTGATGTAAAGACTTGTCTGCCGGCCCTGTTGTTAATTGAAGAAAGGTTGATGTAGAGACTTGTCTGTCGGCCCTGTATTTAATTGAAGAAAGGTTGATGTAGAGACTTGTCTCCCAGCCCTGTATTTATTGAAGAAAAGTTTATGTAGAGACTTGTCTGTCGGCCCTGTATTTAATTGAAGAAATGGTGATGTAGAGATTTGTCTGTCGGCCCTGTATTTAATTGAAGAAAGGTTGATGTAGAGACTTGTCTCCCGGCCCTGTATTTATTGAAGAAAGGTTGATGTAGAGACTTGTCTGCCGGTGCTGTATTTAATTGAAGAAAGGTTGATGTAGAGACTTGTCTGCCGGCCCTGTTTTTAATTGAAGAAAGGTTGATGTAGAGACTTGTCTGCCGGCCCTGTATTTAATTGAAGAAAGGTTGATGTAGAGACTTGTCTGCCGGCCCTGTTTTTAATTGAAGAAAGGTTGATGTAGAGACTTGTCTGTCGGCCCTGTATTTAATTGAAGAAAGGTTGATGTAGAGACTTGTCTCCCAGCCCTGTATTTATTGAAGAAAAGTTTATGTAGACACTTGTCTGTCGGCCCTGTATTTAATTGAAGAAATGTTGATGTAGAGATTTGTCTGTCGGCCCTGTATTTAATTGAAGAAAGGTTGATGTAGAGACTTGTCTGCCGGCCCTGTTTTTAATTGAAGAAAGGTTGATGTAGAGACTTGTCTGCCGGCCCTGTATTTAATTGAAGAAAGGTTGATGTAGAGACTTGTCTGCCGGCCCTGTATTTATTGAAGAAAAGTTGATGTAGAGATTTGTCTGTCAGCCCTGTATTTATTGAAGAAAGGTTGATGTAGAGACTTGTCTGCCGGCCCTGTATTTAATTGAAGAAAGGTTGATGTAGAGACTTGTCTGCCGGCCTTGTATTTATTGAAGAAAGGTTGAGGTAGAGATTTGTTTGTTCGGCCCTGTACCAGAGCATCATTTCCATGAGGAGTATGTTGCAGGGCTCTCCTTCTCCTCTTCAAACCCAGAAACCAGCAGGGTCAGCACGACCAGTAGTGAAATGTCACATCTGCAGAGATATATATTAGGATGTAGCAAGGTCATGACTCAACACAGCACATACAGACTGGCTGGGATTAGGTCTCATCATCATCATGATATAGCCACTCCTTTGCAGAATATTGCTCTCATCATGACCCGCTATCAGGACTCTTGATCTTTTGCCAGTTCCCTTGCCTCATGCAATTTCATGCCCACTATACCCAAGATGTCATTAATGTCTTGTGCTCACCTTCCTGCTGGTCGTCTCCTGCCTCTTCTGCCAGGAACCATACCTTCCACTGCTGTTCTTTCCATGTTACTGTGACATGTATTATGGCCAAAGTATTTAAGTTTCAGAGTCATGATGGTGTTTATGAGCCATATTGTGCTCTGTATTTTATGAGAACATTAATTGAACGTTCTATAGAAGTACACCTACATCTTTGCTTTATTGACTACACAAAGGCTTTCGATAAAGTAAGACATATCAACATTAATGATGGTGCTTGCAGATCTACAGATTGAAGGTATTGATACAGTATTGATTACAGACAGTGAACAGGATCTGCAACATTTAGTAGATGTGGTTTTTGTTCACAGTGAACAACTAAGGTTAGAGTTAAATTGTAAGAAGACACAGATTATGGTCATCATTAGGAAGAATGAAATACTACAATGTAATATACAAGTAAATGGGAATATTCTTAAACAAGTGAATCGTTACAACTATCAACATAACATCTGATGGGAGATACCTTGAAGAGATCAGAACAAGAATCTTTATGGCGAAGCTAGCCTTTTGCAAGATGGAAAACATACTGACTAATAAAAAGATGTCAATTGCAACAAGAAATAGAGTATTGAAGTGCTACATAGAATCTGCACTTTTGTATGGATGTGAAGCGTGGACAATGAGCAGTCAAGCTGAAAAACATCTAATGGCAGTGAAAATGTGGTTTCTGAGGAGAATGCAAAGAATACCATGGGCAGACAGAAAAACTAATAAGTAAGTCCTAGAAGAAGTAAATGAGAGCCGTAAACTGATTAGTGAAATTAGACGTAGACATTCAATATTTTCTTGACACTTTATAAGAAGAATAAATTAGATAACTTGGTGACAACTGGCAGAATAGAGGGAAAAAGAACAAGGGGAAGGCAGATAAGTAAATATGTGTATGGCTTTGCCATATGGCATGGTTGAGACAGAACTGATCCATGACTTTGGTGATCATGTGAGATGGTGATACATGACCACCCATGCTTATCGGCATGGCACATGATTATGGAGATTTTAGACTGTTGTGTCATGTGTGGAGTCTGAAAATTATTACTTTGGTGGATTTTTTTGTATTATCGTCTTTTCATTTATTTGCTGTCAAAGTGTCCTGGCTGATTTGATGCTATTGTTGGGTTAATCATGTTTTCCCACAAACGTTTGTTACCAAATATTATATTTTAGGTATGGACCTGCTTGTTGGCTATGGGATTATTTGAGACGAAGTGGACAAGGTGGTTATTTCTTACCATTGAGTGGTGGCATTGACAGCTCAAGTACAGCGTGTATTGTTGCATCCATGTGTCACATGATCTGTGATGCAGTGAAAGCAGGAAGTAAGAATTCAAACTCTTACCATCATTTTGCTTTTATATGGTTGGTTGCAGCAGCAGCAATACTCATGTGTAACATAATTATTAATATTCTTGGTTGGTTGAAAATTCTCTGGAAGACTGAGATTTAATTCTAAGCCTAGTGCATTGACAGTTTCCGGAGCCCTGTAAAGTGTGAAGGTCAACGTAAAGACTTTCTGCCTGACCTAGTATTGAGTGAATCGGTTCAATTATCTCGGAACAGTCATAACATCTGATGGCAGATGCCTTGAAGAGATTAGAACAAGAATCGCCATTGCGAAAGTAGCCTTTAGCAAGATGAAAAACATTCTAACCAATAAAAAGATGTCAATTGAAACGAGAAAAAGAGTGTTGAGGGGATACATAGAGCCTGTTCTTTTGTATGGATGTGAAACTTGGACAATGTGCAGTCAAGCTGAAAAACATCTGATGGCTGCAGAAATGTGGTTTCTGAGGAAAATGCAAAGAATACCATGGACAGATAGAAAAACCAATGACCAAGTACTACAAGAGACAAATGAAAATTGTAGATTGATTAGAGAAATTAGACGTAGACAGTCAAAATTTTTTGGACATGTTATGAGAAGAAATGGACTGGAGAACTTAGTGACAGCTGGCAAGATCGAAGGGAACAGACCAAGAGGAAGACCGAGAGGAAAATACCTGGATGGCTTGGCCACATGGCATGGACGAGACAGGAACACTGAGCTGATCCACGACTCTGGTGATCGAGTGAAATGGCGAATCATGACCGCCCACGCTTTCCGGCATGGCACATGATTGATTGATTGAGTATTGAAGTATCATTTCTACAGGCTGTCTATATTGCAGAGATTTGCTAATCCCTCCTAGCTCAGAAACCAGCGGGGTGTAGAAGACCAGAGATGGAATTTGACACCTGCAGAAAAGAATGGCGATCCTTCAAACTTTAGCCAAACTGGGGATCCATTCTGTGAATAGGCTGCGCCTTGAGAGGTACTCCAAGGTCTTGGCCAGCATAAGACCTAGCAAGCAATGGCAGTGGTGGTGAACTAAAAGAAATCACTTATCATAAATACACGGTCACCTGCAGCTATTTTTTTTTTCAGTCCATATATGTTAATGTATCGGTGTTATGGTTGAGACAACAGTCTTAGGGTGGTTGGATGAAGGTTCGGTGTCAGCTTTCGACATTTGCTGTGGGAGGGAAAGCTTGATCACCTATTCCTCCATGCCTACAAAATGTGATAGTTGTAACACTGTACATACCCACAGCAAGTTCTTGCTATGGGACTTGCTTTAGTCCTTTTTCCTATGTCTACATTAAGAAATCTACATGTTTCAACAAAAACGTATAGTCAACTAATTATTCAAAAACACTTTTGTTAATTGTGAATATTACATAACATAACAAACAGTAGGTTGCATTCTTGCATGCATCTTTTTATAAAATGATTAAACTAAAACTACTGCCCAGGTTTGTGTGAACTATTGTTAATATAAATTATGCGGGGTGCATACATAATTCTTGTAAGCATAAGTGTCAGCATAAAATACAAATAGAGCCATGCTGGTGAAGCAATTAGTACTCTGGCCTCATCATGGAGCATTCCTGGGTTTATTCTTCAGCAGAAGTAGGATTCATATTTGTTCTGACAAGAATGTCTTGAAGTTCACCCAGCCTTATTAAATGAGCACCAGGGAGTTTATTAGGAAAGTCAAGGCAGCTGGCAAAATACTTACCACATTACCCCACATGTTCTGTTTGATCATCGTAATTATGTGCCTGACACCATATCTCCAGTATACCAATGAAATATGACATCAAGAATTATCATCTTTGCACTCAGGACATTCCTACACATGCTTCATCCCTTCCTCAGCAACCAGCAAAGAGTTGCCATGCTGACTGTATGGGAACTTTTCGTTGGCTACTGAAAAAAGGGACATGGCATGTGTAGGAATGCCCCGAGTGCACTGATGTTGAGTCTTGATTTCATGTTTCATATTTCCAATATAACTAATGGCATGTAAATGAACATTACTTTAAAATAGAATGGATTCACTAACAAAGAGTCTAATTTCTGAAGACATTATTATAAAGACATTTTTTACAGCAACCCTACAAAAACACTTATGTGATAATGATTTAACAATTTGCTAATGCAACAGGATCTGCAACATTTAGTAGATGCAGTTGTTGTACACAGTGAACAACCAGAGTTAGAATTAAAATGTAAGAAGACAGATTATGGTCGTCACTAGGAAGAAAGAAATACCACAATATGAGTAAGTGGGAATATTCTTAAACAAGTGAATTGGTAAAACTATCTCGGAACACTTGTAACATCTGATGGAAGGTGCCTTGAAGAGATTAGAACAAGAATCACCATGAAGAGGGTAGCCATTTGCAAGATGGAAAACATATTGACCAATATAAAAATGTCAATTGCAACAAGAAAAATAGTATTTAAGTGATACTAAGAACCTGTACTTTTATACGGATGTGACATGTGGACAGTGAAGAGACAAGCTGACAAGCATCTAATGGCAGTGGAGATGTGGTTTCTGAGGAAAATGCCAAGAATACCACGGACAGACAGAAAAATCAATGAGCAAGTCCTACAAGAAGCAAATGAAAACTGTAAACTCTTTAGAGGAATTAGATGTAGACAGTCATAATTTTTTTGACACATTATAAGAAGAAATAAACTAGAGAATTTCGTGACAACTGGCAAGATTGAGGGGGAAAAGAACAAGGGGAAGGCAGAGAAGTAAATATCTGGATGGCTTGGCCACGTGTTATGGTTGAGACAGAGCTGATCCATCACTCAGGTGATCGTGTGAGATGGCAAAACATGACCGCCAACTCTTATCAGCATGGCACACGATGAATGCAGCTGAAAATATATACAAGTTTATGCTTCTGTCACCTGTGTAAATGGGGAAATACACTAGAAAAGTCTTAGCCTTGTGCACGTTTAAAGATAGTGATTTTACTACATGCCTCATGTGGTTGTACAATATATATATATATATATATATATATATATATATATATATATATATATATATATATATATATATATATATATATATATATATATATATGAATTTCTGGAATGTGGTTAAGTCAACATGCATTTTCAGTAAAACAGTATATTTTCACAATTATTGGGTTTAACAATGTCAAATTAGTTGATAGTTATGCAGTGATAGTCCTGTTAATATCTAATTTTGTGCATATAAAATAATGCTGTAAAGAGATGTGTGAGGTCTTCACAAATACTAGTTCACAGCAAAATAAGGTGGGGTGATTCCCCTTTGCTTTTCTTTCCAAGAAAATTCTAAAATTATTATATTAGTATGAATTAACATGGTTTGGCCAATTCCAAAACAACAAATCCAAATCTATACCACTATACTGTCATAGCTATTGGTAATGAGATATAATACAATAATTGGTAGTATGATGATTTCAGTCACAGATAAGGGGGAAAGTTTAGGTTGTTGTATTTAAAGGGATATCCTCACATCAGCGGGCTCTGTGTTGGTTTTATTGTTGGTTTTATTGAACCCCCATGCAAGGCTTCTGTCATATGTCCTCATCGTACACCATGGATAAAAGACCATTATATGCCAAACCAAACTGGCAGGGAATCCCATAGTTGATTGTCCCAAAATATGCATTGATTGGAAAAAGCCTCTGGCACTCATTGACCCATCCCCAAACCATGGATAAATGATGTACTCTGTTTTGACAAAGGGATTCTAATATCCCTTGAGTGTGATTTACTAAATAACAACTCTGTTCAAATGTCCATTGAACAAACATCTTACTGAATGCATTAAACTGAATGGAATATCGGAGCAGAGAGTGAAAACTTTGCTTTATATGCAAGTTTCTCAAAATTAGGAAGATTTCCTGACTGTCCCTAATCTTCTACATTAAATGCTTTGAGACATTTATGTGGCAAAAAGTGTCTTGTGGTCACCAAATGGAATATTACTGTGCTCACAAATCCATTAGGCATTAGGTGAAAAGTCATGCTGCAATAGTTTGATAGGTGCTTGCTAAAAGGATTACACCTTCCATGAAAAAAGTAAAACATTGCTCTGCATGGTTTTCCAGCATTGGTTCTCTGCATAGAATATGCTGCTCTTCAGTTACACCAATGCAGAAGTCACTAACTAACCAGACCTTGATTCTGGAAACTAACTCACTAACTAACCAGACCTTGATTCTGGAAACTAACAGCAGAAAGTATGCTATAAGAACTGTTGTTAGTGCAAAGTTGAAAGTGCAATCTATATATATAAAAGACACTGTTTGTTTGTTTGTCCTTTATGCGTTCCCGAACAGTCCATCCGATTAAGATGAAATTTTGTACAGATGTTGTTCTCACTCCCGCGGAGCCAACTGACATAGTTTGTGAGCTTAAAATCAATAATTTTTCCTCAAGCACGAAAGAAAAAGGCATTACGAGCTTTAGAAACAAGCCCGCCTATGGCCCGCCATCTTGCTCCAAGGGAACTCACTCTCTGATTAAACCCGAAATTAGTTATGAACAGTAATGTTTCTTTGTGTGTGTGTCCTTTATGCGTTCCCGAACGGTCCATCCGATTGAGATGAAATTTTGTACAGATGTTGTTCTCACTCCCGCGGATCCAACTGAAATACGAGCAACGGGAACGGGAAAGGGAGCATCAGAAACAGACGAGCAACGGGAACGGGAGCAGAACCAGAAATTAGTTATGAACAGTAATGTTTCTTTGTGTGTGTGTCCTTTATGCGTTCCCGAACGGTCCATCCGATTGAGATGAAATTTTGTACAGATGTTGTTGTCACTCCCACAGATCCAACTGAAATACAAGCAATGGGAATGGGAAAGGGAGCATTAGAAACAGATGAGGAACGGGAACAGAAGCAGGGGCCGAACGCGTACTCTGTGCGCTTAGAGAAATTTATTTGAATTCAATGAGATGCTCCCCGCCAGGGGCTGGGCGAAGCCGGGCCGGGTCGTCTAGTAGCTTATAAACAAAAAAGCCATTAGAGATGACACAATAGTTTATACAGCTAATACTGTGCGGCTTGAAGATAAATCTGGCTAGTGGATCCCCAGTGAGAGTCAAGAGGAAGGTCACTGCTGATGAAAGTAAAGCCTGTAAGTTCACCTCCTCAAGTATGAGGGTGGAGGTGGCTGTAATCACTGAAGCTTTGAAGCTGATAACAGGTACTCATGTCAACAAAGCAATCACAATGTCTGACTCTTAGTCTTAGTAAAGTTAAAACTGGACAGATGTGGCATATGTAGATACCAAGCATAGATAACTCTCTTGTAGGGACTTAATGGATATACTGTCCAGTACATGCTGGAGAGCAAGGTAATAAGCAAGCTGGTTGGTTGGCTTCAGAAGTACCCATAGTTGGAACACTGTTCAAGGACAAGGCAGACAAAAAGAAGACAATTTATGAATGACTAATAGTTAAAGTTCCGGTCTCCGTGGCGAAGGGCTTACAAACGCGGTTCGTAATCCTGTACACCTGCATTTGACACACAGCTGCACGTGATTTGGCAGCAGATCGCGTTGCATTGGTTTCGCCTTGGTATCGGTGCTGATCATTCAGAAAGCAATGGCAAACTACTGATTGTAAAACTTGCCAAAAGATCACAGCGGCAGAAATGCTGGTGTTGACTACGATGTCCTGTAAAATAGTGATATGCAAATAAAAAAATAATAGTTAAAAACATAGAAATGTATGAATAAACATATTGAAGGATTCTCAAATTAGAAGTAAAATATGGGTTGGTTAGGAAATGAGAGGATGAAGTCGACAAGTTTACAGTCAGTATGCCAATGGAATGATTAGCAACAACACTTTGTGTCATTTGCTGTGGAAAACAGAGCATCTGTGGGTTTGCTCAGAATGTTATGATATCGCCATACTTCGTTTGTCGAGTAAGACCACAGTCTACTCAAGCAAAGTAAAGGTGCTGAAGACGGAGGCAGCCAGCCAGGAGGCGCACCATAGAAATCAGGCTGCCACGCAACCACGCTAAGAAATATGTCGATACATACAGGAGACAACATTGCAGTTATAGATGTATAGAATTAGTCATTGATGTAGTTGAAACCTCTCATTAGTCCCAACTCTCTAAGAGTATTCACAATCCTGGGTCAATCCATAGAAATAGTGGTTGTCCCAGTTATTTCATTGTTCACATGGCCTGGTGCAAAGATGTTTGTCTGTTCAAGACAAATTATGTGACTTTTTTTGCTATGTATTATACAGACAAATCTGTAACAGCTGAGATTCAGAGAATTACTGGGCAGACAGATTATATTCCAACAGACCCACAAAAACTTGCCAATCATATCTTTATGACATGCTACATGGGTTCGGAGAACAGCTCCTCAGAGACTCGGAGTTATGCTGAAGAATTGGCAGGACAGATCGGCAGGTGACATTGTAACATATATAGACTAATGTTTTACATAGTTTCTCATTCTTATTTTTTCTCCATCTCTCTTTTTTCTTTCTCTCTTATTAACTTTCACTCAGTGGCTTTTACATACTCTGTCATTCTTATGTTTTTCACACATTTTCTCATATTATCTCATTCACTCAACACACTTTCCCATTTCACACACATGCACATGGGCATACGCGCGCACGAGCATGCACGCACACACACACACTATGAACAGTTTTCAAAATGTATATGCGTCTAGTATATGAAGTGCCATATGCAATATCATATATCCGGAAGAGCTGTATTTGGCAATCAAAGTATTGACATTTCTAAATGACATCTACACTAGTGTGTACATTCCTAGTGATCTATTAAAATCCATCTTTATAGCTCTGCCCAAGAAACTAGGCACTTTAAAATGCGAAGAGCATCGCGCAATAAGTCATATTGGTCACCTGACAAAGCTTTTACCGAGAATAATTATGAGTAGAATAAGAAACAACATTAAATCAGAAATTAGTTATGAACAGTGTGGATTTGTACAGGGAAAGGGCACAAACAATGTTATATATGTATTGTCAGGTCTATTAAAAGGAGCTATAAAAGTAAAACAAATCTGTACTCATGCTTCATAAATTGCACAAAAGCATTTGACAATGTGAAAATAATAAAACTACTAGAGACAACTAAACATTGACAGCAAAGATCTGCGAATAATAAGGAACATATATTGAGAATCAACTAACTTTTAGGAACATACAAGTGTATAAAGAAAGGCATCAGACAATATTATGTAATGTCTCTTGATTTGTTCTCATTGTACAGTGAACATATAATGCAGTGGTTCTCAACATTAGTACACAGGCCAAAAAATATCTATTTAAGAATGTTAAAACTGATTTGACAGCCAAAATGTGTAATCTGGAAAATTTTGAGGGAGGCTAAGTCACAAAGTCAACTTATCACAAACATCAAAAAGAGGCTGTCATGTTTTGGGCACATTATAAGAAAGCAAAAACTGGAACATGTTGTGACAACTGGAAAGATTTGTGGAATGAAAGATAGAGGAAAACACCAAGAGAAAATTCTGGACAGTCTTGTTTCATGGCATGGAAGGGAGTCAGCATATGACCTGATCCATCCTGTCGGAGATCGCAATTTGTGGAGAAGCATAATCACCCAGGCCAGTTGGCAAGGCACTTGATGATGATGTTGACCTCTTCTGCCTTTGGGTTTAGAGGAACATCAGATCTTTTAGACATGAATGTTTTTACAGGCATATGCAATACCTCACTGGATATGATCTGGGACATTCTTGACAAAGGACATGAGTTATGCATCTTTACCACTGGGCTGATACTGTTGTAATAAATGAAAGACAATTATTATCTGAAATAGCTTCTGTCCTCAACATATCGTTCATATGGGATAGTAATATGACACAATGCATATTTGATTATATTACATATGTATACTCTTCTTAAGAAGGTTGCTTCAGTGATGACATTCAGCAAATGTGCTTCTTCTGCAGTTACCACATGGGGATTTCCATAGACATTGCAGTAGGAGCCATAGTAAAGATTTTATCTGTAGCATTCAATGTTATGCCAAAATTTAGTGCTCACGGAGGTAGCTTGAGAGAAAATCTGGCCATGCAGAATGTTCAGGTATGTAACTTGAGTGAATTGGCTGACTGTTTTAACGTATTCATTAACATGGTTGTAGTGTCAACATATTATTTCACTGGGCAGATGCTGTTCACTGTTCTTAACTTCATGTATTCTTCTTCTAATTGCGACTTTGATGATAATGCTGTTAGGCAGCTTCTCATGATGAACTCAACTTTTTTCAGAACTTTTCTATTGTTCCATACAGTTTAGTATTTATTTAGTGGGCCAATATATATTACCCTGGACATGCGAAAGTCCGTGACATTGAGAGGGTGGAATGGCAGGCTTCCCTTCTTAGCTAAATTTCTAATGGACAAATCTTCATGTGTACAAACACTAAGGGAAAAGACTTATGTGTAATTTTACAGAATGTAATGAGACACATTGCATAGTCTTTTCCTTTCTCTTCCTCCTCTTCAGTTGTCTGATATTTGGAATAGGCATTGGTAATCATGACTCTCCAAATCCTCTCTGTCATCCAATAATTTAATGAAATTATTGTTACTTCTTATTTATTGCTCAGCTTTTAACTCTTTCTCTGCCAAGTGCCCTTACATCGTCACATTTGACCGACGGTGACGGCCGAGGGCCCTTTAATCGCCACATTATAAACAGTGGTTTATTTGATACATTTCTGCTACCTTCCGCAATTTTAAGTTATGGTAAATTGAAAATTCACACACCCTGAACATTTCCCTTTCGGCATTGTAAGGTCAAACGTTTTCATCCATTGATATTTGTGAATTTTTTTAGTTTTAAACTAGTGTTAATTAGTTTGTTTTGGTTTTTCACAAATGGCAACGCCCTCGAGTATATGGCCTCATAGGCTGACATCAGATCAAGCTAGATATTATATTTATAGTGATTTCAAGGACTTTGTGAAAGATTCTAAAACTGAAATCACGTGTTTTCAGTTAGATTATTTCGTAGTAATGGAGAACACCACTGAAAGCGAAAGTTCGTCATAATATGATAGCACATATTGAATTATGAATGCGCTAATGGGCGACATTTATGCCCCTAAATTTGTGTTGCCTATCACAAAGTATTTAAGGAGTATTTAAATAATTAAATTTTAAAGAATAATAATTATAACTAAATAGAAAATAGTGTTTATATTCTTCTTCTCAGTACAGTCTGAGTGGTGTGTTACTGACATTTTCCATTTTGTGTGAAAATTATGTGCTTCAAAATATTATGTTTTAGTTATGTTTTATTGGTGTTGTGGTGCAGTTCTTGTGATAATATTGAATAAAAGCGGTGTGTGTAACAGTATTCAGCAAATTTAACTGGATTAGCTGCAGTGGGTTATAAATAACGCCTTGGTAAGTGAAATTTTAAAATAATTTTTACCTTTTTAAATTCAATTGTTATTACTAAACCTCTCATTATTGTCATAATATTTCTAACCTATCAATCAATTATTACCACTGTCATGTTCCTTGTTCAATCCTCTTTAATTTGATAAACTGAAGCATATTGAAGTAACTGAAGTATCTGGGAATCACATTTGACAGGAGTCTGTCCTTCAAGGACCATGTGGAGACGGTTGTGACAAGATTTCAAAAGGGACTCAATGCACTTAAAACTATGGCTGCAATAGACACGGAGCAGAGAATGCTCTTCACACTATACCAGCACTTTATCCTCTCAGAGATTGATTATGGACTAGGACTACTGACTGTCTCAAAGAGTCAGCTGGTGAAATTAGAGCGCATACAGAACGAAGCTATGCGGGTCATTCTGGGATGCACCAGAGACACCCCGGTAGTGTGTATGCCTTACATCCTTGGTCTGCCGACTGTTGCTGGTAGGCACATGGTGATGCAGCCGAAGGCGTACCTCAGAGTAGCTGCAGACACAGATCACCCATTGCATGAGGCGCTGGACGCAGTTAAAGGTCAGAGACTGATAAGAGGGAAATCATGGATGGCTCAGGCGGAGGATACTGATCAGACAGGTGTGCATCTTGGAGAACATTAGGCGAGGAGAGGAGTGGGTCAGAGTGCCAGCGGAGCAGTCAGACTTGTGCAGAGTTATAATCACATTGAGCCGGGAGTGCAGGGAGTGGCCAGCAGGGGCCACGGAAGTGGAAATCCAGCAACTAATTCAGGATAATGCTCGCCCGGGTGATGTGATTATCTACACAGATGGTTCGGTGTTGAGAGGTAGGAGAAGTGCCTGGGGATTCTTAGCAAAAGCTAATGGTCGACGTTTGGTGCAGGAGAGCCTGGCATATGATACCACAACATCTAGCTTAAGAATGGAGGTGGAGGCGGTCAGTGCAGCTTTCCGCTGGATGGAGAACACGATACATACACACATTGTGATTGTAACTGACTCAGAAAGCATGCTGAGGAAGTTGAGGACAGGCAGGCTTCATGCAGAGTGGCTTGCTTCGCTTCAGAGGTCACAGGTGGCAGCATCACCTGGATCTTTTCTCCGGGGCATGCCGGTGTGCTGAGGAATGAACATGCGGACAGATTGGCTGGCTCAGCAAAACTTGGTGGAGTATTGATGCATGACAAGGCAGATGGGGTTGCGGCCTTGTGGGAGCACGTGCACACCTCTGAGGAGCAAATGGATCACCATAGTCTGGCTAGAATGAGGCAGCGAGGAGTGGCGAGGGGATTCTGGCCGATGCTCAGTGCTCAGAGGAAAGGCGAGATGGACATATAATCAGATTGCTACTGGAACTATTGGTGTTGGAACTCTTTGCTGGCTGCTGAGGATGGGGACGGAGCGCTTATGGGAATGCCCCGAATACTGTGATGTTGGTTCCTGAATCAATCAATCAATCAATCAATCATTAATTTGATATATAATACAATATATCTGCTACCATTTTAACCTTTTTAAAAGCATCATTGTGACACACCCCTACTTCATATTTTCTGCCATGAATTCTTTTTGGTCAGTACCCAATTTTTGTTTGGCACTGAAAGAGTTAAGCTTCCCACAAACATCTTTCTCTGTATTATTTAGTCTCTCTTGCCTAGTGTTTTTCGTCTTAAGACTAATTTCTTTATTCTACCACTTGTGTTGATATGCCTCATGAACCAAACTGAATCAAGTGATACATGTTGATTGCATGGACAACTTGTATATCCGACCAGAACATGATGAGACTTCTCTTATCAGCCTTCACCCTATGGTCTGTGAGCCTGTTAAATCATGGCATGTGTCCAGTTTGTCCTCCAGTCAGTGGAATGCATCAGAGACTGACTCCACTCCCTTGTCTATGACCACTCAGAGATTTGACTTAGTCTTTAACACCTTGTGCCTGTCTGCAGTTAATATGACTTAGCCTGCAGCACCTTGAGTCATTCTGTCTGCAGCCATTGGCAAAACTAGGATGTATTGATTACACACTGCTTTAATGTAGTCATTGTAGAGTTATTTCCATCTTGTGTGTTGTGTTTTCTTTTTGTTTGCTGATAAAGGATTGTCGCCATAATGTCCTCTGGTTTTTGTAATTGTAATGTTTAAATCCTGCTCTACACTTCATGTTTTCCCAATAGTTTAATTATCAGCAGACGGTGATCTAACCTACGAGCGGCATTCAGAAAATAATGCACTACATCTTTTGTCTCAGGTGCTGTTTATTCAAAAAAGCATGTAATTGATGTTGGGTGGTACAGGCTGTCAGGCATTGGTAGTACCTTTGGTAAGGATGACTGTCACACTCTTTTTAGGGCACATCCCCGACTGGTCCAAGCCTGACATCCAGCTCACACTTGTGGCTCCTAGTAGCTGTCAGCATGCAACAGCGGCCACCCCTTGGGCAACAGCTGTGATAGGCTGGCTAAACCAGGCATGGGTAGCCGATTTGGTGTCAAACCAGTCGGTGAATTAGGGTATGCCTACCCAGCATGTGAGGACAGGATTCGGCAGACTGCGCAGAATAAATCATTGTTGATTCAATGGGTAAGACGGCGTATACCTGCAAAGCGTTGTGGAACGTAATGAGCATGGCAAGGCTCGTAGAGAGCCCTGGTCATCCACTGCACCTGTATTCGTCTCCAGTCGTCTTGACTTGTCTTTCCACTGGACTCAGATGGACTCAGGCGAGAGAGTGAGGTCGACAAATTGCGCAACTCTTCCTCACTTTAATCCAATTAATTGTGCAAGTCATTCTTCATCCAACTTCATATATCACCTTCAAGCCCTGTGGCGATGGGTGAGCAGCAAAGTGGCAGGTGTGGGTACGCTGGCAGCTGTAGTCGCAGACCTGCACACAGGCGGCTCAGGCCATATGGTCGTCTTCTACTGACCGGAGCAGCAGTGGGATTCGACAGCCCACTGAGTGACTGAGCAGCCCTTTATATGAAAGCACTGCTCACCTCCATAGTATGAGGAAGGGGCTAGAAAAGGTGCCCTGAACATTGTCTGCTCCATCATTACCTAACCAGCTAGCCACGGTTGGTGGATACCCTATACTGCAGTCGACATACAAACAAAGAAAACACAGGTAAAGCTAAAAGAGCAAACCATATTCCCTTAACAATCAGAACTTGGAATGTAAGCACCCTACTTGATAGAGACGGCGCGTCGGGTCCAGAGAGATGAACAGCTCTGATTGGGAGAGAGCTGGGCAGGTACAACATCGACATTGCAGCCTTGAGCGAGACACGACTTGCAGAAGAAGGCCGAATCTGTGAAGTAGGTGCCGGCTACACATTTTTCTGGAGTGGAAGGAAAAGCGAGGAAAGATGCCAGTCCTGTGTGGGATTTGCCATTAAGTCGGCCCTGGTTGGCAAACTAGCTGGATTTCCAAAGGCTATAAACGACAGACTTATGACCATTAAGTTGCCCCTGGTGAATGGAAGGAAGCATGCAACCATTGTGAGTGTCTATGCACCAACCATGACCAATGAAGATTATGTCAAGAACAAGTTCTATGAGGACTGGCACAATGTATTAACATCTGTTCCCAAAGGAGACAAACTTATACTCCTTAGGGATTTCAATGCCAGAGTAGGCATGGACACCACCTCTTGGAGTGGCATTATTGGAAAGCACGGAGTCGGAAGCTATAATAGCAATGGACTCCTCCTCCTTCAGACATGTGCCGAACATGATCTCCTGATTACCAACACAATTTTCCGTCTTACCATGAGAAATAGGGGTACTTCAATTTTAATACACCGCAAGTCACCGCAAACAAGGAAGAATCCCTTCGAGCCTCATTTGCATCGCTCCGACAATCATTTTCCGGTTTAGTGTTCGGTGGACTGCTAGACCGATCGATGGATGTTTTTAAGTTTTTGGGCCCTACGGGCCCAAAACTAAAAAAAACATCCATCGATCGGTCTAGCAGTCCACCGAACACTAAACCGGAAAATGATTGTCGGAGCGATGCAAATGAGGCTCGAAGGGATTCTTCCTTGTTTGCGGTGACTTGCGGTGAATTAAAATTGAAGTACCGAAATAGGACATTGTGGATGCACCCTCCTTCGAAACACTGGCATCTCATTGACTTTGTCATCGTCAGGAGGAGTGACAGACAAGACGTTCGGGTGACAAAATCCATGTGTGGTGCTGAATGTTGGACAGACCATCGTCTCATTATTTTGAAAATAAACATACACATCAAACCACCACAGCGTCCTCAACAGGTAAAAATGTAAAAAACAAAACCTAAATGTCTTCCGCCTAAACAGCCAATATAATGCGGCTGTCGTTTGAAAATATGCTGGAAGAACACCTCAAGCATAATACTGCAGATAAACAGGATGCGGAAACAGAGTGGAGAGTCCTAAAGGACATAATTTACAACACTGCTATGGAAATCCTGGGATCAGCCCCCCCCCCCCCCCCCCCCCCCCCCCCCCCGAAAGCATAAAGACTGGTTTGATGAAAATTCCGAAGACATCAACCAATTGCTGGCCAAGAAACATCTTCTGCTCAAGGCACATTTCAATGACCCGAAGTCAACATAAAAAGGGATGCCTTCAAGAACATTCGGAGAATAGTGCAGCAGAAACTTTGGCACATGTGGGACTCCTGGCTGAGCAGCAAAGCTGATGAATTTCAAGGCTTTGCTGACAGACATGATATAAAAAACTTCTACGACTCACTGAAAGCGATCTATGGTCCTATATCACCAGGCATAGTTGCCCTTCTCAGTGCAGACGGGCGAACATTGGTCACTGATAAGAATGAAATCCTTCAACATTGGGCAGAGCATTTCAGCAACATCTTAAATGCAACTTCCTTCTTCGATGATAAAATCATCAACTCCCTTCCTCAAGTTCCCACTAATGATACACTTGATGACCTGCCAACCATAGTGGAAGTAAACAAAGCCATCCAACAACTCTCCAGCGGCAAGGCACCTGGTCCTGACTCCATCCCAGCAGAGATATACAAGGGAGGTGGGCGGGTCCTAACAGAGCAGCTTCACCAAGTCTTTACAAACATATGGGTGAATGAGACCATGCCACAAGATTTCAAGGACACATCAATAGTCCACCTTTACAAACATAAAGGAAACCGCCAATCCTGAGACACTCACTGAGGCATCTCCTTGCTTTCAATTGCAGGGAAGATATTCGCCAGAATTCTTCTCAATCACCTCATGGCCCATCTCGATCAAGGTCTTCTTCCTGAGAGTCAATGTGGCTTCAGAAAAGAACGAGGAACTGTTGACATGATTTTTGCTGCAAGGCAGCTGCAAGAGAAATGTCAGGAACAGAACTGCAAAATGTTCTCCACGTTCATTGATCTTACCAAGGCTTTTGATACAGTCATCAGAGAAGGACTGTGGAAGCTTATGGTGAAATATGGCTGTCCAAAAAAGTTTGTCCAAATATTATGGTTATTTCATGATGGTATGCAGGCAAAAATACAGGAAAATGGTGAACAGTCTAAGCCCTTTCCTGTCACCAATGGGGTGAAGCAAGGATGTGTCCTGGCACCAACACTGTTCAGCCTCATGTTTTCAGCTATGTTGACGAATGCCTTCGAGAATAACGACATTGGAATAGACATCAACTACCACATGGATGGAAAGTTATTCAATCTCAGAAGGTGAAAGCTAAAACAAAATTTAACGACACCGTCAGAGAGCTCCTGTTTGCTGATGATTGCGCTCTATATGCCAACTCAGTGGCAGATATGCAACACAATGTTTCAGCTTTCTCACATGCCTGTGCCAAATTTGGGCTCAATATCAACTTGGAGAAGACTGTAGTTATGTATCAGCCAGCTCCAGGGAACAATCACACTCTGCCAAATATCAAAGTGAATGGTCATTAAGTGTTTTGAGCAAATTCACCTATCTTGGCAGCACTGTGTCACAAGCTGCCACAATTGATGATGAAGTAAATGCAAGAATCTCCAAGGCCTGTGCGGCTTTTGGCAGACTGTACAAGAATGTATGGGACAAAAATGGAATAAGCCTGCAAAGAAAGCTGAAAGTCTACAAAGCAGTTGTATTATCCACACTGCTATATGTTTGTGAAACCTGGACTGTTTATCAGCGACACGCTAGGAAATTAAACCACTTCCACACAGTCTGCCTAAGGAAGCTACTGAAGATTAAATGGCAAGACAAGATCCCAGACACTGAAGTCCTAGAAAGAGTGTTCATGCCCAGTATCCACACTCTACTCTATTCGCTCAATGGAATTGCGAATAGAAAAAAATTATATTCGCAATGGAATTGTGAATAGTGCAAAATTATATTTGTAATCGAATTGCGAAAAGTAACAAACATGTCACAGCATCTGCTCACTAGTCAATTTTAGTTTGGGCCATTAAGAAGTCTAAGAAGGTGGTTAATTTAAATAGGAATGTTCGCTGTTGCGAGTTTAATTCTACCGAATTCTCCGTATTTTTTAATGAATCACTCTTCTTCTTACTTCTGTCCGTTCTTTTGGCATCTCGTTTTATTTTTACATTATGTTAGTCCTGTTTAAATATCAAGAATAATTTTTCAGAACAGGTACCCCCAATACAAATAACGATCCCTACAAATAATTGTGTCCCCAGGTGAGTTCAAGAAATGTTAACTTTCGTTTCTGTCCACTTACTGTTACCAGGCATCCATGTTTGTTTACGTTACCGCTCTACTATTTATGTCCTTATAATATCACAGAAGTGATGATTCTCTTAATTTGACACTTTCTATGGCATCCAGTAATATGCTTTGCCTCAGAGAGACATGATTAAGCAATTCAAACACCAGGCTTTCGACTGACTGGCCTCATGAATTAATAATTAAACAAGGATAAGGAAATGCTACGCATATATAAAGTGCAGGAAACCTGATATGAAGCAGATGGAAAAGAGAGAGGAGAGAGATAGATAACGAAGATAGTGTGAGACAGAGATATGAGAAAGATGTATTGAAAGACATTAAATAGTGGTAAAGACAAGAAAGAGAGAAGTGGGAGATCGAGACTTAGAGAGAGAGAGAGAGTGAGAGAGAAGAACTCGTGTTCGGATGGCTAAGCGCCTTTCCCAAGACAACAAAAGTAGAGGACAGATAAGAACAGAAAGACAAGTGCGCAGGATCTTGTGCAGCAAGATAAACAACACCTGATACACAAAATCCTTAGAAAACATATGCCTAAAGCGAAATCATCAGACTTGCATTGGTGTCACCTAAATCCTGAAAATGAAAAAAAAAAATGTTGCCTCCCCGGCGGGGAATCGATCCTCGAGCTCCCGTGTACCAGGCGGAGACACTAACCTCTATGCTACTGAGGACACGTTAATAGATCAACAAAATATTGTAATATGGAAACACACATAGGAATAATCACGTGACCTACTTCCATTGCGAATATAATTTTTTTCTATTCGCAATGGAATTGCGAATAGTCACTCCGTATAATTTTTTTCTATTCTCAATGGAATTGCGAATAGTCACTCCAAATGAAAAATCAGATTCGCTGGGCTGGTCACTTAACTCGCATGCCAGATCATAGGCTCCCTAAATGAATTTTTTACGGCGAGTTGCATTGTGGTAAACGCTTCTAAGGTGGCCAGAGGAAACCCTTTACAGACACTCTGAAAATCTCACTGAATGCTTTTGGAATTCATCATGACACCTGGGAGACTGCAGCCAGAGACCGAAATTCATGGCATGCATCATTACGCAAGGGTGCAGTCACGTGTGAGGCAACCAGGACTGTAAGAGCTGTGAAGAAAAGGCAGAACAGAAAAACCACTGCAGGATATCCTCCTCCAGATATGTCAAGCATTCTTTGTCCACATTGTCAATGAACATTTCGAGCCAAAATAGGCCTTACCAGCCATCTTAGAACTCACGGCTCTATACTTACAACCCCACTGGATGAAATGAATGGTCATCATCATTCTTGATGGACAAACAACATATACTATTTACTTTCAGTTAAAGATCTTTTCTGTTTGTGGTTCTTAATGTATGTGTTTTTTTTCCCTCTTCTGCTTCTCTGTTTTCTTCAGTTTCAGTCAGTTCTTCTGCAGTATTTCTGCCACTGCTTCTACAATGAAATTCAGTTCCTTCTTCTTCTTCTTCTTCTTCTTCTTCTTCTTCTTCTTCTTCTTCTTCTTCTTCTTCTTCTTCTTCTTCTTCTTCTTCTTCTTCTTCTTCTTCTTCTTCTTCTTCTTCTTCTTCTTCTTCTTCTTCTTCTTCTTCTTCTTCTTCTTCTTCTTCTTCTTCTTCTTCTTCTTCTTCTTCTTCTTCTTCTTCTTCTTCTTCTTCTTCTTCTTCTTCTTCTTCTTCTTCAGCGTTCTGAGCCATTGAGGTTCTTTGCTGCAGATACAATCCATCTCCATTCATCTCTCTGGAAGTAATTATTTATTAAACTCATATGATGATGTTCATAAATACAGTTTGTGGTCAGTAGGAGTATGACTAATAAAAATATGTTTTAACAGTGAAGAAAACACATCTGCTTGTTTAATATTATTTTCTTGATCCCCTTTGGTATTTTCAGGCTCGGGTGAGAATGGTATTGGCCTATCTATTTGCCCAACTGAGTTTATGGGCAAGGAACAAGTCTGGTGGCTTACTTGTGTTAGGGTCAACTAATGCAGATGAATGGTATGAGATAATGCAAATTCCATGTGTTAATTGTAATTTAAACGGTGACTGTCTCCAAACATATTCCATAAAAAATCTCAATTTTTGTTGTTGTTGTTGTCCATCAAGAATGATGATGACCATTAATTTCATCCAGTATGGTTGAAACTATGGAGCCGTGAGTTCTAAGATGGCTGGTATGACCTATTTTGGCTCGAAATGTTCTTTCACAATGTGAGCAAAGAATGCTTGACATTCCAAGAGGAGGATCTTCTGCAGTGGTTTTTCTGTCCAGCCTTTTTTTCACGGTTCTTGCAGTCCTGTTTTCTTTACAAGTGACTGCACCCTTGCATAATGATGAACACCATGAATTTTGGTCTTTGGCAGCAGTCTCCCAAGTGTTGTGATGAATTCCAAAAGCTTTTAGTGAGTTCTTCAGTGTGAAGTGTTTCCTCTGACCACCTTGGGAGCATTTACCACAACACAGCTCATCGTAAAAAATTCATTTAGGGTGCCTGTGATTGGCGTACGAGTTAAGAGACCAGCCCAGCAAATCTGATTCTTCATTAGTAGAGTGTGGATACTGGGCATGGAAGCTCTTTCTAGGACTTCAGTGTCTAGGATCTTGTCTTGCCATTTAATCTTCAATAGCTTCCTAAGGCAGACTTTATCGAAGTGGCTTAATTTTCTAGCATGTCAGGTAAACAGTCCAGGTGTCACAAGCATATAGCAGTGTGGATAATACAACTGCTTTGTAGACTTTCAGCTTTGTTTGCACACTTATTCCATTTCTGTCCCACACATTCTTGTACAGTCTGCCAGTGGCGACGCTGGCCTTGGAGATTCTTGCATTCATTTTGTCATCAATTCTGGCAGCTTGGGACACAGTGCTGCCAAAATAGGTGAATTTATCCACAACACTTAGTCTATGACCATTCACTTTGATATTCGGCATGGTGTGATTAATCCCTGGAGCTGGCTGATACATAACTACAGTTTTCTCCAAGTTGATATTGAGCCCAAAGTTGGCACAGGCATATGAGAAAGCTGAAACATTGTATTGCATGTCTGCCTCTGAGTTGGCATATAGAGCGCAATCATCAGCAAACAGGAGCTCTCTGACAATCTCGCTGGTAGTTTTAGTTTTAGCTTTCAGCCTTCTGAGATTGAACAACTTTCCATCCATGCGGTAGTTGATTTCCATTCCAATGTCGTTGTTCTCGAAGGCATTCATCAGCATAGCTGAAAACATGAGGCTGAACAGTGTTGGTGCCAGGACACAGCCTTGCTTCACTCCGTTGGTGACCAGAAAGGGCTTAGACAGTTCACCATTTTCCTGTATTCTTGCCTGCATACCATCATGAAATAACCACACTATTTGGACAAACTTTTGTGGACAGCCATATTTCACCATAATCTTCCACAGTCCTTCTCTGCTGACTGTATCAAAAGCCTTGGTAAGACCAATGAAAGTGGAGAACATTTTGCAGTTCTGTTCCTGACATTTCTCTTGCAACTGCCTGCAGCGAAAATCATGTCATCAGTTCCTCGTTCTTTTCTGAAGCCACATTGACTCTCAGGAAGAAGACCTTGATCGAGATGGGCTGTGAGGCGATTGAGAAGAATTCTGGCGAGTATCTTCCCTGCAGTTGAGAGCAAGGAGATGCCTCAGTGGTTGTCACAGGATTGGTGGTTTCCTTTACGTTTGTAAAGATGGATTATTGACACATCCTTGAAATCTTGTGGCATGATCTCGTTCACCCATATGTTTATAAAGACTTGGTGAAGCTGCTCTATTAGAACCGGTCCACCAGCTTTGTATATCTCTTAGTTTAGTTTAGTCAATGAATCAACATCACACCACACAGGTGCAACCCATAAGTGCTCTGTCCTCCTCCTAACTCAAATATGAGTCTGGAGAAACTCAGCTCAGTGCACGAAGTCCGTAGCACCGGTGAGGATCCTGAAAATACATGGGTAGATTTTTAACTCGAA
Organism: Cepaea nemoralis; assembly: GCA_014155875.1. Taxonomy (NCBI): domain Eukaryota; kingdom Metazoa; phylum Mollusca; class Gastropoda; order Stylommatophora; family Helicidae; genus Cepaea; species Cepaea nemoralis. Next base: position 216,930 of record JACEFZ010017108.1, on the reverse strand, counting down.
ATTTTGCCCGTGCGGTGCCATTAGGCTACACTTTTTCTATTTCCAACTGCCAAGGGATTGTTTACTTGTGCAACAATACACACAGGCGTCCAATCTCACTACCCAGAGACTAGGGGAAATTTTATTACTAGAAGTCCATGTGAAAAAAATCCCGGTCATCACCGGGACTTGAACCTGGGACCTCTAGCACTCAAGGCGGACACCATACCCCGAGACCACGCAGCCCCCCATTTGTATATCTCTGCCAGGATGGAGCGAGGATCAGGCGTTTTGTCGCTGGAGAGTTGCTGGATGGCTTTGTTTACTTCTACTATGGTTGGCTGATCAGCAAGAGTATCATTAGTGGGGACTTGAGGAAGGCAGTTGATGGTTTCATCATCGAAGAAGGAAGTTGCATTTAAGATGTTGCTGAAATGCTCTGCCCAGCATTGAAGGATTTCTTTCTTATCAGTGATCAATGTTCCCACATCTGCACTGAGGAGGGGAACTATGCCTAGTGATGTAGGACCGTAGACCACTTTCAGTGAGTCGTAGAAGTTTTTCATATCATGTCTGTCAGCAAAGCCTTGAATTTAATCAGCTTTGCTTCTCAGCCAGAAGCCCCGCATGTGCCGAAGTTTCTGCTGCACTACTCTCCGAATGTTATCGAAAGCATCTTTTTTATGTTGACTTTGGGTCATTCAAATATGCCTTGTGGAGAAGGTGTCTCTCAGCCAGTAATTGGTTGATGTCTATGGAATTTTCATCAAACCAGTCTTTATGCTTGGGATTGGGGGGGGGGGGGGGGGGGGGGCGGCGCTTGAGGCGGTCATCCAGCATATTTTCAAACAACAGCTGCACTTGCTTTTACTGTTTAGGTGGGTGACATTTAGGTTTTTTTTGTTTTTTTTTTACATTTTTACCCCTTAAGGGTTTTGTCACTCGAACGTCTTGTCTGTCACTCCTAACGATTACATAGTCAATGAAGTGCCAGTGTTTCAAGCAAGAGTGCATCCACGATGTCCTATTTCTCATGGGAAGACGGAAAATTATGTTGGTGATCAGGAGATCATATTCGGAGGAGTCCATTGCTGTTACAATTTAAGATTCCTTACTTTCCAATGATGCCACTCCAAGAGGCCTTGCCTACTCTGGTAGTGAAGTCCCCAAGGAGTATAAGTTTGTCTCCTTTCGGGACAGATATTAATACATTGGTCAGGTCCTTATAGAACTTGATTTTGACGTCATCATGATTGGTCATGGTTGGTGCATAGACACTCACGATGGTTGTCTTCCTTTCAGCAGGGGTAACTTAATGGTCATAAGTCTGTCATTTATAGCCTTTGGAAATCCAGCTAGTTTGCCAACCAGGGCCGACTTAATGGCAAACCCCACACAGGACTGGCATCTTTCCTCGCTTTTCCTTCCACTCCAGAAGAATTGTAGCTGGCACCTACTTCACAGATTTGGCCTTCTTCTGCAAGTCGTGTCTCGCTCAAGGCTGCAATGTCGATGTTGTACTTGACCAACTCTCTCCCCCAATCAGTGCTGCTCATCTCTCTTGGCCCAATGTGCTGTCTCTATCAAGTAGGGTACGTATATTTCAAGTTCCGATGGTTAAAGGAGTATGGTATGCTTTTTTTATGCTTTACCTTTTGTATGCTTTACCTGTTTTTACTTTAGTTGTATGTCAACCGCAGTATAGGGTACCCACCAACTGCGGCTAACTGGTTAGGTAATGATGGAGCAGACAATGTTTAGGGTACCGTTTTTAGCCCCTGCCTTTTGCTATGGAGGTGAGCAGTGATTTCCTATAGTGGGCTGCTCAGTCGCTCAGGGGGCTGCCAAAGCCCACTGCTGCTCTGGTCAGTAGAAGACGACCATATGACAACAACATCAACAACCAACAATGATGTCTTCTGCGCAGTCTGCTGAATTCTGTCTTCACATGTTGGGTAGGCATACCTAATTCACCGATTGGTTTGAGGCAGATTCGACTACCTACGCCTGATTTAGCCAGCCTGTCACAGCTGTTGCCCGGGGAGTGGCCGCTGTCACATGCTAGCAGCTACTGGGAGCTACAGGTATGAGCTGGATGTCAGTCTTGGACAAGTGGGAAATGGTCCCTGAAAAAGGCTTGACAGCCATCCTTACCAAAGGTACTACCATTGCCTGACATCCCAGACCCCCCAGATTCCCCCTCCATACATATCGCATGGTATCAACAGTTGTCTTGGTGGGAGTTGCTGTGGATCAATGGTTTTCATTGCAGAATACCAACCTTGGAAAGAAATGCAGAAAGCACTTTTCCTGATTTCCTGTATGTTTTGTACATGCACTCTACAATCCACAGTGGTAAGGTCAGGTTAGACTTTCCACCTCATGAATTTGCGAGGGCAGTAATTTTCTATTCATTGATCATCAAGACTTTTGTTATATAAGTAAGTAAAAGTAAAGCAAAGGACCCTTTTTATACCTTGAAGTGTGTTGGATATATGGTGCTAGCCCCAAATATTTAATAGACAAATCTACATTTGATGGGTTATGTTGTTACAAGTGTACTTTGTGACATTTCATGTAACAGGTTCCCAGGTAGTTTCATAGGACATTCCACTGCCTCATAGTGGTGATGTCACCTTCACCTGTCCATCTACTGGCGGTGCATCCCAACACTCCCATCTTGAGCAGCTGCATGCATGCCATTAGACCCTCAAAGGAAGGTGGGGGGAGCATGTGGGCATTGCAAACCATCTAAGGAGATTTCCAATAAATGCAGAGCTGATATGTGGTGCTCTGGTACTGGGCCACCAAGGGAATTACCACATTCTTTGCTTGGCTGCTTAGCCACACTTCCATTTATTGAGCCTCCTGTTCATCATGGGATATATCTTTATAGACCAGTTGAATGCATTTCAAAACCTTTGGAATTTGATGACGTCCACACAGTAAGAAATGTGAGCCAGTAGTTTTTGCAACATAATTGTTTTGAAAGCAATGGCAAACTACTGAGCGTAATCTTGCCAAGAAATCAACAATCAGCTGAAAGATGCTGATGTTGACAGCGATGTCCTGTAAAGGATATGCAAAACATTGTTTTAGTGTAACAGGATTGAGACATTTAGGGTCCTCCTACCAATTTTAAGAAGCCAGCATTTTAATCATGGTCCTATCTGATAACACTCCTTTTAGAAAGAGATTTTTAATGAACATGTGAAAAAAAAACATAAATGTTGTGTGAGGTTACTGGCATGAGGGAAAGTTAAGGCCATTGTACTGCATATAAAGGGATCTCCTGTACCACATCTCAGGCACCAGCGAGCTCCTAGCTGTTTTTACGGAACCCTTTGCAAGACTTCTGCCATTTGTCCATGCTGTATACCATAGATAAATGGCCATCACCAGTCTTTTGATGAAGACACGGTGACAGTGAAAGAAATCAAGGCTGTGCTTCGGCGATAAAAAAATAGCGCTCCAGGGCCAGATGGCATCAGATATGATGACATCAATTGGTGTACTGACAACGAGCTAGAGAAACTAGCAGACATGTACAACAACAGTATAGGGAGTGCTAGCATCAAGAAGGAGTGGTTACACAGCTATCTGATTCCCTTGCTGAAGCCTGGCAAAGACCACACAAAATTCAGGGATATTGGGTGTAACCATGCAGAATACAATAGGCAAGCTGCTGGAGAAGTTAATTGCCAGAAAACTATCACGCCAGCTAGAGAGGCAAGGTGTTTTCCCACCCACCCTGGGAGGGTACCGTCCAAAAAGAGAAATCTGGACGAATGCAGCAGTTTTTGCCCATGATGTCTATGAAGGTTTCCACTTAGGCATTGAAACATTTGCTTCAGCGATTGATCTTGAGGACGCGTGCAACAAGGTACCATTGGATTTTCTAATGCTTCAACTTCTTGAACTCAAGATAAGTCCGTTCCTCCTTAGTTGGATTGCTGCAGCCCTCTTTCAACGGTAAGCAGTTTTTAGATGTGGCAGTTGGACTTCGGAACCAACAACAATATATCCTGGCCTACCACAGGGATCACCATTATCTCCGGTGGTGTTCAACGCGTACATTGTGGAATCACCAGCGAGCAGATCACTGGACTGGGGAGGACATTGTCATATGCAGACAATGTTTTGGTGTATCGTCAGAGTAAGGATAGAGATCAAGTTGCTGCCTGGTTCTGCCTTTCTCAACCAATATGCTGCAAGGGTGGTGGTTGCTGCCATGGTACCCTAGGACACCCCATCTACACACTGTGGTGAGTGCAGGAGAAACCAGCGCCAGATCGATAGCACTGTCCTTATCACCTGGATGGGTTTTTTACCTCTGCCTTTGACAGCCATTTCTGACTGTCAGGATGAGTGAGTACCTTACTCTGCTCAGATTCAGAGTTGTCCACTTATTCTAGTGGATACTCGGCCCCCAAGGCTGCTTTTGCCACACATTTGTGTGTTTCCCATCATCTATCACTGGAAGGTGCAGTTGGGACTTTCCCTTCCTAAAGTTATTGTCCTAAAGTTATACAGTGCAAACCACTTAAGGTGATCTCAGATGTGGCGAATTTCTGTTGTGAAGAACAATATTGTATTGTACGTGTGAAATGTATTACTATATATGCTTGAACTCTTATAAGAGGAATTTCTGATAAGAAGAACTATTTCCTGGGGCACAGGTGAGTTCGCCTTATCAGGTCTGCACTGTATTAAAGCTGATAACTTTTTTCTCTCTCACGACAATCTATTCATGGTGATGAAGTTTTTCTATGTCATGACACACTGGTGAATAATGTGGTTTTTCTTCACATGACAATCTATGAATATGGCTATTCTTGCTCATGCCAACCTGGTTATTATGTGATTTTTCACCCTCATGACATTTCTGATGTCAGTTTCACATCTCTTACAACATTCTATTAAATGTGATATGGTTTTTCTCACTCATGACAGTCTTAAATTATGTGGTTTATTTTGTTTCTTCTATTTTCGATTATTTTAGTTTGCGTGGTAACATGACAAAGTATGACTGCTCGAGTGCAGACATAAACCCAATTGGAGGCATCTCTAAAACAGACTTAAGGAGATTCATACAGTACCTCTTAACGACATTCAATTTTTCAGCACTGGAGAAGTAAGTAAGAGTTTTCATGTCAGTTTTCTACAACTGAAGGGTTGTTATTAAATGTTGCACTTTTATCAGTCAAGTCCATTTTGCTTGATTATTAGGGGTTTGTGGTGTGGGCTGAGAGAGATCAGCCTCTGCCAGACATGTCCACAGGTATGACATCTGGATATCTTCAGCGGTCAGTGTAAATGAGGTGAAGAGAAGAAGGCGAGGGAATGGAGAGAGAGAAGAAGGCATAGAAATAGAAGGGAGGGGGGGGGGGGTCAGGAGAGTAAGGAAAAAGACACAATGCCTAGGATTTGAATATATAAAAGTGGGCTTTTGGAATTGTCGCAGTGCCAGGCAGAGAGGGCCTGTACTGGCGAAGCTGATTTATGACTGCAACATTAATCTGACGTGACAGATGAGACATGGGCAGAGTTTTCTAGTTAAGAAGGGATTAAAACATGAGGTTCTAGACCTAAGTCAGTGGAATAACAATGCAAGAGAGGTCCAGGGTGTAAAGATAGAGATTGGGGGTCTAAGCTGGAAGTTAATAAATTTATATCCCGCGGTAGATTCTTTTGTCACAAAGGAATGATTGGACTGGCTTAATGAGATGAGGAGATCCCAGGCAGTAGACTTCTCATTTGTGGGGACTTTAATGCACGAAACAGAGAGTGGGATAATACTGGGGAAAACCAACAGGGAAATGCCCTTGCAGAAGCCATGGTGGATTCAGAAGTAGTCTGCATAAATGATGGGAGGCCAACGAGAATTAGGATGAGACCTAGTGATGCAGACACTGCTATTGACCTGTCATTTGTTACCCAGTCGGCAGTATTAAATGAAAAATAGACTGTCCTGGGTTATCATGGGAGTGACCGTCTGCCCTATACAGCAATGATTTCTAAATCCAACAAGACTAAGGCTGTGAGAGCACATCAGCCCTTTAAATATGAGAGGGGAAAATACCCTTCTGGAATGCCTCAGACAGAGTGCATGCAGTGTAACTAGCAAACCCAAACCTATTATAGAAATCAAAGAGAGCGGCTGTCAAACAGTTACAGAAAATGCGGCGGACACTCCAAAGCTCACAAGAGGAAATAGAGAAAGCTTTGAAAGAAAAGAAAGATAAGGTGGAGGAATTCAAGCGCTTTGCAGCAGAGGCCAAAAGAGCAAATGGGAACACTTAATGAATGAGACTGGAGGAAATAAGAGACTGGGAATGTTTTGGAAATTGCACAGACAGATGCAAAGGAAAAATCGTTATGTTACAGCGGATACAATATACAGAGACAGTGGTTTCGTCTTTGACAACAGACAAAGAGAAAGGGGAAGCTTTCCTGTAGAGATTCAGAGCACAGCCAGATCAGAATGATGGGGAAATAAGAGACTCAGTTAGAGAAGATATATCAGGTACCATTAAAGATGCCTACTGTGAAGATATCATCCAGGCAGAAGATATTAAAAATGTATTGAAAAAAAGCAAAGGACACTGCATCAGGACCCAATGAGGTTAGGTTAGGTATGCCCTCATTTGTTAATATGAGGGCTATTCCAAAATCAAACACTGATTAGCCGATAAAATTAAACTGGTTGCCATAGCAACACCGTTCATTGCTTGCATCATTCAGTAGTCTTTTAGCTCACTACACATCAACTGACACTCACATTTGTTCAGTGGTTCACGAATTGCGAATGAATAAACAGATACTGTTTTGCCTTTCCCGCCAGCTGTGAAATTCGTGGTGTGATTAGTTTTCTTCAAGCAGAGGGTAAAAATGCAGCCGAGATTCATCGTTGATTGTGTTGTGTGCATGGTGATAATGCTATGAGTGACAGTTCTGTGAGGGATTGGTGCAGGAAATTCAGAGATGGGCATAAAGATGTGCATAATGAGGGTGGACAAGGATGACATTCATGTGTGACAGATGAGCTCATTCAAAAAGTCGAACAAGTTGCAGTGGAAAAGCGCTGTTTCACAATTTCAGATCTTTCTTCAGAATTTCCACAAATTTCTAGGACTAGTCTGTTTCTGTCACAGAGAGGTTAGGTTACCACAACTAATGTTCACGGTCGGCACCAAAGCAACTGACTGACGTTCACAAAGCTTAAAGAATGGCTTTGACATTCCTTCTATGCTACTGGGAAGAGGGTGAAGCATTTCTCAACAGAATAGTGACTGGGAATGAGACATAGGTTCACTTCATGAATGTAGAGATGAAGGAACAGTCAACATAGTGGATGTATACTCATTCTCCCAACAAGTCCACAAAATTCAAGCATACATTTTCACAATGAAAAATGATGGTTACAGTGTTCTGGGACTGCAAGGGCATTTTGTTGACAGAATTCATGACCTTCATGACCTAATTAGACAATTTTGAGAACAAATGTCTTAGAAGAATTCTAAACATCCAGTGGACAGATTTCAAAACCAATGCGCAAATAAGACAAGAGACTAAGCAAGATATGGTATCCAATTTTTTAAGAAAACGCTGTTGGAACTACATCGGCCATGTACTCAGAATGGACAAGACAAGACTCCCCTACCAAGCCCTCATATGGTCACCAGTAGGGAAAAGAAAATGGGGAAGACCAAGAGAGACCCTGCATAGAACCATAATCAGAGAAGGCTCATTCAACGACCAAGTGAACATCCAGGATTTACAACAGGTAGCAGCGAACCGCCAGACATGGAGAGCCATGACTTCTGCCCTATGCGCCGACTTAGGCTCAAGAGGAAAGACTAACTAACTAATTCATGACCTAGGGACCACAGTAACATCAGAAGTTTATTCTGAAACACTGAAGAAGCTTCGTTGGTCTATCCAAAACAAAATTCGCGGAATGCTGACCAGTGGCATCATTATCCTGCATGACAACTCACTGCCTCACACTGCTGCTCACACAAAGGCTTTACTTGAGTGGTGTAAGTGGGAAATTTCCAACCACCCCCTTACAGCCCAGACTTGGCACTAAGTGATTATCATCTCTTTGGCAAGAGTGAACATCTGGCTGGCTACCCAGCGCTTCAACACCGCCGAGGAATTCATGGATGGAGGCAACAACTGGCTAAGTACCCTGGTGGCATCATTCCTAGATGTGGGATTACAAAAACCCATGCCACGGTAAGGAACCTACATCCGGTCTAGCAAACCGGTAGGGAATTTACTTGATCCTAAAAATTCTGCTCAAGATTTATGGAGACAATTGGAGGAAAGGTGCTAGTCACAGCGCTGGAACTCCAATTAACTCTCCCCATGACGCCTAACGGCATAAGTGGAAGAAACAACAACAACAACAACAAGCCACGGTACAAGTGCTTGAATTTAGGTGGTGACTTTGTGGAAAAGTAATGCAGTGATGTATGCAACTTTTGTATGTATTTAGATGTTATTGTCAATTTGTCAACTTTTTACCAGCCAATCGGCGGTTGGTTTTGGAATAGCCCTTGCATCACTTCAACACCTTAGGTAAAATTTCTGCCCAGGTCATACAAGGGTCTTTGTTAATAATATTCGTTCGTCATGTGCCATGCTGATAAGTATGGGTTGTCATGACTCGCCATCTCACTCGATCACCAGAGTCGTATATCAGCTAAGTGTTCTTGTCTCAACCATACTGCGTGGCTAAGCCATCCAGGTATTTACTTCTCTGCCTTCCCCTTAATCTTGCCAGCTGTCATCAAGTTCTCCAATTTAATGTCTTCTCATAACATGACAAAAAAATGTTGACTGTCTACATCTAAATTTTCTAATCAGTGTGCGATTTTCATTTGTTTCTTGTAGGCCTTGGTCATTGGTTATTTTGTCTGTCCATAGTATTTTTTTGCTTTTTCCTCAGACACCACATTTCCACAGCGATAAGATGTTTTTCAGCTTTTCATTGTCCATGCTTCCATCCATCCATCCATCATGTGCCATGCCGGTAAGCGTGGGCGGTCATGTTCTGCCATCTCACACGATCAACAGAGTCGTGGATCAGTTCCGTGTTTTTGTCTTGACCATGCCACAAGGCCAAGCCATCCAGATACTTGTTTCTAGGTCTTCCCCTTGGTCTGTTCCCCTCGATCTTACCAGTTGTCACCAAGTTCTCCAAATCATTTCTTCTCATAACATGCCCAAAAAATTGTGACTGTCTACGTCTAATGTCTCTGATCAGTTTACGATCTTCATTTGTTTCTTGAAGTACTTGTTCATTGGTCTTTCTGGCTGTCCATGGTATTCTTTGCATTTTCCTCAGAAACCACATTTCTACAGCCATCAGATGTTTTTCAGCCTGGCTGCTCATTGTCCAAGCTTCACATCCATATAAAAGTACAGGTTCTATGTAGCATCTCAACACTCTTTTTCTCGTTTCAATTGACATCTTTTTATTGGTCAGTATGTTTTTCATCTTGCTAAAGGCTACTTTTGCCATGGCGATTCCTTGTTCTAATCTCTTCAAGGCATCTCCCATCAGATGTTATTACTGTTCCGAGATAATTGTACCTATTCACTTGTTGAAGAATATTCCCATTTACTTGTATATTACACTGTGGTATTTCGTTCTTCCTAGTGACGACCATAATCTGTGTCTTTTTACAATTTAATTCTAACCCTTGTTGTTCACTGTGTGTAACAACCGCATCTACTAAATTTTGCAGGTCCTGTTCATTGTCTGCAATCAAGACTGTATCATCTGCATATCTAATGTTATTGATGCATCGTCCCCCAATGTTGATTCCTTCCATATTTTCAATATTTCTGAAAATATTTTCACTGTACAGGGAAAACAGATCTGGAGACATTACACATCCCTGTCTCACACCTCTCTTAATAGGCTGATATTGGCTTACTTCATTATCAACTCTTATGGCAGCTTGTTGTTTCCAATATATGTTTTTTACAAGTCTAAGGTCTTTCCCATCAATTTGTAGATCTTCAAGCATTCTTATCATGTTGACATGTCTCACTTTATCAAAAGCCTTTGTGTAGTCAATAAAGCAAAGGTGTAGATCTTTGTTTACTTCTATAGAACGTTCGATTACGGTTCTCAGTATATACACAGCATTTACTGTACCCTTGCCTACTACAAACCCACATTGTTCTTCTCCTATTTCAGGTTGTATTTTCCTCCTAACTCTTTGCATGATAATTCTTAGCAAAATCTTCGTGATGTGACTCATTATACTAATTGTTCGATGTTGATCACATTCCAAGGCTCCTGATTTCTTTGGGATTGCAATAAATACAGAATTACACAACTCATGAGGTATATTTCCAGTATCATATATTGTATTAAGCAGACTGGTAACTTTATCTATTCCATATTCTTCTAAAGCATTAATCATTTCTGTTGTGACTGCTGTCTGGACCGGGGGTCTTGCCAGATTTCATATGATTAAGAGCATTCTGAACCTCCATCTTCAAAATTGCTGGCCCTTCATTGTTATTTTGAACTAATATATTGTTCGTCTCTGTTATCGTCATAAAGGTTTTTCACGTAATCTGACCATACATGTAAAATCTGATCTTTTTCTATTATGACTCTTCCATCTTTTAGTCTTTAGGCAGCCTGCTGATGTACGTGTTCTTTGATTAGTAATCTCCTGAATTCTTTTGTGCATTAGTTTCGCATTTTTACTGTTGTGTTGTTTTTCAATTTCTCTGCAATTTTTCTCAAGCCATGTTTCTTTAGCCTCCTTACATAAGGTTCTGACTTTTCTGTGAATTTCTTCATATTTAGCAGGATTATTTTTGTTCTGTCTTCTTGTTTCCATTAGTTGTAAAATTTCTTCAGTCATCCATGTCTTACGGCCCACTTTCTTTACTTTTGGAATAGTTTTTTCTGCTGCACAACTGATTGAATTCTTCAGCATTTCCCATTGATCATCTACATCTTGAAATAGGATCTCTAGATCAGACAATAAATCAAATTTGTTCTTTACTTCTATGTTAAAATTATCTTGTATTTCTTTGTCAGTTTTCAATTTGCACAAGTCATATTTAGGGTTTCCTGCTGTATACTTGACTTTCTTTAACTTTACCCTCAATGTGCCAGTAATTAATCTGTGATCGCTGTAACAGTCTGCATTTGGAACTGTTTTTACAACTGTTAAAGCTTCCATCTATACAAAAGGACAGGCTCTATGTAACACCTCAACACTCTTTTTCTCGTTGCAATTGACATCTTTTTATTAGTCAGTATATTTTTCATCTTGCAAAAGGCTACCTTCGCCATGGTGATTCTTGTCCTAATCTCTTCAAGACATCTCCCATCAGATGTTATGACGGCTCCGAGAAAAGCTTTATCTCTGTGTGATGATTGTCAACCAGATCCTTTGACCACCCCTTGCTGCTGCATTCTCTAGACCATGATAGTCTATCTGTTCGTTTGCATTATTCACATGCTCCCAGAGTGCCTTCACCACATCTGCTTTATCATGCATCAAATCACCTCTCAATGATGTGGCTCCAGCCAATCTGTCTGCTTGTTAATTTCCAACCCCACCAGAGTGCCCTGGAGAAAAGATCCATTGAATGCTCACAACCCGCGACCTCTGAATCCCTGCATCCTATTCAGCATGAAGCATGCCAGTCTTCACCTATTTCAGCATGCTTTGTGAATCAGTTGCATTCACAACATGCATATACAGTTTGTTCTCCAACCAGCAGAAAACTGGAGAAACCCCCTCCACCTCCATTCTCAGACTTGAGGTTGTGGCATCATATGCTAAGCTCTCCTTTACTAAACATTGGTCACTTGCTTTTGCTATGAATCCCAAGGCACTTTTCCCCCCTCTTAACACAGTGTCATTGGTATAGATAATCACATCGCCAGGACGAGAATAGTGATGAATTAATTGCTGAATTTATATTATACTTCTGTAGCGCCAACTTTCCACTCCCTACACTCATGGCCCAGTGGGATTATAACCCCACATGTCTGAATTTCTAATTGGCACTCTGACCCACTCCTCTGCCAATCTACTTAAGTGTGCACACTTCTCTGATGGTATCTTCTGCTTGGGCCATCAATGATCTTCCTCTTAACAGTCGGTGGCCCCTGACTGCATCCAGGGAATCGTGCAGGAGGTGTTCTTTGTCCGCAGCTACCTTGAGGTATGACTTTTTCTGCAAAACTTTGAGTCTGTCTGCAATGCTCGGCAATGCCAGGATGTTATTGCACACACACTATTTGGGTGTCCCTTGTACATCCCAGAATCACCCTCATGACTTCATTCTGTATACGCTTTAGATTCACAAGCTGACTCTTTGAGACAGTGGGCACTCGTAGATCATACTCTGCCACTGAAATGACCAAGTGCTAAAAAGTGTTAGCAGCATTTTCTGCTCCATGTCCCTTGTTGCCATACACTTCAGTGCATTGAGTCCCTTCTGACACTTTGTAACCTACACTTCAACACAATCCCTAAAAGACAGGCTTCTATCAAAAGTGATTCCCAGGTACTTCAGTCTGCGTTCTCTATTCACATTTCAACCATTTATTGAGGCTTGGGAGGTCAGCTTTAACAATCTTATTGTCCAGAGAGCTCTTCAAGACAGATGCCTTTTCTGGGTTAATGACAGCATTCATCTCCATACACCAATCCATCACTTTGCCCAGTGCCACTTGCAGCTCCCGAGCTGTTTTATTTCTGTCCCTGCCCTACCTTATGCGAGAAAATCATCTGCAAATGTTAGTTCCTTCCAGCCCCTGGTGCTTGGAGGCTTTCAACCTTACTCGTGTACACATTGGGAAACAGGTGAAAATGATGACCCCTGTGGTAGTCTGGGGGCTGTAGTACATAGTTCAGAGGTCCATGTACCCAGCTGGAGAACCACTCTGCGAGAATACAAAACAGCTGCAATCCTGTTTACCAACCAATGACAGACTCTCTTCTCCGTAAGAGCTTACATCAAAATATCATATCTGACTCTCTGCACGTCCTCAAGATCGAGTGCTGCGACCGCGTCACTGTCTAGTTTGGAACCCTTTCATGAACATCATAGGCAAAAGTGTCTGCATTTGACCAAGTATCTTTCCCTGGCTGGTAACTTCCCAAACATTTCGGGAGCTTTTCCCTTTCTAAATATTCCTGAAGCTTAACAGCAATGATCTTCTCTAGCACATTGCCGAAAGTATTCTGTAGTGTAGTAATCCTAAACCCTTTTAGCTTTGCATGATCTTTGCCTGGTTTAGGAAGTGGTGTTAATTAGCTGTGCTTGATCTTCACTCTGGGACTATCAGAAGTGTGCTCGAGTGCGTCACAGGGGATATTGACTTGAATCTTCTCAACACTGTGGGGTTCTCCCTGGCTGAGATCTTCTAACGACTTTTACTTTTGCGGGCGCGTTGCCTCTTCTCCTGTGATGTACTCTCGCATTTCTTTTGTCCATGAATGTTTGCAGTTTATTAGTATTCATTTTCATTGTTCTCCATATTTTTGCTTCATGCAGTAGTACTGATTTACTGTTAAGTATTCTAAGTTTGATGCTTGACTGTCTTCTAGTTCTAATGTATGTTGATGGAAGCTGTGAGCATAAGCTATGAAAGATTCCTTAACTTTTGACATCAGCGTGATTCTAGATGCCATTTGAAATCATAACTGTCACACAAAGTGTATGTAAACTTTTGATGTTATTGATATGCTGAACATAGAACAAATGGTAGTTGGAAATGAAGGTAAAGATCTAACGATAACAGTATGAACTCTGTAGACACAAACAGCATCATCAACTCAATCACTAGAATGCTCAGCTTTGATGTTGTTAGTGACTTTATGTGTGCACCTGTAGAGCAGGTGGTTAGCTTAATTGTTGACTAATCATTAACACAGGAAACACAATTGACAATGAAAAATTGTAGATTTAACATTTTAAAATCAGTTTTTCAATTCGGAGAGAACTTGCTTATATGAGCAAACAAATTCCATTGTGATAGTGTAGCATTTTCATGGACAGGCTTAAAACAAACTTTCCCAAACAGAATATATCTGCGTTACTTTATTTTCTCCTTATTAACTGAGTAACATGGATATTATTTTAATTAAAAAGAGTAAAGGACTGTTTACATGCCTTCAAGTGTATAGAACATATGGCACCAGACACATATTTTTGTAGACCTGTCAGTGTCAGTGCTGGAAGAGTGATGTGGTGAGTAATACGCCATTTGCTTTCACTTTCCCAGAACATTTCCTAGTGTCCATTTTAGGCTGGGTCGACCTGGGAGCCCAGGTCAGTGCTCATGATTTTAATTAAGTAATATTATTTTTCAGATAAACACAGTTTAATTAATGTCCACAGTAAAACATTGTTTTTTTTAAATTTTGCAGCATGTCTGACTGTACTCTGTGCAGGGTGAAATTGCTGCATATAATTAAAAAAATATTCACAGTGAATTAATAATTTTTGTTTTCATTTTAATTTTTGTATGCCCTGTGAAAAGAATTTATAAAGCCCCGCCAACAGCTGAGTTAGAGCCCCTAGTTGATGGACGGATTGCGCAAACAGATGAGGTATGCATATTACAATATTTCATGTCACGCAGCCACAAGAAAGCTGTGAACATGCATTCTGTATCATTGTCATCGGTTGTTTTATGTGTGTTTAATTTGCTAGTGCATGTATAATACTTGCACATTGACCTTAAAATGGAGTTCTTGGTGTGTTCTGAATCAATTCTGTTGATGATATTCCTCCATGCTGCCATCACAGTCCATCCAGTACCATTTCTCTTGGTCTGCCTCTGACTCCTATGCCATTGTTCTTTCCTGTCATTATGAAGCTTTCCAATGCCTCTCTTCTCATTATATGACCAAAGAACATGGTTTGTCACTTTCTTTTAGTTGTATATAAGGTTCTACTTTAATTAGCCTGTTTCAGACAGTCATTGTTAGTTACCCTGGCAGTCCAAGATATTTGCAGCATTTGTCTCAGGAACCACATCTATGTTGCTGTTTTTACTAATTTTTACTTCATTCATGTTCCGTGATTCACTGCTATACAGTTCTATATTTCAGTATTCTCTGACATTCAATGATAGTAATTGAAGATGATATTTTTCATTTTCTGCTATCCACAATAAAATGTCTTAATTCGCGCCTGGAGATAGAACGTGTTGGATCTTTGAAGCACTTTGCTAGCAGATTTGTTTTATACTTTTCACATGACACAGCTTGTAGTTACAGGTATCTTGAAATTATTTGGTTATAACAGTTCTGGCACAGCCTGGACTGATATCATTAGTTGCTGGCTTTTTATTGTGGCTGGATGCCTACATGATAATGTTGCCACTCAAAGGATGCTTTGAAAGACATAAAACCTGTCTTTGTCCTATTAGACTCTTGGCATGGGAGGTGGGGGGTCTTTATTTCTAGACCACCCCCTCAGTTCATTGTCTAAAATGTCTATGTGCTATCTTTACTTCCCTCCCTCCCTCCCTTCCTTTACTTTCAGCTTTTCTACTATGTGTATTAGGCTGATTGAATTTAATTATTAATTATAATGTCAGATAGTTTGGCTTCAGAAAAGAGAAGACTGATTACTTATGTGATATTCAAAATGATATGCCAAAGAACCGCATAGTTTTATAAATTGTGCCCCTGGTATCTTAACAAAATGATGAGAATATATTTGTAGTTTTCCCATTTCTTTACGATTAAGGGAAACAATCCAGGAAATTATAGGTTAGGTGACAATTGCTTGTATATTTAGTAAAAAAAATAGTTTCGTTAAGTTACACTTTTCTTTCTCTACATTGTTCATATGAATCTGAACTATTTACATTTTCAATAATCATAAACATTTTAGATTATATATAGCACATTACTTCACACATATTTAAATTAAAGCATGATACAATACATCAGTCACATATCCCCTTAACATCTCAATTAGTTGCTAGTAACAAAAAAGTCTGTATTCATGGTTTACACAGTGAGGCTACTTTCACTCGGAGCCTTGAGATGGAGATGTAAAGATGAGTGCCTCAAGGCAAGAAGAAAGAGCTTGAAAGCTTTCACCCTCACCAGATGACGGTCTCTTGTTACGCATCCTGTTCTATTAATTTAACCTCTCGGTATATTGAAGATGCTGACTCTGCAAGCCCAACAGTGCAGCTGTATTTTTCAACTCCTGTAAATTTACACAAATAAATGTTTCCTAACTCAAGGGAATGTTTGCTCTATGGTGAACATGTTTTATGTTAAACCAATATTTTTGGTGCACACATTCCTTATTCTAGTAAAATCAAAATATATGCACATTGCTTGTGTATGTATATGCGGACAATGTCTATGTGCATTTTGCAAGTATTTTTAACCCACCATCCCATAACACAACTCAAGCTAAGATCTCAAATTCTCTATTGTTGCCTGCAGTTCTTGCAAAGCCTTTTCTGTATTATTCATCTCTTCTCTGATTCACTTCTCTATGTGTTTTTAGATCTGCTTATTTATTTTGCCTTGTGGATTCCAGTGGAATGATTTCTAGTTATACTATTAATAGGTTTTCTCAGCGTGTGTCCTTTCCAGCAACAGTGTCTTTTCCTCACCTCTTGATTCACAAGATTTTATTTAGGTCACTCCAGGAGCTCCAATTTGGTGATTCCATTATACAATTTTAGTCCTTTTCTCCGCAGACATCAGTTAATAATAATAATGCTTAAAGTCTAATTGTAATTGTTTTCTTATTCTCCATATTATTATTCCAATAAGCAGTGCTGATTTGACATTAGAGTTGGATATTCTTGGTTTGGTTTTTCTTGGTCTTTTGACTTCCAAAAATTTCCTAGATCTAGGATGGCTCCTCTTGCTTTTTATATTCTTTTTTTAAATATCTCAAACTGTTCCCCCAACTTTGTCTGCCCAAATCTGTGCTTTAAATCTTTACCTTTCCTTTTTAAATTTGAAAGGAATTTGTTACAATTTAAAAGCACTAGAACTGGACTATAGGAGGAATGGTGGAATACAGTCCAACCAAATTTGGCGATTGTCTCTTGAATTGTGTGAAAGCAAGTGTTATCATGCTTATTATAAAAACATTTACTGTGATCCTGTTATACTGCACATGCTGATAGTATTGGTTGAGTTTTATGTAGGGGTTTGATATACATGTCTGATTGTATTGTTTTACCTAGGGTATCACGTCCACTAGAATCACTCACTTAGTGTCTCAAAAGACATTGAATATGACCTTTTCAGTTAAGAAATGTGTCTTGAAGTTCTGTCTTTTTATGGTCATTGTAGATGATGCTGTTCCTTTCATCTCTGACACAATTTTCATCACCTGTAGTGCTGTGCTCTATGACAGAGAGACATAAACATGATTTCAGCAATTGCAAATTGAGAAAAACCAAATTATGAATTGATAACTGCACTAGAATTATTATTTATTTTATCATTCTTTTGAACAAAGAAAAGATAAATTACATAGTTTCATAGTATAAGGAGTTGGTTTGAACATTCAGTCTATAATCAGGTGATTAAACTTGGGATAATAAGACTGTTTCAAATGAATCGTGACAACAGCACACATCTTGTAGAAAAGGTCTCAGCATGAGAATGCCCCACTTCCATTTCCAGTGTCGCTGCCATTGCAGGTCCTCTACCTCTGAGGATTTATTAGCCCTTACTCATGTGAGAACTTAGAACAACATATGTGTAGTTTATATTGTCTAAACAAATCAAACAACACATATTGTCTTCTCTCTCTCTCTCTCTCTCTCTCTCTCTCTCTCTCTCTCTCTCTCTCTCTCTCTCTCTCTCTCTCTCTCCCTACCTCCCTCCCCCCTCTCTCTCTCTCTCTCTCTCTCTCTCTCTCTCTCTCTCTCCCTACCTCCCTCCCCCCCCCTCTCTCTCTCTCTCTCTCTCTCTCTCTCTCTCTCTCTCTCTCCCTACCTCCCTCCCCCCCTCTCTCTCTCTCTCTCTCTCTCTCTCTCTCTCTCTCTCTCCCCCCTCCCTCCCCTCCCCCCCCTCTCTCTCTCTCTCTCTCTTTCTCTCTCTCTCTCTCTCTCTCTCTCTCTCTCTCTCTGCGCGCGCGGGTAGTCAGTCTCCTTTCTTTGGAACAATCACAGATTTGTGATAGCCACAACTTCCTCCTAGCACATGGTTGAATAGCCACACATTCACTCCTGGTGGCCTTGGTTATATTGTGCCAGTGGTAGTTCCAAATCAGATACTACCTTTGAGTGTGAAGTTCCTGGCCTTCCTGTAGTTTCTTCCATGCCATGATGCTGGATGACCTGCTTCTTTTCTCATCACCTTTATATACATCATTAAATATACCTACACCTGTATCTAAAATCATCTTATGCATCCACATAGGAAATAGGAATAGAAAGAAAAGCACTCACATACAGGCTCTAGTGAATTGGCTGAAAGTGCCCCACAGACAATAAGTAAGCATAAGATTTTGGTAAAGATCACATGCATGGAACTAGAAAGTTGGCTTACACACACCTATTATGCTTCAATTAGTACTATCCACTTACCTGGTTTTGGCTGTGGGAATTATGTCTCCAGAGTGATAGAATCAAACACAATAGGTCATCTCTTGCCAGATGACGTTTCACTTTCTAGCTAGCATGTGTAAAATCTAATTTGTAAGTTAATTCCAGGGTACTTTATAGGTTTACTTCAAGTCCTGGTATGTTTTTTTTTCCTTTTTAGTTTGGGACATTCTCCCCCCTCTATTGTTTCTGGTATTCATTTCAATTTGACGAGCCGTAACTTTTTCTTGCATATTGTTTCACACACACGCTGATGGTGTTTGGTTTTGTTCTGTAATCATGAAATAAGGTCATGCAGACTGCCATATATAGTGCAGCTTTATAATTCTGTGCATTTTTCAAACTAGGAGCACACCCCTCTGCAAAGTGGTTAATAGGTCAGACCAGCCTTTTCCAAATTTACAGGTGTTTTTATTTTATTCCAGCCTGTCAGGTAAAACTGATACGGTGGTAAACTTAATTGAATTATGTGTACTGCCTGTATTTGAGCTGCAAATGGGGAATTTTACTAGGCTATTGATCTTAGGGATACTGTTATTATTGCTATTACTTGTTTTATAGAATAAAAAACAAATTTGGAGTACTCCTTTCTGGGATCATCCAGATGCCTCATAACAAGAGCCTAGATACTTGAACTATTTTACAGCTTTGGAAATCTACACTTGTTGTGTTTGAGCATTAGTTCTTGATGGCTTCAATAATTTGATGTTTCACGTGCTGTTGTTTCATGGTGATTCAGCATTCTCTACAAATGCAGAGTGTCTGAGTGAACTCTCACCTACAGCAGCCTGCATAAAAAAAACCAGACTTCTTGTATAGACATTACTGAACAACAGTGAATGATAAGAAGATGCCACCTTTCCAAATGAACAAATATATGATATATTTTTGCTGATTTAAATGGTGTTATATTTTATTCACAAGAATTGCCGTTGTTATATTTAAGTTACTAATATTTGATTATTTTAACACAGGAAGATATGGGCATGACCTATGACGAGTTGTCAGTGTATGGGAAGTTGAGAAAACAAAATGCCTGTGGCCCTTACAGTATGTTCTGCAAGTTGCTTCACATCAGCAGCACTGAATGCCCTCCAGAGCAGGTTTGGCACCCCAAGCACTATTCTATAGTTATGTACACAGCTATACTGGGTGTAAATGTGGGTAGCTCACATGACTTAGCCTATTTCTAGTTACCTTCTTCATCCATCTTACCGTTCTGACATATCCCCGAAGTGATTTTCATTCTGTCTATCTTGATCACCACAGAAATACAACATATAAATGGGACACTGACAGTAGTGAATCACCTCTGGTGACATCCTGAAAATGTGTTAACTGCACTAAACCAGTGTTTCCCAAACAGTTTACATTTGATTGCCCCTCACTTGATGTACAGATGGACTAATTGTGGATAGCCCAAGGGGAAGTCAGTAACTAAGTTACAAAGGGATGTAAAAAAAAAAATTAATGAGATACAGAATTAAGCACCATGTATTACTGCACTTATATTTGCCCTTGATTTCTCATGAAACCACCAAGATTGATACACTTATCCTATTGCTATATCATTGTTTTCAACCATGTAGCATAAAAGTTATGTACTCTGATTCTCAGCTCACCTTCAGCGTAAGCATTATTTGTGAAATGTTTGCTTCCAGGATAAACATTTAGTTGACCAAACACATGAAAATCACGTTTGGTTAAGAGAGAACTGTAAGGTGGATATAGAAGAAGTGCTATCCTAGTTCAATTGTTTCGTGTAATAATTTAGCTGTATGTGGTCTGGCATTGTCATAATATAGCTGCACACTTTTGGTCATTAGGTCTGGATGTTTTCTTTGACTTGTATCCTGAAGCATCAACATAACTTACCAATATGGAAGTCACATTGTGGTGTAGCATTCACATTATAATCTTTCTTCTGGAAATTTGGAACAACACTCCTTGAGAATGTCAAAACACAATTATTAACACATTCCTTGAGAAAGTCAAAACACAATTATTAACACAGCTTTCTCAGCTGATGGTTGAAACAAATTTCTCTGCTGATGGTGACACTTTGATTTTCTTGTCTGAAGGTGAAACAGATGATTATGGCATTTACTACTAGTGACATTGTCAATGGACAGGAGCATACACAGAACATATCTAAATCAGGCACAAATCAGAGCGGGAATTAATCTTTGTCGCTACATTAACTTTCTCTAAGAGTTCAGTCCTCTCATGAATTATGAGTTCTATTCTCTTGTCTAAGATTGTGTTTACAGTCTTGAGTCTGTCCTGCTTCGTTCTGTTATAGTCTGTTTCATTTGTAACATCAGTTTATGTTCCTTGTTACTTCTCTAGTTCCCTCATCATTTAAGCCTTTAAAAAAAGGGATATGGAGTACAGATGAGTAAATCAGATATTACTAACAGATTTATTAGCTAGGATTCCAGCAATAAAAATTTGGGACAATTTGGGGAAATAAGATATACTATGCACTGCAACATCTGCTAAAATCAAATGCGCTATCTCGTAACACCAAGATCACAATTGTCAAAACACTGATTAGACCAGTTGTGCTGTATGGCTCTGAAACCTGGAGTACAACTAAAGGAGACGAAGCCTTGTTACAAACCTTTGAGAACAAAGCCTTAAGATGCATCTTTGGGCCCATTAGGGATACACAAAGTGGAAAAGAAGAAGCAACAAAGACATTTATGATCTGTTTAAGTCGCCGCTAATCACTAGTATCATGAAGGCTAATAGACTGCAATGGCTGGGGCATATAGAAAGAATGGAAGATAATAGGGAAACAAAACTCGCTTACACTCAGGAAATAAATGACCGTAGACCCCGAGGTAGACCAAGAAGACGGTGGAGAGATAATATACATACAGACCTACAAGCACTTGGAATCAACGACTGGCAAGAGAAGGTCAACCAGAGAGACGAATGGAGACGGATTGTATCTGCAGCAAAGAACCTCAATGGCTCGGAATGCTGAAGAAGAAGAAGAAGATATAAAATGTGTTCTTTTGTATCATTCACAAGGTTTGAAATATGGATAGGTAATTGTAATCATTGTATAACATGTATGTACTCTACACATTATGATGCATTGGATTTTAATAAGTCATCACATTTTGTGACAGTAAAGTGTGACACAGAAGGAAATGATGCAAGTTTATAATATTGTTTTACAGATTGCGGAAAAGGTGAAGCTTTTCTTTAGATTCTATGCAGTGAACAGACACAAGATGACTGTGCTCACTCCATGCTACCACTGTGAATCTTATGGTCCTGATGACAATAGATTTGATCAGCGACAGTTTCTGTATAATGCCAAATGGCTTTGGCAGTTTGCCCGCATAGATGCAGAGGTTTGTGTCAAAGACCATTGTTTATGTTTAAGAAAATGTTCTTGAAGCCAGACATTCCATATGATGGAAGTTTGCATTGTTTTGTGGTTATAGCCTATCTATTTTCTGTCCTCATAAAATGTACATTTAACTTACAAAGTAGCTTCCCCATTCACCACAAATTCCTTCATGTAAGATTCAGTCCATTGCTGGATTTCACCCACATTGCTAGATTCTTGGTAACTTTGACAATTCTGTAATATTGTTGCTGTCATGAATTTAATAAAGTACAGACTTATGTGGTTGGTGTGGTCTTCATAGTTACACAGTACTGTTAATATTATGTTCACTTTCTTCTTGGGTCAGCCAGAGTATTATATATGCATATTATACTTTAAGAACCATGTCAAGAACCTGAATTCATACAGGCATGCTGGCCACTTCATTCATACCTCACGATCACAAACACGATGGTATATAATGAATCAATATTTATTCTACACAATTACTATCAGGCGATATGGCCACACAGATATATACAGCTCGCTTCTCAAGCATACATTAATCGCACTCGTATACTCAAATCCATTATTCACACTCGCTATGTCTAACTGCGTCCTGTCTAAACTACACAGTGGCTAGAGTAACAACACACAGGTCTTGTCGCTCTAACTGTCAAGTCCGGTCTGCCTGAGTTAACAGGTCTCATTCAGTTACTGGTCCTCAGTCCTTGTGCGGTCAGCAGCGCTGCGTGCTGCGTCACTTGTCATGTAGTCCAGTACTCGTTAACCTACAGCTGTACTATCATTCAGTCTCAGTCAGGGAGTCTCTGTGGTGAAGTGGTCAAGCCGTTTGACTCATGCTCCGAAGGTTGTGGGTTCGATTCCGGGCCGCACCCTTCGGTTTACGAGTTAAATGTTTCGGAGACTCCTGTGGGTCGTTGCTAAAAGCTACGGAGTTTGTGCTTTGTGCGACGCTTTCCGTGCTGCGGAAAAAGACCGAGCCATATGGGATAAAACCCGGTGCAATGAAGTCGACCCTGTCGACTTTTAAGCGACTTTTATCGTTCAGTCTGTTTACGGGTAGTTCCCCGTGGTTACCGTCTACTGTCCTATCTTGGGAGTTGATCCCTGTTATGTCCTAGTTATGACACATGCGTGTCCTCTCTATGTCCTGTCCTAGAACTGTTTGGAGTTCTACCTCCTTATACTGTCTCTATCTATTCTCTTGTAAAGGTCCTTATCTATGTCTTGTCTCTGTCCTTGCCTTACTTCTGTCTTTGTCCTACTTCTATCTATATATCCAGCTCTTTGACTAACCACCACTGAACTAAAAATAAGTACTTGTTTCAGAAAATGAAAATAATGGAGAATGTCTTCGATTGACATCACAAATGAATTTGGCGTATCACCTACCATATTTTCTATTATAAAAAATAAATGTGCAGTAAGTGCCAGTGCGGCAAAAGGGATTAAAATTCTTGCAGAAAAAAGAAGATACATCCAACTGAAAACATGGGAAAACTTTTGTTAGTGTGGATTAATAAAAGAGTTGGAAGTATAACAGCTCATCATCATCATCATCATCATGTGCCATGCTGATAAGCGTGGGCGGTCATTTTTCGCCATCTCACGTGATCATCAGGAGTCGTGGATCAGCTCAGTGTTTTTGTTTTGACCATACCACATGATCAAGCCATCCAGGTATTTACTTCTCTGCCTTCCCCTTGTTCTCTTCCCCTCATCTTGCCAGTTGTCACCAAATTCTCCAATTTATTTCTTCTCATAACATGGCCAAATAAATTTAACTGTCTACGTTTAATTTCTCTAATCAGTTTACAGTTTTCATTTCTTGTAGGACTTGGCCATTGGTTTTTCTGTCTGCCCATGGTATTCTTTGCATTTTCCTCAGCAACCACATTTCCACAGTCATCAGATGTTTTTCAGTCTGTCTACTCATTGTCCATGCTTCACATCCATATAAAAGTACAAATTCTATGTAGTACCTCAACACTCTTTTTCTCATTGCAAATGATATCTTTTCTCCCCCAATGTGTCTCCACCTTGTGGCTGAACGCCTCTAAGCCACAAACCCTCGGATCTGAGAGCCAGGCCGATACCCGTCTACCGGAAAATAGAAACATGATACTGAGCAAGCTACATGCTCAGGTCTGATATATGTCCGAAGGCTCTCAGCTGTGGGATATGAGAGATTCCCGGATGAAGGGGCCTGGCCGTTTCCCGTTCACTGCTGCACGAAGGTAAGGTGCTGAGCCGGCAGCACATGTAGCCTACCTCGTGAGCGAGTACAAAAAAGTCAAAAAAGTGCCCCAGTCGAAGGGTTACGGAAACTGTCTGTATCTAACTCATAGAGAGTGTAGACAAAAGTGGAAGAATGTCTCATCAACGCGAAATGGAACGCACGGCGAGCGAACCTATTGCGTGGTCTGAAGTCACAAGCAAAAGCTTACCGAGTGGATGTCACTCGCAGTCTGACCGCTCCTGGTGTGTGATTGAGCGATCAGTGGCAAGTGGGATGCCCAACACATGGAAGTGAGGAACTAAAGCAGCCATGAGCAGGACGTGGAAACTCCTTGGGTGAGCCCAGTCTCAGAGCAATATGTGCCGGCTCTGCAATTATGGAAGCCTCCTTGGATAGCGAGATAATGCCCATGTTCTGCCCCTGCCTTCCCTTGAGGGCCGACCGCGATATCGTTGATCGTTCTATCTTGACCAGCTGAGATGTGGGTTACATTACAACAGTCTAACGTGTCTCGAAACCAGAGGAAGGCTAACCTCACTAAAAAATGCCCGCCGGAAGTCGGAAGTGTCGTCCTACGGGTGGCAAACTAAAAATTGACACTACGCATTTACGTCCGAGTGAAATGTCTCGTCCGAATGTCTCCCGTGCTAGGAACAGCTCTGACTACCTAGTTTCCGAATGCCGCTCTTGTTCGGAACAGCTCTGACTAGGTAGTTTTCCCAATGTCTGTCATGCCTGGAACAGCTCTGACGGGCGCAACGACAAGCACATGTGCGAAAACTCGCTGAGTGAATACCTTCTGCAGACCTGTCTGGTTTGTGCGGGAACGGCACGGGGCGAACGAAAAGCCCAATATATTGAAGTGAGGAATTAAAGCAGCCATGAGCATGACGTGACCATTCCCTCGGTGAGCCCAGTATCAGGGCGCTATGTGTCGGCCCTGCAACTATGGAAGCAACCTAGGATGGCGGAAAATGCTATGGACTGTGCCTTCCTTCTCTTGAGGGATGACCGAAGTCCTCGACTGTTCGAACTTGACCAGCTGGGATGTGGACGGTACCACAAAAGTGAGAGTCTCCCAGGATTGCTAACCTGGTCAAAAATGCACGCGAAAGCCGGATGTGTGACCTAAGGGTTTTCAACCCAAGGGTGCCTAACGCACACCGCAATCACATCTGAAAAAACACTCCGGATGAACGAAAAGAAGAAGAAATGACATCTTTTTATTGGTCAGCATGTTTTCCATCTTCCAAAAGGCTACATTTGCCATGATGACTCTTGTTTTAATCTCTTCAAAGCATCTCCCATCAGATGTTACAACTGTTCCGAGATAATTGTGCCAATTCACTTGTTTAAGAATATTCCCATTTACTTGTATATTCATTGGCACCTTGCCATCTTGACAGACGATAGTTTGTGTTTCAAAAAGGCATAATAACTACAACCCTTTTGCGGTTGCGAATATGACTGATAAGGCCAATTCGCGCTGTAAATGTCCGTTCATAGTGGGTGCATGTGAACATGTCATTTCCATCATCATGCACCATCTTACGTCTCATACGCTCGGTGTGCGACTTATCTGCAATAATTTTCTCCTTTGTCTTTATTCTATTTCTGATGTTTGCCCTCCATGCAACATGTTCAGCGGCGACTTGCTCCCACTGTGCATTATCAATGCCTGTATCAATCATGTCCCGCTTACACACATATTTGTATCGTAGTAGAGGCCGACCCTGAGATCTCTTACCCATCTGTAATTCACCAAAAAAAGATGTCCTTTGGTATTCTACCATCATCCATCCTCCTAAGATGTCCTATCCATCTAAGTCTATGAAGACTGAGCATGGAATAAACCGCCACACAACCTGATCTTTCCAATACTTCAGTATTTGTGATTTTGTCTTGCCACTTAATACCAAGAATTCTTCGCAGACACAGCATATGAAAGCTGTTTAAAAGTTTCTCTTGGTGTGAGTAAGTTGTCCAGGTTTCACTGCCATAAAGAAGAGTACTAAGGACACAGGCTTGATAGGCAAGGACTTTTGTTTTGGCAGTAAGCTTCCTGTTCTCCCAGACTCTTTTTCTTAACCTGTTCATTGTTGTTGCTGCCTTACCAATCCGGATGTTGATTTCCTGATCTAGGGATAATTTGCTATTTACCACTGATCCTAGATATGTAAAATGGTCTACTATCTCTAGTTCGGCATCATCAATAAGGATTGATGGTATGCCATGTGCACCTTGTGACATAATCTGTGTCTTCTTTTTGCTAATTGTTAAACCAAATTCAGAACAAGCATTGGAGAATGCAGATAGTAGACATTGCAATTCTTCCTCAGAGTGGGTCGTAACTGCAGCATCATCTGCAAAAAGCAACTCTCTGATCAGTACCCTCCTAATTTTGGTCTTGGCCTTCAATCTCTGAGCATTGTAGAGGCCGCCATCTGAGCATGAATGAATGAATATACCACCATCATGATCACGAAAGGCATATTTCAGTAGAAGTGAAAGGTATATTCCAAAGAGGGTGGGAGCTAGTAATTTTTTTTTTGGTGCATATCCTTTACAGGACATTGCTGTCAACACCATTAGATTACGCTCAGTAGTTTGCCATTGCTTTCTGAGCGGCCGGCTCACATACCCCGTAAGTTACCGATGCGATTCGAACCACTGCTGATTCTAACCGTCATCACGTTACCGACGAGAGTATACGGGATTACGGAGAAAAGTCATAACCTCTAAGCCACGAAGCCGGCAGCTAGTAATTAACCTTGCTTAATTCCACTCTTGATTTCAAACTCTTCTGAAGTTGCACCATCAAACTTGATTAAACCCTTCATGCCTGTGTGGAACGATTCCACAATGGACAGAAGAGTTGGTGGGCAGCCAATCTTCTTTAGTGCCTTGAACAGACCCTCACGACAGACCAAATCAAATGTCTTTGTGAGGTTGATGAAGGCAATGAACAGTGGTTGATTCTGTTTACTGCAATTTTCTTGCATATGTCGCAATGAGAATATCATATTAATGGTACACTGGTTTTGTCGGAGGCCACAGTGTGATTCGGGGTAGACTTGATCGCCTAGGACCTTAAGTCTATGCAGAACAATTCTGGAAAATACTTTTCCAACAATACACAGAAGTGAGATACCCCTATAGTTGTTGCAGTCGCTCTGATCGCCCTTGTTCTTGTACAGTGTAATGATGCTTGAATCTTTGAAATCCAGGGGACTTGTCCTTCTCACCAACATAGCTCTATTAACTGGTGGATCTGTAGAGTGAGTGTGTCTTGCCCACTCCTGATAACCTCTATTGGAATCCCATCCTTACCTGGAGCCTTGCCAGATGCAAGTTCATTTATAGCACACTTAACTTCTGCTATGGTGGGAAGTGTGTCCAGGTAGTCAAGAGTTGGTAGGGCCTCTATGGCGTTGAGGGTATCATCCGCTAGTTTGGTCTCACTTGAGTAAGGTGCTGAACCAAACATTATTAACTCGAAGTTACCACAGTGTCTATCCATCCGCTGTTTCTTATCTGTGATGATTTCTCAAGGTTTTCAGTGGTGCACTTCTTTTGATCATTGGACTTTCTTTATCCCTTCATACATGCTCTGATGGTTCCCTTATTACTTGCATTTTGAAAAGACTCACATAACTTGATCCAACAGTCATTTGCACACTGCATGGCAGCCTTTTGAACATCCTTCCTAGCTTGTTTCTGCTCACTGAGAGTGTTACGCGTTCGTCTTTTCTTGTTTCTTTAGAGAGCTATCTTCTTTTTATCAATCAAGGGCTGCAGTGTCTGGCTGTTTGCTGCAAACTAGTCCTGCCTCTTATGATACAGTGCCGTAAACCCCTACCGCTGTTGTATAGTTTCCTTAAGTTTATCAAATCTTTCACTTGCTGATGTGTCAGTGAAAGTGTCTTCAAGTTGCTGTTGGAACTCAAAGCACTTATCAGGATCATGGGTGTCAATAATATGAATCCTAGTCAGTATTGCTGTTATCTTTCCTCTGGAGTGAACTAGACAGGTTGAGTGAGGGATCATGCTGCAGCGCGCGCACGCACGCACACACACACACAAACACACACTCTCTCTCTCTCTCTCTCTCTCTCTCTCTCTCTCTCTCTCTCTCTCTCTCTCTCTCTCTCTCTCTCTCTCTCTCTCTCTCTCTCTCTCTCTCTCTCTCTGTGTGTCTGTCTGTCTGGTCTGGTCTGGTCTGTCTGTCTGTCTGTCTGTCTCATCCACAAAATGTACATCATAATAATCTTTGTAGTTATTCAAAATATAAGCTACCATATATGTACAAAATGCTAATTTCTCATCTCCAGTCTGAGGATCTCAACGTGCAGTGTAAATACACAAACCTGAAGTTTACCGATATAGATATATAATTCTAACGGCACATTGTTATATTCCACCATATATACAAAACAGTTTAATACACACTCACCACTGGTTTTGTATAATTTAAAGGGTCATTAAGCAGTTGATAAGACCAGATTATCTCAGTTGGTTTTATAATCTTTATACGCTACTCTCTGACGATGGCATAACGGGGAAAAGAAGAAGGGGAAGTGGTTACCCATGATCTCTGGTACTGCAGTAATAATTAAATATTGCATATTGCACAAGGGCAGGGTGGTGGGGTTTAAACTATATCCCCAGTTTAATAGACTTTAGGCAAGATAATGGCAGCAAAGACGGAGAAGAGAAAAATTTTAATGAGAATGCAGTAATTAAATAATGTTACTAATAATACTATGTATTTTTACCGCAGATATTAACTGTGACATCGCATAACGTCGTCTATTGGAATTATGACACTATATTTAGACAGGAAATCATTTTAAAACAGCCTACTTTCAGTTAGTGCGTTGACATCATAGTGATCTAGGCACCACCACATCACAAGTACTAATATTATTCCGTTCTTCGATGTTAAACATAAAATTGTAGTTTGTGTACTTGGTAAGTTATTATTTGTGTATTAAATGTGTCTTTTCCATGATTTGTCTGCAATACTGATAAAATAAGATTTCTTAGTCTCTTTGCATTTGTTTACTTTTTATGTTTTCTATCATAGTCTTCCTTATTTTTCTCTTTCCTTTTCTTCTTTCATTCATCATCTTATCATCATCATATACCCAGCAAAATGACAGCCATTCATAAATCTCCACAGATTTTTGTCATTGATGTTCTAGATCAATTCTATTGATATTATTCCTCCACGCCACTTTCTTAGGCCATCCAGCTTAATTTCTCTTGGTCTGCCTCTGCCTTTTCTGCCACTGATCTTTCCAGTCATTACAATATATTCTCTGCTCATTAAAACATTGACTCTTACATTTTTTTGCTTTCATCTATCATCCGCAGAATTTAATTTGTCGCCCATTTCTGTTTTGCAGTTCTTTTATAGGAGTATAGATAAACAGTGGGAAATGCTAAAGAACTCCATTCATCAAACAAGCAAATAGATGTTACTTGACAGGAAATGAAAAAAGCTGAGAAGAAATGGATGACCAAGGAATTCTTAAAAGTTGATGGACAAAAGAAAACAGTAAAAATAAAAAAATAAGAATAGTTAAAGATAAATCAAGAAATCATACATAAAGGCAAACGAAAAATATTGGTTAAATGAATTAAATCCTATATAGGAAAAAAAAATAGGCAGTGGAAATGAATGAGCTGATAGAAAGAAAAATGAGAGTAAACACAGGATGATAAAAATCAAAGACCAGAAAGGTATGATTGTGGAAGAATATCAACAATAGGTGGAATGAATACATAAGAGAGCTATGTGATTAAGACAGAGCAGAATTAACAGAAGAAAGTAACTTAGAAGGTTCACCTATTCTAAAATATATTATTGATGCTGTCAAACATATGAAAGAAAGGCAATGAATGAATCATCAAAAATACGAAAAGTAGATTGTGAGCATTACTAGAACACGATTACAAGAAACAAAATGGACGTTGCGGCTAAAGCCTTTGTCAGCACAGAACAAACAAACACAAACGACACACAACTACATGAAAAACACTACATGAAAATGAGGCAATTAAGACAAATAACTGAAATTGTTCTGACGACTATATAAAAGTATGAATGGTTTAGATAGGAACAAGAGTATTCCTGACTTCTACGGTGCTGACCTCGTATGAAAGAAAGGAAAAATAGCTGGGCCATATGGAATTACAATAGAAGAATTAGAAGTACTGGGAGAATTTGATATAGAAATACTAACCAAACTGTAAAATAATATTTTCAACAGCGGATATATACTTAAAGATATGCTAAAATCTGTACTTTTTAGCTTCACCCAAAAGACTAGGAGCAGTTAAATCTAACCCCCCCCCCCCTTCTCCCCCATCTCTCTCTCTCTTCTCTCTCTCTCTCTCTCTTCTCTCTCTCTCTCTCTCTCTCTCTCTCTCTCTCTCTCTCTCTCTCTCTCTCTCTCTCTCTCTATCTATCTCTCTCTCTCACACACACATCAACATATAGACAGACACAGACAGAGTGACTAATGGTGGGTGATGTCATACATCAAATATAGTCATTATGAAGTTGATAGATTTAATCTGAACATAACATATTCATTTTAACAGCTGCAGAAAACTAACAGTGCCATTTCTAGACTTCAACAGCCGGATGTTAAAAGGCAACAGGATTATCCCAGTACTGCATCACCTTCCCAACAAACTTTAAATAGTTCAGGCAATGTGATAATGAGACGGATGAGTTCATCATCATCTTGTGGAGGCATACAGGAGCCTACGGAAGTTGTTCAGTCTTCTGTAACATAAAGAGTGAGCCTTTTAAAAATTGTTTATTATTAAATAAATTATCCTCATATTGAAATGGCTTTTATCATTTACTCACAGCTCAGCTATTCTACTAGTCATTTTAACATACAGCTGATATTCCTGGTATATCTTGCCCAATTCTCATTATTATTTCACCATGCAAATTGAACAGACCAGTTAATAGTACATAGCCCTATCTAACACCCTGTTTAATCTGTTGAAAAAAACTAGGGTTTTTTCCTCAGTGATATGAATGAGTGCAGGAATATTGTGGCCAGTGTTTTCAACCCATAATTGTTGCCTTCGTATCCATTTGCCTTTAACTGTTGTTTATTTGCTGTGAGCGTCCAGTTCTGTGCATGAGTACAGAGAGCTAAAGTAATTTATATAATTTAGAAAATTGATTTGTTTCTTCTAATCATATACAATGCTGATGAGGCCATCTCTAGGTTTTTCATGATCTCTTTACCTTATACTTAATTTAAGAATCAGTATGACAGCACTTAAGACATTCTCATACATGCTCCTTCCTCCTCTTCAGAAGCCATGCTGACTGTTTCATTAGCAATTTGATTAAAAGTCAATTGGCATTTCTTCTTTGTAGTTCCTCCCTACAGATGATCTGAGCATGTCACTGTGTATTCACTAGCTTCATACACAACTCTTTGACACAACTCTGCCCAGAGTTATGTCAAAGAATAAGCAAAGACAAGTCACTGAAATTGTTCTGGCAACCACATAAAAGTATGAGTGGTGTAGTCAAGAACAAGAGTGTTCCTGACTTTCAGGATGCTGACCTCAAATGGCAGAGGACTGATGAGAATAAGGGCAAAGCCCTTTTAGAAAGCAGAGCAACCAGATATACATGAGAGGATGAAATTTTGCCAAGATGGTTATCTCAGGTAGGTGTAAGTCCCAGACAATTTCTGAAGAATTGAACTTTATTGAATTGAACTTTATTTTAAAAGGGTTACAAATTGGGCACGTAGGCCCATCTTACATTGGGCACTTCCAATCACTCATCTTCCGTTCATCAACAGTGCACGATACATTCACATAGGAAAAAAACATTGTCAAATGAATGTTGTAAGCATAAACAATGCATTATTATCATGTTATGTGACACATCCCCGCTCCCACACACACATCCCACATCAACCCACACACACACACATGCCCCACCCACCATGCATCCCCCACCCACATACATCTCTCCACCCACTCACACATCCCCCACCAACCCAGACATCTTGCACCCACCCACACATCCCTCACCCACATCTCCACCCACATCTCCCAACCAACTCACACATACCCCAACCCACACACACTCACCCATCCACATGCTCCACCCACCCACCCACACACCCCCAACCACACACACATCCCGCACCAACCCACACATATCCCTCTCCAACTCACACATTACCCACCCATACCCACACATCTTCCCATCCACACACACATCCCCCAACACACATTTCCCCACCCACCCACACATTTTACATCCACCTAAACACCCCACCTGTAAAGAAGACACACTGACAGTGAAAGAGTTCAAGGCTGTGCTTCAACGAACACAAATCTGCGCTCCAGGGCCAGATGGTTTAAGGTGTGATGACATTAGTATGTGTACCGAGAACTCGTTAGAGGAACTAGCTGATATGTACAACAACACTATAGCATCAAGGAGGAGTGGTTATATGGCTATCTGATTTGGTTGCCGAAGCCTGGCAAAGACCACACAAAAATTCAGGGATATTGGGTAATCACCATGCAAAATACAATAAGCAAGCTGCTGGAGAAGTTAATTGCCAGGAAAATATCAAGCCAGCTAGAGAGGCAATGTATTTTTCCACCTATCCTTGAAGCGTACCGTCCAAACAGAGAAACCTGGACCACCGCTGCAGTTTTTGCCCATAATGTGTATAAAGGTTTCCACTCAGGCACTTCTGCAGCAATTGATCTTGAGGATGCATACAGTAGAGTACCATTGGATTTCTTAATGGCTCAGCTTCTTGAACTCAAGGTAAGTCCACTCCTCCTTAATTGGATCGCTTAAGTTCTTTCCAACGGAAAGTAGTTTTTAGATGTAGCAGTAGGACTAATGAACCAACAACAGTATGTCTTGGCCTGCCACAGGGATCACCATTAATCTCTGTTGCTGTTCGATGCCTACACTGTGAGAATCACTGGTGAGCAGATCACAGGATCGGGGAGGACATTGTTGTATGACGACGATGTGTTAGTGTATCATCAGGGTAAGGATAGAGATCGGGTTGCTGTGGAACTATAAACAGAAATTAATCGCATAAGCGTGTGGTGTGTTGAAGCTGGTGCAATGGTCAACCCAACAAAGGCAGCAGTGACATGGTTCTCTTTGAATAGCCATATTGTCAACACTCCAACACCAACTGTCAATCTATGCTCAGAGACTGGAAAGAACGCAGGCAATGAAATACCTTGGACACTACTTTCTGAACTTAGCAGTAAGATGAAGGTCACCATACAGTGGATACCATCCCACTGTGGAGTACCCGGAAACGACAGAGCTGATCAATTGGCTAAGGAAGGAGCCAAAGAAGAACAGCCTGATGTGCCCGTTACATACCACCAAAAGAAAAGAATGATCAAATCAGTCAGAAAGCCATCAAATGCTGCTCAAGATGACTACCACGTTATGTACAGACCAGAACAAGTCATTATTCTGCGCCTCAGAACAGGACACAATAGATTACGCAACCACATCTATACAAAATTCAAGATTGGTGAATCAGCCATGTGCACATATGGATTAGCGTTGCAGACAGCAGAGCACATACTCCAAGACTGCCCAAAATGCAACGTATCTAGGCAAACTGTCTGGCCTAGAGAGACGACAGTGGAAGATAAACTCTATGGACCACCGAGTGAACTAGAAAATACAGTTAAATTCATACAAGAGACAACATTGCAAATTACAGACACATTTCAAGCGAACGAAAGAAGAAGAAGAAATACCTAGGGAAATGATTTGATTGAAGCCTTGCTTATACTGAGCACATAAATCAGGTGATAACAAAGGCCAAGTGGGGTTTGGCAGCAATGCGGGTGTTGGCGGCGGAAAACTGTGAGCAGTTCCATCTGTGTCTTCTGAATGAGGGTCTGGTCCTTTCTGTTTTTGAGTATATGATGGTGATCCTGACTCTCAGCCATAAGCAGATGGAAAGGATACCAAGTTAAGCTATTCGTATCATACAAGACATGCAGGGTGGGTGATGTGCTACCTTCTTGATTTTCCAACCATGGTGGGACAGAAGACAAATATGCCGAGCACGTGCCTACCTGAGTCAACGCAAACACACAACATTCACTGCAATGTGAAATTAAGAAGGTAAAGGGCAGGCTTAAAAGAGGAAAGTTGTGGATGGGTCAAGTCGAAGACATTCTTCAACAGGTGTGTTCACTTCAGGGCTTAGAACTGCCAACATAGTTCTGTGCATCCTTTTCTGTTTGCATCCGACTAGACAGAAAATGCAGACAATAAAATCCTGCTGCTGTGGAGGCGGAAATACAGGCTTTGATATTCGAGAATTCTTTAGAGGGTGATGCTATCATTTACATTCAATGTGTGAGAAGTTCATGGGCTTTTACGGCTCAGGCTGGAAGGAAAATTGTGAAAGAAGATTCTGGTGCTTTTGCCTTGACTACAGGCAGTCTGACTATGAAAGCCATGGTATTAAGTAAAGCAATAACATGGCTCGAGACACAGACCTTCACTAGGGCATGTTTCCTTAGTGACTCAATTATTATGATCAGGAAGATAGAGATGGGGTCGGTCCGAAGACAAAGGTTGTTGTCTCTGGAGCGGTCACAGCTGGCAAAAATTAGTTTCATTTTCATGACAGGGTATGTGGATGTAAGTCGTCTTTTTTTTTGCGAACCAAGTGATGGCTCTGAATCTACAACCATGGTCAGACTGCGAGTCAGACCGACTTATAAACCAACACAGAACTGGTGTTGTTAGCCGCAACACGCTGCAGCATTTAATGAGGAGGGGTTCCAAGCACTTTAGGACTGAATGGTTCGATGTGCAATGAGGGTGATCTGTCGACTAACATACACTAACTATTTTAAACTATTCCATGTTAAAAATTCTAATGCTTTGGTAAGAAAAATACACTATTCAAAATCTATAAAATGTGAGGATTATAATAGATATGATACAGCATATTAAATACACCAGTTTATATTGCATAATCTATCTGTTTTGCTGTTGCTGCTTAATTTACCAGAAATTAAAAATAATTTTTAGGAAATTTCCTATGTAATGCCAGTGTCATGAAAGTCCCTGCTTGATGTAAAATTACAGACTTATATATATATATATATATATATATATATATATATATATATATATATATATATATATATATATATATATATATATATGTGTGTGTGTGTGTGGTTTTTTTTTTTTTTTTTCGTTCGTTCGTTTTCGCGTTCGTTCATTCGTTCGTTCAGTTTAACAGACAAGAAATATGTGCTGATATTTTAAATGTTCTATTACACAGGCCACTGTAAAAGAAGAAGTATTTGGAACAACTTCGCAAGCTCAAATGTTTCAACAAACACATTTTCAATAGCATGTTGTACGGGAGCCACACAAGAGGCAGCAATCTGAAGTAGAAACAGGAAGTTCTTGTGAAAACTCTGAGAAGAGAACTTGTTACCAGGTGCCTGATACATTAAGATTACAGTCGGAGACACAAGCTTCAGCTATTTGATACTTTTGAGATTATTGTCTGGTGCAGAGGAAATGCCATATGTTGAAATAAGATGTTGATTTTTCGCTTATTGACAAGACAAAGGTTTCTGGTCCAAGGCTGAACACTTCTCAAACTTTAATTGTTTCACGGACTAATTGTTATATGGTATTTTCTCATAGTATTTCTTGTAACTTTATTATCCAGTGCCTTGCTGGCTGGCGTGGGCAATCATGCCTCTCCACAAATTACAATCTCTGATGTCATGGATCAATTCGTGTGTTGACTCCCTTCCGCACCATGACACAAGACTGTCAATATCTTTTCACAATGTCTTCCTCTATCTCTCTTTCTGCAAATCTTTCTGGTTGTCACAACATGTTCCAGTTTTTGTCTTCTCATAACGTGGCCAAGAAAAGTGGACTGCCTGTTTCTGATGTTTGTAATAGGCTGTCTTTGTGACTCAGCTTCCCTTAAAACATCCCGATTGCTCTTTTTGGCTGTCCAACTAATTTTCAGCATTCTTCTATAAAACCACATCTCCAAGGCTTCCAGGGATTTTTTCGCCTGTGTACTAAATGTCTTGTAACTTATCTCCTTTAAAAAAAAAAGAAGAAATAATTCTTCTTCTTCTTTTACTCTTTCTCCCTTTTCATTTGTCAAGATTTGAACTAATTTCTGGATGATGGAATGAACTTATGTGTCCCTACACCATGGTGTTTGTTCCTGCTTGTGCATAGATCACCTGTTGTTTGTTTTCCTGTTGTATCTGAGTGACTTTCATCTTTGTGTAGCACTAAACATTGTTTGTACTGTAACAGAACCATTCAGCATTCTCAGTATATTGGTGAGTCAGTAGCTGTTGATTAGCACTTGTAAAGTGGGACAGGAGATATATGGTGCTGGACACTATATACATAGTGGAATTTACATTGAAGATTTAAAGCTGATTATAATGACTCCATCCTCTTTACACTTTCTTTCCTCTTTACATTTTTTCCCATCTATAATTTCTTTCCGCTGGTCTCCCTGGCATAGGGTTAACGTCTTTCTCCATAATCCCGTATATTCTTTTGAGTAACGCAGCTGCGCGAGATTCGGTAGCGGACTGCACCGCGTTGGTTACTTACGGGGGTATGTGAGCCGGTCGCTCAGAAAGCAATGGCAAACTACTAAGCGTAATCTTTTCTGGTACATCAACAATCAACAGCAGCTGAAAGATGTTGACTGCAATGTCCTGTAAGAGATATGCAACATTTAAAAAAAAAACATTGTAACTGTCATGCAATCTGAGGTTGGTATTGACTTATCCGAACATGTCACTTCTCCAGTTATGGTTTGTGACCTGCTCATAAATGTCATCAGGAGGAAGATTATGTAGTGGTTTCTCATGGAATTCCACATTCATTTTGTAATTATATTGTTAAAAGTAGGATAACTGCATCATTATCGAGTTGTCCTATTGTTTGGTTGGTTTTAAATCTTCCTATTCATACTTCACCATTGGTGTCAAGGATATTGCCTTGAATTACTTTATTTAGTGCTGTAAATTGTGGTCAAGACATTACATCATCTTTTTTATTTCTGTGAGCAATTTTCTATGTAGTTCACTTCTTCCAAGTCTTTTCATTCTACAAAATTATCGAATCTTGAAAGCCACATGTTTGTTTTAATGGTCCATGTGTCAGTGCTGTAAAGCACTCTGGGCACTTGCCACATGCATGTAAGAGACACACATGTGTTTATAGTGTTTTGACTGATTTGTATTGAAGACTTGTAATGCAATCAAGTAATTTGTCGGAATAATTATTCATCACAATTATGATTTATAGGGGGTAGAGTGACTCTGAGGTTACAGTGTTCAGCTCTGGCATATGGAGGCCTGGCTTTGATTCATGGCATTGACTGGATTTGTACAAAATAAGAAAATGCGGGCATTCCCTCTCCCTCCACCTCATCCTGGATTGAACATCTATCTAGCCTTCTTGAATGAGAACACAAATTTAGGTTTGTTTGTGTTGCTTGCGCTTAGAAATGCAGAATAGGCCAGTGCTCAGACAACATTTCAAAATTATAAAAGCTACCCAAAAACATATATAAAGCGTGTGTTATTCTGGTATACACAAATTTGGATCCCCAAATATGCTACAGTTTGTGCACTGTTCTGAGATTCTTCTTGCATAATCTGTCTGGATTACTACAGGAGATACATGTGTGCAGTGAAAGTGATCCTTAACCAAAAAGCAAGATTTATAATCAGTTGTTAATAAATGGTAGGATGGAAGTGCCATCATCAGCAGTTATTCATGGGTTCAGATTGATGTTATTACATCTGACCCATCTATGGTCCTGTTACTCTAAATATTCATTGTTGATTGAATTTGTGTCTGCGATTACTTTTGAAACAAAGGTGTCATACAAAATATATTTCACAATTTCTGGCCTGGAATTTTTTGCTGCATCTTGTCAGCTGCATACTGCAGAGTGATATATCACATGAAG
Source organism: Cepaea nemoralis (assembly GCA_014155875.1). Lineage (NCBI taxonomy): Eukaryota > Metazoa > Mollusca > Gastropoda > Stylommatophora > Helicidae > Cepaea > Cepaea nemoralis. The sequence continues at coordinate 178,684 of JACEFZ010017108.1, read as the reverse complement.
TGATTAAACGAATAATACTTTGGCTAAAATGCAAAGTGCATAGTCACTGATATTGTTCCATTCACACAGATACCGACCGTGTCGTAAGTGTGACCTAATCGTGTCCCAATGGTCATTATATACAACCCTAACATCTGGGGGTAATTTCTGCAATGAAATATATTCACTAGTTGTGTTAACACTAGAGGTTCCTGGTGGTTCTTCTGCAGCCATGGCACGTAGTTAATCAGATGTCGACAAAGTATCTGTTGATAGTGCGTCACTTGGTGTGGTATCAGCTGGTAGCTGAACATCTGTTGACAAGGTACTTGGTGTTGATGCGTCACTCTGTAAGGCACTAGATGATGTTTGTTGCTTATTATTAGTAGGCGACAGGTTATCGCCCCCGCCATCCGACAGGGCACCTGGTGTTGTTGGTTCTGCGTCAGTCCCCCAAGTGACTAGATGATGATAGTTGAGTCTTGTTAATAGGCGAAACATGATCACCCGCAACACTCGACAAGATACTGGTCACTGATTTGTCATTGTTAGTCACCAAACCATGACCTATCGCAGCAGATGACAAGGCACATGTTGATTGTTCAGGTATTTTCTGGCGTTTACCAGTAGATTGTTCGTCTGTAGTCGGATCTCTTCTCCTCTTGCGACTTGTGGTTTGTTGATTATTAGCACCCACACGGTTAGATGATGATACTGTGGTCGACACGTTACTGGATACTGGTTCATGTTCAGTCTTTATGTGTCGTATCAAATTATCATGTCTATTGTAACTGTGATCACATAAATCGCAATTAAAAATATCTCCAACATGACTACTAGCAACATATCGACGTAAAGTAGTAGACCTTGTGAAGTTTTTATTGCACAGAGTACATGTGTGTTTCCGCGTAGCTGACATTCTCGATACACTAAATAGTTTAAAAAATGGCCGAAGTAATTGTTTCTGTTATTCAGGTATACAACACAGTTTGTAAGACGAAAAAAATTAGTCAACTAGTTGATTCGTAAATATGAGACGGTGAGTCTGTTGTCAACAATATGGCAACTGATCAAACATGTATGTGAGAATATCACAGATGAATTATTGTCTGCTTATGATCGGTTAATAATGTTAATGTCCTTGGGCAGATATTTGAATAAGAATTCCTTGTACAATAGTGATGAACAAATGCCAACCAGTTTCATACGAGTATGTTTCTGTATCAGAAGACACGCTTGTTAAAGTCCATTGAATTTAATATCCGTTGAATCAAAACATCCTTCTTCATTGACTGCGAAAATGAGAAAAGACTTGGCCTTCGTTTCGTCACTGGTTTTGATACTGTCTGCGTGAGAGAGGTGTATATCTGAAATGAACAACGTTCTGTCAATATGAATCAACCAATCAGAACACAGATAACATCAAATCACAAATGTCATATCTCTGTGGTAACCAACGTTCTGACTGCCTGACATTATGAATCAACCAATCAGAGAACAGATAACACCAAATCACAAGTGGCATATCTCCTGTAGTGACCAACGTTCTATCTGAGGGACATTTTGAATCAACCAATCAGAGAACAGATAACACCAAATCACAAATGTCATATCTTCTGTGGTAACCAACGTTCTGACTACCTGACATTATGAATCAACCAATCAGAAAACAGATAACACCAAATCACAAATGACATATCTCCTGTAGTGACCAACGTTCTGACTGCCTGACATTATGAATCAACCAATCAGAGAACAGATAACACCAAATCACAAGTGGCATATCTCCTGTAGTGACCAACGTTCTATCTGAGGTACATTTTGAATCAACCAATCAGAGAACAGATAACACCAAATCACAAGTGGCATATCTCCTGTAGAGACCAACGTTCTGACTGCCTGACATTTTGAATCAACCAATCAGAGAACAGATAAGACATTAACACCAAAGCACAAATGGCATGTCCCAGATGTATGTCATGTGACCGGATGCCCACTTTGGTCGTTTGTGTCCACGTCTTCCAGATGTATCTTTATGTTTGCAACCCGAAGCAACGGCACCTTTGACCTGGTGTAACCCCCTTTAACATGTTCTTGATTGTAAAATTGTCACACAGACCGATGAAGAGTCATACATCTCTAACACAGAGTCAATGGTATGACATTGTTTAAACCATACAGATAGCACTAACAGCCATTATAATACACCATTGGTTACTTTGTAATAGCTATATATCGAAAAGTCCCAAGTCGACTTCTCAAATATGTATCAAAGTTGATGGTGGGCCTTCTAACCCGTGGCACTATTTTCACTTTACACAGTAAACATAAACTATTTTAGTAATTAAACTTTGTTTTAAATGAAACCGGAAGTACCCTCGCTCACGAAATTTGAAAATTCATTATCTTAAGCTTTGTTGCGACCCCACATAAGTGTATATAAGAAAATATTGCAGGTTCCTGGTTGATCCAGAAAGTCAGATGTATTCATACATGCCTTACTACTACCATTCAATAGCATATCCTTTGCAGAATCTCGTTCCCATAACAACCCATCAAAAAAATTCTTGATCACAAACAAGATGCCCTGTGTCCATTACACCCAACTGGAGATCATCCATCTTCTTTTAGGCCTTCCCCTTCCAAGACTTACACCTCACCATTATTGTTCTCTCTAAACTTTCATGACCAAAATATATCCATTTTCTTTGTTTGATCGTCTGTAAAAACCCACCATCTTCAAAATTCTTGACCTATGGATGAGTTTGTTCTTTTCTTTACCCAAGATATTCTTAGAACCCATCTATTACATTTATATTCAAAGGCTTTTATGAGGTGTTTAGTAAGTGTCTCACGGCGTAAGTTGAATGCTCTTAAAAACCTAATTTTTGTATTTCTATCTGTCTCACTCTATTAAGTTGTTTTGGTCTTTGAAGAGCAACTGACAGTCGTTTAATTTTTTTTCATTGTGTCACTGTTGTTCGCAACTAAGATATTCGAAAGTTTCCACCACCTGGTTGTTATGGGTTTCTTGGCAATGTTTACCGAAAGCAGTTTGCCCTTGGCGTCCTTCTGGACAGTGACTGTTTTAATCTGTGACCATACTGATGCTCTATCGGTCCAGACCATAACCAACAACAATATGTTGGTTGTTGTTACACCTCATCCACCTGCTTCCATGGCTTCACGTAGCCCTGATTCGGGTACTCCACCCAAGAGTGCTCCATAGAAGAAAGGAGGATACCCCACAAACCTGACGAACTGCCATACACACGTAAAATTTATACCAATATCTCAGAATTATATCACACACACAATCAGTCATACACACTCTCATTGTGAGTTGTTTATAGGCTGTCTGATCGTTGTGCTAACATTATAGGTCTTAGAGTGACCAGCCACACACACAAACACACACACACCAACAACAACACATATATACGGACACGCAGTCATAGATACCAGTAAAGACACAGAGAAACAGAACACAACGACAAATAAACAGATACAGACAGACAGACACGTTTTTAGTCATAGCCGCAAACACTAACACACACCATTAACAGATAAATGAAACAGCAAACATGAAAACACGACCCGAAAGTTCCCCCATCACATTACCTTCTTACTTTTCAATCTTTGTGCTCAGAATATGGTGAAATTTAGATTTATTCCAATGAGATCATTTTGATTATCATGTGGTTACACATCTATTCACCCATCATATCACTAAGCGTGGGAGATCATTTTCTGCCATGTCACTCGATCACTAGAGTCGTGGATCAGCTCTGGTCTCGACCATACCACGCCATCCAGGTATTTACTTCTCAGTCTTCTCCTTGGTCTCTTCCCTTCGATCTTGCCAGTTGTTACCATGTTTAATTCTTTCTCATAAAATACCCAACATAGTTTGTCTACGTCCAATTTCTCTAATCTATTTACTATTTTCATTTTGTTTTTCTTGTAGGACCTGGTTATTTTCTACCCATGGTATCTTTTCTCCACATTTCCATCAGATGTTTTTCAGCCTGGTCCACACATCGATACAAAACTAATACTATGGAACACTTCAACACTTTCTTTTTCGTATCAATTGCTATCTTTTTGGTCAGTATGTTGTTCATCTTGCTAAAGGCTACATTCGCCATGGCGATTCTTGTAATCTCTTCAAGGCATTTCCAATCAGATATTATAAATGTTCCGAAATAATTGTACCTACTTGTTTTCCTATTTACTTGTGGTGTTTCCTTTTTTATAGTGACGAGCATAATCTGTGTCTTTTTAATGCTAATCCTAGTTGTTCGCAACAACTGCATGTACTAAATTTTCCAGGTCCTGTTCATTGTCTACAATCAAGACTGCATATCAATTGTTATTTAATGGTTCGTCCTTCAATTGATCTTTTCATATATTTCTGGTTGTACAGGGGAAAAAAACAATACCACATCCCTGTTTCACACCTCTTTTAATAGGCTGACAGTTGCCTATTTCGTTATCAATCCTTATGATAGTTTTGTTTTCTATGTTTTTCTTTCCCCACCAATTTGTAGATTTTCAAGCACATCTAATTTGTTGACATACCGTACACTATTAAAAACCTTATCAACGTGATAACATGCACATCTGTTTTTTTTTAACTTGTGTGTTAAAAGCATTGTGTATTGTTCGTGTTTTTACACGGCGTGTAGCTGGCTTTTGTGTTATTTTACATTCTGTACGTTTGAAATAGAGTACCGAAATACCATCAATTAAAAGCGAAAATAACGCAAGTAAATAACAAACAGACCTTGTGATTCCTGAGCTCTCTCTTTCCCCCGCTCGCGTGCGCGTGCCCCTAGGCGAAGTTATATGAGAAACCAGAAAGAACCCACATATACTAATCAGAAGATATAATGATACAGTTTTGGGGGATAGATAATGCAACAGATCTATAACTGTTGGACATTGTAGTAATATGGAGTGCTCTATCAAGACAATGTTAATAATGGTTATCAAAGAAAGTAAATAAATGTTTTGTTTTACAGGACATCGCTGTCAACATCTTTCAGCTGATTTCTTGGCCAGATTACGCTCAGTAGTTTGATTTTTGAACGATCGGCTCATATACCCTCATAAGGTACCGACGCGATTCGAACTGATTCTCACAGTCGTCACGTTACTTACGAAATTACGGAGAAAAGTCGGTTACCTCTCTAATGACACCAAAATGTGACATAGAAACATTCTTAACCAAGTGGATAAATTACCTAGGGGCAATTATCAGATGGATGATGTACAAGAGATTAATGAACAGAACAAGATAAATTTTAGAAAATGAAAAAAAAAAGTAATGTAAGAGAGTGGTAAATAGTTTTGGTGTATGGGAGTGTAATAAAAATTAAGAAGAAATTAGAAGCAGCTGGTTTGTAAGGTGAATTTCCTGTCTGAGTAACTAACAACTAGAAAAGAAACAGCTGTCTTCGCCCCTGTAAGAGACGCATGAACATCGTGACAACTGGAAAGATCGAGGGGAAGAAAGGCAGACCGGGATTAGAAATTATGGTAGTGGCATGTCAGCAAAGTTGATTTCGGAACACCAAAGACAGCGGCATGAATGCCTACACCATTTGATGATGACAGTGTCAGCAAAGTTGGTTTCAGAACACCAAAGACAGCGGTATGATTCCCTACACCATTTGATGATGAATGCATCATACGTGTTGCTGACGTGTCCCTTTGTAAAAGGTAAAGAAATAGATATGTGTTGTGTGGTGCCCACGGGAAAGAAATAAACAAGTGTGGATTTGTACAGGGTGAAATGAAAAATATAACCATTCGTTCACTCAAAACATGGCCAAATTTAGATTTATTCTGATGATATCAAAATTAAATCTAATTATCGTGTTAGTAAAACACTTACACTGCGAGCCTCAGTTTGACTGGGCTGGTGAATAAACACAACAATGTTACCGGTGTTTTGTTAACGTGCGCGGTCATCCGAGAAAACTTGCCAACAAGACCACAGGACTACGGAACGAAATTAGCAACAAATGTGCAACATGCTGAGTTTATAATATCAATATCTCTGTATTAATTACACAAACCAACATCAATATTGGTTTGTTTAAATCAACGACATCGTAATCTTTCACTTCACTATAAGTTTTAATACTTTTGAACTGTAAAAGTTATTTTATTTTGTATTTTAAGGCGTCATACGAGGCCTACTTGTACCGATTTTGGCAACATAAATAATTTTTAAAATATATATGTATGCTTTATTATGCTCTATTGCCTTTTAAAATACTTAAAACTTAATATTATTAAATATTACAAGGTTCATTTTTCTGATAGTTGAATCATTTTGTCTAAATCTGACTTTCCCCAAGTAGGCATAGCACAGTTTTACATATAAATTATGTTACTTTTTATACAACCGAAAACAATACTTTATTGGTGTTTAAACATAATAGAGGGAGTAACTTTTGTCTAACCCGTATATGTATATAAATCTGTTCTAGAAATATGTTTTGTTAATAGCTGTAATTCTTATTTTTACCATCTACGACATCGCTCGCAGTTGCAAGGTTGGTGTTGTACTTTTGGGTCGTTATCACCGTTACCAGAATTAATAGTGTAGTTGATAGAGCACCTGCCTCGTGTTCGGGTGGAAGTGGTTCGATCCTCAAAGTGTGAATTTTTTTTTTTTTTCATTCTTTCGCAAGCATTAAATTGCTGTTCATCAAAATACCATACCGTTGTCTACTGTTTATTTTCTTTTTGGTATCTCTTTCGCTTACGCACAACTAAGAAGATAGACACTTTGTAACGCCGAAAAAACAATATATTATGTTTCATGCCGGTAACCGCTCTGGGCCTATCATTATCATGTGTCGATTCTTCTTTTCTTCCGTTCGCTTGAAATATGTCTATAATTGTGATATTGTCTCTTGTATAAATTTAACGGTGTTTGTCGATAAGACTTCTCACTCAAGTTTGTAACGAAAACATAACAAAACACTACCAGCTTAGTTATTAATTTTAAATAAATTAGATGGGGTTTTTGTGTAGGGAGGTAATTCTTCAGTCATCGTGTGCCATGTCGGTGGGCGTGACCAAACGTGGTAAATATTACCATGGTGATAAGTTTAGTAAAACAGAGTACCACATGCAAATCCTGTCAATAGTTGAGTTGCGTTGATTAAATCGTTTCTTGTGAGAAAACATTTCCACCATCACAACTTCCTTGGGGTTCTTTGAGTGAAAACCAGATCATTGAGGCTGTAAAAAGTGATACATTTTTCGGGTTGGTGGAGTGTGATATAGAGACCGCGACTGATTTACAAGAGGCCTTTGCCGAAATGCCCCCTATTTTTAAGAACACGGAAGTGTCGAGAGACGATATTGGGGAGTTTATGAAAGAATACGCCATAAAAAATAAACTACTGAGTACCCCACGACGGACTTTGATTGGTAGTTATTTCGGGAAGAAAATATTATTAGCCACCCCTCTTTTAAAGTGGTATCTAGCCCATGGGTTGGTAGTTACACACATCTACCAGACAATAGAGTATCGACCAGTTAGTTGTTTTAAACAATTTGGGGAATCAGTGTCTAATGCCCGTCGCCAAGGGGACAAAAATCCAGCCGAGTCTATTACAGCCGACACGATGAAGTTGTTAGGTAACGCCGCTTACGGTAAAACGTTAACTAATAAAGCCAAACATACCGACGTCTCCTACTGCCACGGAAAAGACACGACTAAAGTACTCAATAACCCTAGGTTCAAAAGCATGACTGGATATTACAGATGATCTATTCGAAGTTGAAACCCTAAAGAAGAAAACTGTCTGGGATCTACCTCTACAGATTGGTTTTTTCGTTTATCAGTATGCCAAATTAAGAATGTTAGCTTTCTACTATGATTTTCTAGACAAATTTATCTCTAAAGACGACTTTCAGCTTTGTGAAATGGACACTGACTCTCTATATTTGGCCCTTTGTGCCGACTCACTCTCTGAAGTAGTTAGACCACACCTACGAGAAGAATATGACAGAGTCTATAATCAGCGGTTCCCGTCTGAAACCTGCCCTGTTCATAAAACTACTAGTTGTCAGGACTGTGTGGATATCAAAGCCTATGAAAAGAGAACCCCTGGTCTTTTAAACTAGAATACGAAGGGGAGGGGATGGTGTCGTTATGTAGTAAGACGTATATTTGTGTCGGAGATTATGATAAAATCAGTACCAAAGGTCTGACCAAAAACCACAACACTCATCTAAACAAGGACACTTTTTTGGAAGTACTCAACACCCAAACACCAAGTGGGGGAAACAATATAGGCTTCAAGACACAAGACTCTTCTGTATATACATATCAGCAACATCGCGATTCGCTGTCATATCTGTATATAAAAAGAAAGGTTGCCAGTGATAATATCTCGACTATGCCATTACTTATTTAATATGCATTGTATTGTCTATACATGGTTTAATAAAAATCATATACCTTACTTGACTCGTTTGTTTTCTTTATTGTTGTATTTTTTATGTTGTACACTACACATACCTAGCGTCACTAGACCACACCTACTCGGACCACGCCTATTAAATAATGAGTTATCGCCCTTTGCGGAGGAAATTAAAAAACCCGGAGAGTTATCGCCCTTTGCGGAGGAAATTAAAAAACCCGGAGAGTTATCGCCCTTTGAGGTGCAAATCGCTTTTGCGCCTCAAAAATGCACGTGATAACCTCGTTCTACACTACTCATGTCTATCTATCTGTCCATCTATCTATCGGCATGTCTTTCTATCTACCTAGTTTTCTCTCTGTCCATCAGTTTGACTGTCTTTTTATTTATCTATCTATCTGCCTATCTCTTCACTATCAATCTGTCCATTTTTCTATCCGTTTCTTTATCTAATTCTCTGTCTGTCTACATCGCGCTCTTTGGAATTGAAATTTGGGTTATTTCAGGGCTGGTTGAGGCACGGAGAAAGCAAACGGTGGCGAGTTAAGAACTACAGGAAGGCCCCGCCGTACGTCGCTTCTGTTTACGTCGTTTCGCTATAACGTCGTTGTCACAATGGGACAAAACTTCTCTTTACGTCGCTACGTTCCGGCATAACATCGTCACCTGTGTCGCTATGATGCGTTAATGTCGCCACTTTACATTTTGTGCAGTGCGTTTTCCCAGGATTTTATCGTATCATCACCCATAATTATTATTTCAAAGCGCACAGTAAGTGCTGATAATGTGTCTGGTTGTAAGATAACCAGGAAAAGTGTTCCTCTTGAGGTGAAGTTACGTCGTTCTAAAGCTGGCGATCGGGCTGTTGATATCGGTAAAGTCCATGTTTACCTCCGACCACGGTAAGGACAATTCGTGCAGGTGCTGACAAGATCAAAGAAGGTGCTAAAAACGTAACCCCTTTGATTGCTTCCAAGATCACTCGTACCAGACGTACTCTTATGGAGAACCCATCCATCCATCCATCATGTACCATGCCAGTAAGCGTGGGCGGTCATGTTTTGCCATCTCACTCGATCACCAGAGTCGTGGATCAGCTCCGTATTTCTGTCTCGACCATGCCACAAGGCCAAGCCATCCAGGTACTTGCTTCTAGGTCTTCCCCGTGTTCTGCTACCCTCGATCTTGCCAGTTGTCACCAAGTTCTCCAAATCATTTCTTCTCATAACATGTCCAAAAAATTGTGACTGTCTATGGAGAATATGGACGCACGATTGGCCGTCTGGATTGAAGACCAGAACCAACGGAATATGCCTGTGAGCAATATGGCTATTCAAGAGAAAGTAGTCTCTCTTTGAAGATCTAGCTTAGAAAGAGGGTGAGAGCAGTACTAGTAGTGCTGATGATAGTTTTGGAGCGAGTCGTGGTTTTAATGCCTCTACGTCCCAATAACTTTACCCCCCCCCCCCCCCCAACCCACCTCTATTTAGTCAATAAATATCAACAACCATCATACACTGTATTTCATTTAATTCTATGGGAAATAGTGATTCGCTATAAGACGTTTCACTTAACGTCGCGTTTTCCAAGAACGTAATGCCGACGTTAACCGGGGCCTTCCTTTACTTTCCTCACCACATACTGACTTAAATAGACGCGGGAATTTGTACAATAGAAGAAAATAAATAAAAGAAAAAACCCCAGACAATAGAAAGATGTAATATAAGAGAGAAATGTAGACAACAGAAAGAAGAACAGTGCAGATAACATTCTGGACAAAAGAGGTAAATGTAAGAGAACACTCCATATTACTTAAAGTAGTAAACAGAGAAAACTTAAGACAAGGAGAGGGAAAACATTTGTCTGCTACCGCCTTTTGAATAGTTATAACATCAGTCGCGGGCCCTACAAAATAATCAGTTTAAAATTAGCGTGCTGTATTTGGTTAAACATTTAATCGCCTCAACCTGTATGTGATGGCTGGAGATGTTTGGTGAGGCTGATGACGTTAGCTGACGTTGATATTTTTGCTACTTTATTTATTGATGATTATCAGGACAGTTTGTAGATTTATTGATTTCAGAGTCCCACCAGCAATTGTCTTAGCAGGGTCAACCCAAATTATTTCGTGGACAGGACGTTTCTCGAACTTCCTTTAGAAAATAGAAGTTAATTGAATATCCTTTACAGTACGCAGCATTCAACCACAGCAGTTTTTGACTGTTCGTGATTTCTGGTCAATTTTACGTTCAGGAGTTTGCCATTGCTTTCTGGACGACCGTCACCCATACCATTTCATGAAAAAAAAAACACATCAACAATGTAAGGCGGTCTGATGCAAAATTTCCCCCAACTGTGTTTCGAACGCGATGTGCGGGATTACAAAAGCGTGCATAACACCTTCGTCACTGTGCTGGCAGAAAATAGAAAGAAGTTAATAAAAGATAACGTTCTAGATGATAGAAAGGAATGAATACAAGAGAAAACTCTTGACAATAGTAAGAAGGAAATAGATTACAACATATAGTCAGCATGAAGAAGTAGATAGAAGAAAGTCAATAGAAAGAAGTAAATGATAAGAGAAAACTATAAATAATATAAAGACAATGCTGTAGACAATAGAAAGAAGCAAATAGAAGAGAACCTATCCCTCCGTGCATTCGGGCCCATACAATATGATGGTTCCATCACACACAGACCCATAGTGGGAAGCTGCTTAGGGATTTTATTTTTATTTGAAGAGAACGCCCTAAACCAGAGGCGCGGAATCTTTTAGTTTGCCAGCCATTTATATTTAGTCTGTCAGATATTTATAGCATCATTTAAGGGTCATACACAATTATCAACTTAACAGTTAGCCTGCTATATTTGGTCAAACATTTAATACACTCACCCCTATTGTAATGACCGGGACTGCTTTTATTTGATGAGTCGTGTGATCATAGCTGATGATGATGATGCTGATGTTGCTACTAGCAACTGATTTTCCAAGTTTTTGTTGGCCGTCTCGAGCGCCGACGACTCTTTGCTGTGGTAAGTTTTGCAAGGAACTGCTCCCAACAGTAAGTTGGTCGGAACCAGATGCATATTTCAATGCATAGTTCCTCAAAGTAGGAAATGCATCATTGCGTGTGCGCCTCTTATTAGCTTAGTATAAATGTATGTTGCTTTGATAAGAGTTCCTAGATTTATTGAATATATAGTGCCGAGTTGCTACGGCAGGACTGGACCATATGATTTTGTGGGCCTTTTACGGCCGGCTGATCGGACATTTCCGGCTCTTGATTTAGAAACATAGAACGAAGTAAATATATAAGAAACTACGCACTGGAAAGAAGTAAATACTTGAGGACACGCTAGGAAATAGAACTGAAAAAATACGATTGAACACGCTTTTCACCGTATGAATCTTAATGTTTTAAGTGGGTCAGAATTTGTAACAAATCAATATACACGTATATATAACTTTACTGTGATGTGGGGTACAGAACGCAACACCTACTGTGTTCGGGCCGAGTGAGAAGAGGCGCGGAATAATAAACAGAAGAAATAAAGATAACGAGATGAAACCTTGCACCGTCCCTCAACTAACAAGAACAGAGCAAGTAAACAGAAAGAAAGAGTTCCCGGATTCTAAAGACAGAGGGTGGGAATCATCTCCCAACCCAATGAGTGAATTAAGTAGTCAAGTACTTTTATACAAGGCGGCCAACACTAGACCTAATTTTAAGCAGTCAAGTACTTGTATATGAGACAGCCAACACTAGACTCAAGCTTGTAACAATCAAGTAGCCAGTGGCCGGACCCCTGGTTGGTATACAATGTCATGCCAAAGTAGATACTGAATATGGCCTATTAAGTGTTAGGTGTTCATATATTGTAGGTAACACCACATTGAGGTTGCCTTCCCCTCTTCCTTCCTCGTGGCCTTTCTGTCCCAATCATTGCCCATGATATTTTTCAAGTGGTCTGGTGCTCAATGTTTGTATGCTTCAATGTCGACCCTAGATTCGGTACAAAATAAGTCGTTCTCTGTTGGGGATTTAACTCAGATCATTATCTTGGCCGACAAGTGTACTAATCGCTATGACACCGCTGCTGGGTTATTTAGATAAGCGGCATATTCAATGTCCTAAAGAAGAAGAAGAAGAAGAAGAAGAAGAAGGAGAAGAAGGAGAAGGAGGAGGAGGAAGAAGAAAAAGAAGGAGGAGGAGGAAGAAGAAAAAGAAGAAGAAGAAGGAGGAGGAGGAAGAAGAAAAAGAAGAAGAAGAAGAAGAAGAAGGAGGAGGAAGAAGAAAAAGAAGGAGAAGGAGGAGGAGGAAGAAGAAGAAGAAGAAGAAAGAAGAAGGAGAAGATGATGAGGCGGAGTCGGGGAGGCGGATGAGGAGGAGGAGGAGGAGGAGAAGGAATCATATCTTGAAACTTTGAACATTTTGGCGACATCAAACGTCACAGTATATTGTACCACGCATCTATCAAGACCAGCTGTGTGTATACGTGCAACAACAGTCCATAAATAAATTGTTCCTACTTTATCAGTATGTTCTGCGTCCGTGTGTGCAACTACCAGCTTTTATTTTATTTATGTTCTCAAGTTAACCACAAGTGGATAGCACGGTGCTTAGTACACTTGCCCACCCGCTCTCTACGCGTGGTGTCTCCCCCCCCCCCCCCCCCCCCTCCTGACCTCCCTCCCCCCATTAACCTGGCCAACATAGTTACCAAGACATGATTTGTCAAGTAAGTTTGCCGGCGTGCTATTGACTATATACTGACTATGTCTGTCATCGCGTGTCCAGCAGTCAAGAGCGCTAGATGACTAAATGTAGTAAAGCTACTTGCATATCCTCTTCAGGACGTCACAGTCAACCCCGGCAATTTTTGCCATTTCAAAAGGACTGCCTGAAAAGAACATTCATAAGGAAATGCTTCTTGTTTATGCTGACAAATGTTTGTCCCGTAAAACGGTGCATAGCTGGGCAGAAAAATTGTCTCAAGGATGCCATAAAATTGTTGATGAAATCCAATCTGGTCGTCCTGTTGAGATTGCAACAGAAGCATCCGTGCAGCGGATAGGGGAGATGATTAGAGGTGACAGGCGAGTAACGATAGACTTTGTAGCATCTGCAATAGTGTGGTCACATGGTTCAGCATACAGCATAATGCATGATCGATTGAAATTTAAGAAAGTGTGCTCAAGGTAGGTACACAGACAATTGAAAAAGGAACACAAAATGAACCAATTTGGCCTGTCCTTGCATCATCTCTGTCGATACGAAGATGGAGGAGAAGACAAGCTGAACAGGATTGTTACTGGGGACGAATCATGGGTACGTCACTACCAGCCCGAATCAAAGCGTGCCTCAATGCAATGGAAACATCCTTCTTCGCCCTGTGTCCAAAAATTCAAGGTTACGCCATCAGCAGGGAAGGTTATGCTGACATTGTTCTTGGGTTGTCAAGGTGTGCTTTTAACCAATTTCAAGACCAAAGGTGACAATGTGAATTCTGAATTGTACTGTGTCGTTCTATCGATGCTTCATGAGGCAATTCGAAGAAAACGTCCAGGACTGCTGACTAGAGGATTGTTGCTTTTTCATGACAATGCGAGACCAAATACGATTCAATTAACTCAGGAGAAAATTAATCAACTAAAGTGGGAAGTTCTGGAACATCCACCTTACAGCTCGCACTTAGCCCCTAGCGATTTCCACCTTTTTTAGTCCACTGAAAACTCACCTTGGCGGGAGACATTTCACGAATGACGCCAAAGTTGAATGTGAAGTGAGAATGTTGTTTAGAAAACAGAGCACGTAGTTCCATGCAGCAGGTTTGGGAGGACTGATAAAACGATGGGTTAAGTGCATCAATGCTGGTGGAATTTATGTTGAGAAATAAAGGGAGAATGTATTCATATCTATTTAAAAAAACAAACTCACTTCAAGTTGTTATCATATTTAGTTTTTTTAAAACAGCCATTTGTGACTAACTTATTGACTTCCCCTCGTAGATATATATACACACACACACACACACACACATATATAATATATATATATATATATATATATATATATATATATATATATATATATATATATATATATATATATATATATATATATATATATATTCTACCTCCACGTAGTGCTGTGGTGAAGTGGCTAGATGCTCTTGCTTGCCGGCCCGTCATCGTGGTTTCGACTTCGAATACAAGCAGATTTTAAAATTGAAATTGACTTAGGTCCACAGCTTTACCCAGCCATTAATTGGGACCAGAAATTGTCTTTAGAAATAAAGACAGATGTGGTGATATCGACAACATCACCATTGAAGTGCCGATTGGTACAGGAATATGGGCCTACCACGACTTGCCCAATACACCTTCGGGCGTGCAAGGGGGTCCTTTAATTTACTTAGTTCTGCGAGCTGACAAGTGGGTCGATATGTATAACAATAACAGGCGGGTGGCGCCATTAGTTCAACAAACTTTGACCCATCAAGTAAAGCAGGCCATGGTAGTGCCAACATGTAATGTGCTATGACGCATCTGACAAAAAATTTGCTATGTCGTGTGATAGAAGGGACTGTTACACCGCGTCCATTTAAAAAAAAAAAATTCGCATATCCTTTACAGGACATCGCTGACAACAGCAGCATCTTTCAGCTGTCTGTTGATTTCCTGGCAAGATTACGCTCAGTAGTTTGCCATTGCTTTCTGAGCGGTCGGCTCAGTTATCCCGCAAGTCACCAGCGGGGGTAGAACCGCTCCCAGTTCTCGCCCGCTACGAGACTCTGCGTGATAAACGGAATTACGTAGAACCGCGTCCATTTAAGTACAGTAAATAAATAAATTACTACGTTTATGTCATGTAGGCAGGTCTCTGTGGCCGAGGGGTTACACCACTTTCTCCGTAATCCCGTTTATCACGCAGTCTCGTAGCGGGCGAGAACTGGAAGCGGTTCGTCCCCCGCTGGTGACTTGCGGGATAACTGAGCCGGCCGCTCAGAAAGCAATGGCAAACTACTGAACGTATTTTTGCCAAGAAATCAACAGACAGCTGAAAGATGCTGCTGTTGACAGCAATGTCCTGTAAAGGATATGCGATTGTTAAAAAAAAAATGTCATGTAGCGTACTGTGTATATGGTGCTGTTTCCATAATTTTAGAGCGATCAGAACTCAACGATGATGTGATCAGTATCATACCGGCCACTTCTACCCGCCAATGTAAGTTCTTGGTGCCTATTTTAGACCGGCTTCATTTGGAGCCCACGACAGTTTAAAACATAATTCTGGCCTCAGTAAGGGTGTGAACACAAAACCACCGGACACAAAGACAAGTTTTATAGTCACTGTGCAATCGCGTTTCCACAGTTCTTTGTGAGTCCATTGAAAATAACACAAGAGTCACACGTGTGTGGTCTGAAGTAGAAACGCTTTTATTGAGCATTTGTGTTGCAATGAAGATACAAATGAGAACAGATTAAGGTATAATAAAACGAATACAAAAGAGAAGCTTTTATAGCAGAGGGAAATATTTATTTTAAAAAATGTAATTTAGCACCAAACTTATAATTTTCAATCTTAACGTTAAATTAGTATTAATATATAGAGCAGGAATATGGAGAATTGTTAAAACGATTAGCATGGTACTACACAAATTCATAAATTCATGACTGCACAACATATCATGGGGGGGGGGGGGGGGGTCGGGGGGCGGGGGTGGTTATGCAAAGTTATTCTTTAACTCACGTACAGTCGGTCACACGTTCAGAAAGCAACGGCAAACTAACATTGTCTAGTAAAATCGCAAGCAGCCAATAGATGCTAGAGGTGGCCACAACGTCATGTAATAGAAAGGCAAATTACATTAATTATTAAGCACTATTTGATTATCATGTCATATGCATATCTGAATTCTGGAATTGGGTTTACGCAAATTGTGAATGATTCTATATAAATTAACAATTTGAGAGTAAAATTGAAGCCTTCCAAATAAGTTTATTAAGACGCACAGAAGGAATATCTTATCAAGTATGGAAAACAAAGAAGTATTTGAAGAACCATGGTTACAGACAAACAGTACTGAATTACATCAAGATCAGGCAATTATTGTTCGTAGAGAGATGCAACTGCATGGTAAAGAGTGTGCTAGATGGTAAAGTGCAGAGACAGCCTGCAAGACGAAGACAGCAGTACACATATGTGGACAACATCACGAGATAGACTTGAAGACAGCGTTACATATGTGTGGACGACATTAAGTGATGGACTGGAAGACAGCGTTACATATATGTGGACATCAGAAGATAGATTGGAAGACAGCGTTACATGTATGTGGACAGCATCAAGAAATGGTCTGGAAGACACCGTTACATATATGTGGACATCAGAAGATAGATTGGAAGACAGCGTTACATGTATGTGGACGGCATCAAGAAATGGTCTGGAAGACAGCGTTACATGTATGTGGACGGCATCAAGAAATGGTCTGGAAGACACCGTTACATGTATGTGAACGGCATCAAGAAATGGTCTGAAAGACAGCGTTACATGTATGTGGACAGTATCAGGAAATGGACTTGAAGACAGCGTAACATGTATGTGGACAGCATCAGGAAATGGACTGGAAGACAGCGTTACATGTATGTTGACAGCATCAAGAAATGGACTGGAAGACACCGTTACATGTATGTGGACAGCATCAAGAAATGGTCTGGAAGACAGCGTTACATGTATGTGGACGGCATCAAGAAATGGTCTGGAAGACACCGTTACATATATGTGGACATCAGAAGATAGACTGGAAGACAGCGTTACATGTATGTGGACATCAGAAGATAGATTGGAAGACAGCGTTACATGTATGTGGACGGCATCAAGAAATGGTCTGGAAGACAGCGTTACATGTATGTGGACGGCATCAAGAAATGGTCTGGAAGACAGCGTTACATGTATGTGGACGGCATCAAGAAATGGTCTGGAAGACAGCGTTACATGTATGTGGACAGCATCAAGAAATGGACTGGAAGACACCGTTACATGTATCTGAACAGCATCAGGGAATGGACCGGAAGACAGCGTTACATTTATGTGGACAGCATCAAGAAATGGACTGGAAGACAGCGTTACATATATGTGGACATCAGAAGATAGATTGGAAGACAGCGTTACATGTATGTGGACTGCATCATTAAATGGTCTGGAAGACATCGTTACATGTATGTGGACGGCATCAAGAAATGGTCTGGAAGACAGCGTTACATGTATGTGGACGGCATCAAGAAATGGTCTGGAAGACAGCGTTACATATATGTGGACAGCATCAAGAAATGGACTGGAAGACACCGTTACATGTATCTGGACAGCATCAGGAAATGGACTGGAAGACAGCGTTACATGTATGTGGACAGCATCAGGAAATGGACTGAAAGACAGCGTTACATGTATGTGGACAGTATCAGGAAATGGACTTGAAGACAGCGTAACATGTATGTGGACAGCATCAGGAAATGGACTGGAAGACAGCGTTACATGTATGTTGACAGCATCAAGAAATGGACTGGAAGACACCGTTACATGTATGTGGGCAGCATCAGGAAATGGACTGAAAGACAGCGTTACATGTATGTGGACAGTATCAGGAAATGGACTGGAAGACAGCGTTACGTGTATGTGGACAGCATCAAGAAATGGTATGGAAGACAGCGTTGTGTGTATGTGGACAGCATCAGGAAATGGACTGGAAGACAGCGTTGCATGTATGTGGACAGCATCAGGAAATGGACTGAAAGACAACGTTACATGTATGTGGACAGCATCAGGAAATGGACTGGAAGACAGCGTTACGTGTATGTGGACAGCATCAAGAAATGGACTGGAAGACACCGTTACATGTATGTGGACAGTATCAGGAAATGGACTTGAAGACAGCGTTACATGTATGTGGACAGCATCAGGAAATGGACTGGAAGACAGCGTTACATGTATGTGGACAGCATCAGGAAATGGACTGAAAGTCAGCGTTACATGTATGTGGACAGCATCAGGAAATGGACTGGAAGACAGCGTTACATGTATGTGAGTAGTGTGGCTTGCACGTTTCAGAGAGGATTTAGAAAGCTTGCCAATGACCTTGACCTCGTTGGATTGAGGTCACTCATTCTCGGTCTCGCAGCAGGCGGGTAAGGGGCTATAACTAGGTCATATCTTAGGGAGATAATTCTAAGAAATGACAACTCTTATATTTATAAAGGTAGATAACTATTGAGTGGGTGTATCATATTTTAATTAATTATAAAAAATTAAAATAAATAAAAATAAATAACAACCGGGTGCGGGTATGGGAGAGCAGGTGCGTGGGCGCGTGGGATCGGTCTAGGCGGTTCAGGTTTAAACACTTTTATCACAAGGGTTACAAATGAAAACCTTAAAAATGTAAAGATGACCGGTATTATTGGCTGTTTGGGTATGGCTTAGTGTCGTTCGGTGTAAAGGGGTGGATGGTAGTTATTAGTGATATGTAGAGGGTCGTAGTGGTATAAACACTATTATCAAACGGGTACAAATGAAAACCTTAAAATGTAACGATGACCTGTATTATTTATTGTAGTGTGCATGGCTCATTGAAATTCCGTATTAAAGGGTGGGTAGCGGTTATTAGTGATCTGTAGAGGGGTGTAATGGCATATATACTAGCATCATAAGGGTTGCACATGACAACGTTAAAATGTAAAGATGGCCAGTATTACTGGTTGTAGTGGGTATGGCTTAGTGCCATTCGTTGTTAAGGGGCGGGTCGGTGGCGGTGTAGGTAGATGTGTGCTTCCAATCACTCTCATCATATGGGTTACAAATGAAAACCTTAAAAAGTAAACATGACCGGTATTATTGGTTGTGGTGTGTATGGCATAGTGAAATTAGTTAGTAAGGGGTGGATAGTGTTTATTAGTGATCTGTAAAGGGTCGTATTGGCTATACACCACAACCATAGGGTTACAAATGAAAACATTAAAAAAGTAAAGATGGCTGGTATTATTACTTGTAGTGGGTATGGCTTAGTGAAATTCGTTGTTAAGAGTCGGATAGCGGTTATTAGTGATATGTAGAGGGTCGTAGTGGTTTATACACTATCATCATACGGGTTATAAATTAAAAACTTAAAAAAGTAAAGATCACCTGTATTATTGGTTGTAGTGGGTATGGCTTGGTGAAATTAGTTGTTAAGGGGTAGGAGAATGGATGGGTAGCTAGATAAGTGCTTCCGAACACCTAACATCACACTGTTTCAGAGGGTTAAATGTAAACCTTACATCTCTCTCTCTCTCTTTCTCTCCCGCACCTTTCTATACACGTTAGGATGGTCCATCAAGTGTATTTACACTTTCACGATCTCTCTATTTGTCCATACGGGTCTTTACATCATTCTCCAGAAACCCATTTCCTAGCTTTACATCTTTCTCCAGAAACCCATTTCCTAGACCAATGTATGTTTTTCAGTGAGCCTGCTCAGAGTCACACTTCACAGCTAGACAAAAGTACAGCTTCTATGTACCACTTCAACAGACAAATAAGAAAATATGTCAGACAAAGTATTAAACATATTGGTCAAATACAGAAATATCTCGTCCAAACTTATAAAAAGTAGGAACATTTGTTAACCTATTGAAAAAAATATCAACCAACTAGGAAAATGTGTTATTCAAATAGGAAAAATATTGGCCTCGTAAAGAAATATCTTGTCAAAACTTATGGAGTGTAGGAAAATTCATGAGTCAAATGGGAGAAATGTCGGTCAAATACAGAAATATCTCAACCAAACTTATAAAAACTAGGAAAATCGTTAACCAAATGGGAAAGCTATTGACCAAGTAACGAAATACAGCGTTCAAACAAATGAAAAGTAGGAATCTTTGTTAAACAAATGTGAAAACAAATATCGCCCAAAGGGGGAAATATCTCATCCAAACTTATAAAAAGTAGGAAAATTGTCATCCAAATGAAAAAAAGTTAGGCCAAGCACAGAAATATCTCCGGCAAACTTACAAATAGTTGGAAAACTTGATGGCCAAATGGGAGAAAGATTGACCAAAAACAGTAATATCTCGAGCAACCTTATAAAAAGTAATAAAATTTGTTAACCAAATGTGAAAAATGTCGGCCAAGTAACGAAATATCTCATCCATAATTATATAAAGTAGGATTGATTGATTGATTGAATTAGGAACCGACATCACAGCATTCGGGACATTCCCATAAACGCTCCGTCCCTATCATCATCAGCCAGCGAAGAGTTCCAGCACTAATAGTTCCAGTAGCAATCTGATTATATGTCCGTCTCGCCTTTCCTCTGAGTGTCGAGAGTCGGCCAGATCCCCTCGTCACACCTCGCTGCCTCATTCTTTCCAGACTATGGTGATACATTTGCTCCTCCGAGGTGTACACGTGCTCCCACAAGGTCGCAACCACGTCTGCCTTGTCATGCATCAATACTCCACCAAGTTTGGCTAAGCCAGCCAATTTTTCCGCCTGTTCATTCCCCAGCACACCGGCATGCCTCATAGAAAAGATCCAGGTGATGCTTGCTACCCGTGACCTCCGAAGCTAAGCAAGCCACTCTGCACGAAGCCTGCATGTCCTAACCCTCCTCAGCATGCTTTCTGAGTCTGTTACAATCACGATGTGTGTGTGTGTGTGTGTGTGTCGTATTCTCCATCCAGCGTAAAGCTGCACTGACCACCTCCACCTCCATTCTTAAGCTAGATATTGTGGCATTATATGCCAGGCTCTCCTGCACCAAACGTCGACCATTAGCTTTTGCTAAGAATCCCCAGGCACTTCTCCTACCTCTCAACACCCAACCATCCGTGTAGATAATCACATCACCCGGGTGAGCATTATAAAAAAAAAAGTAGGAAACATTGTTAACCAAAGGAGGAAAATATTGGAAAAGTAAAAACATGTTTCAACCAAATTTGCAAATATCTTGGCCAAACTTATAAAAAGTAGCAAACTTTGTTAACAAACGGTGACAAAATATTGTTCACATCCAAACTTATAAAAAGTAGAGAAATGTGTTAAACAAACTGGAAAATATTAGTCAAACTTATAAATATCTCATCCATACCTATGAAAAGTAGGAAATTTTTGTTACCAAAGGCGAACAAGATTGATAAGGTAAAGAAATATCTCGCCCAAACTTGTCAAAAGTAGGAAAGTTTGTTAGCCAAATGGGGAAAAGATTGACCAAGTAACGAAAAATCTCGTCCAAATTTCTGAAAAGTAGAAACATTTGTCACAAAAATGGAAAAAAATGCTTAGCCAAATAGGAGAAATGTTGACCAAGTAACGAAATACATCAACCAAATTTCTGAAAAGTCAGAAACTTTGTTAACCAAATGTGAAAAATATCGGCCAAAGGGAGAAATATGTCAACTAAACTTATAAAAAAAGAGAAAATTAATCAGCCAAATGGGAGAAAGGTCGGCCAAATACAGAAATGTCGAAACCAAACTTATAAAAAGAAGGAAAATGATTGACCTAGTAACGAAATATCTCGTCGAAACTTATGGAAAGTAGGAACAGTTGTTAACCAAATGGGAACAATCTTGGCCTAGTAAGAAAATTTGTTAGCCAAATGGGAAAAAAGATTGACCAAGAAACAAAATAAATCTTCCGAACTTATGAAAAGTAGGAAACTTTGTTAACCAAATGTGAACAAGGTTGACCAAAATAGGAAATATCGCATTCAAATTTATGAAAACTAAGGAAACTTAGTTAGCCAAATGTGAAAAATAGTCGCCAAATAAAGAAATATTCCACCTAAACATGTAAAAAGTCGGACAATTGTGTTAAACAAAGGCGAAATATATTGACCAAGTCAAGAAACATCGCATCCAAACTTATAAAAAGTAGGAAACTTTGTTAACCAAATGGGGAAAATGTTGATCAAAATATGAAGTATCTCATCGAAAATTATGGAAATTAGGAACAATTGTTACACAATTATGAAATATCTTGGTCAAGTAAGAACATTTGTGAGCCAAATTGGAAAAGATTGACCAAGTAATGAAATACATCATACAAGCGTATGAAAAGTAGGAAACTTTGTTAACCAAAGGTGAAAATTGTTGACCAAAATAAGAAATATCACATCCAAATCTATGAAAAGTAGGAAACTTTGATAACCAAATGTGAAAAATAGTCGCCAAGTAAAGAAATATTGCGTCTAAATTTATAATAAGAAGTAAAAATATTGACCAAGTAACGAAATATCTCATCGAAACTTACAAAAAGTGGGAAATTTTGTTATCCAAAGCGAAAAAATGTTGGCCCAGTTTCAACCAAACTTATAAAAAGTAGGAAAATTTGTTAATCAAATGTGAAAGGTTTGGTAAAATTTCAACCCAACTTATAAATATCACAACCAATCTTATGAAAAGTAGAAACATTTGTTAACCAAATGGGAAAAACCTTGGCCAAGTAAGAACATTTTTAACCAAATGGGGAAAATATTGACCAAGTAATGAAATATATCGGCCAATTTTATGAACAGTCGGAAACTTTGTTAACCAAAGATGAAAAATATCTGCCAAAGAGAGAAATATTTCAACTAAACCTAAAAAATGTAGGAACATTTGTCAGCCAACTAGGAAAAAGGTCGGCCAAACACAGGAATATCCTAACCAAATTTATAAAAAAAAGGGAAAAGATTGACCAAGTAACGAAATATCTCGTCAAAACTTATGAAAAGTAGGAACAATTGTTAACCAAATGGGAACAATCTTGGCCAAGTAAGGAAATTTGTTAGCCAAATGGGAAAAATAATGACGAAGAAACGAAATAGGTGTCCAAACTTATGAAAAGTAGGAAAATTTGTCAGCCAAGTGGGAAAAATGGTGACCAAACACAGAAATATCTCAACCAAACTTATAAAAAGAAGGGAAAAGATTGACGAAGTAATGAAATATCTCGTCTAAACTTATGAAAAGTAGGAAAAATTGTTAACCAAATGGGAGAAATCTTGGCCAAGTAAGACATTTTGTTAGCTACATAGGAAAAAGATTGACCAAGTAACGAAATACATCTTCCGAACTTATGAAAAGTAGGAAACTTTGTTAACCACATGTGAAAAATGTTGGCCGAATTTCAACCAATCTTATAAATATTGCAACCAAACTTATGAAAAGTTGGAAACTTTGTTAACCGAATGTGACACATTTTGGTCAAGTAAAGAAATATTTCAACCAAACTTATAAAAAGGTAGGAAATGTTGTTAACAAATGTGAACATTTGGCCACATTTCAACCAAACCTATAAATATCTCAGCTAAACTTATAAAAAGTAGGAAAATTTGTTAACCAAATGTGAGAAATTTTGGCCAAATTTCAACCAATCTTATAAAAGTAGGAAACTTTGGTAACCAAGGCGTAAAAGGTTGACCAAATTTCAACAACATTTATAACATGTAGGAACATTTGTTAACCAATTGTGAAAAGTTTGGCTAAGTTTCAACAAAACATATAAATATCTCAACCAAACTTATAATACTAGAAAAAGTCTAGACGTCTGCATAAAACGAGATTTCCTGGTCTACTTACGTTATAAAACGAATTGCAGAAGGGCGAGAAGTACAGAACCGTAAAGTATGGAGAAGAAAACAATATAAAGTAATCGGTTCTTGTATTAACGAGATATAGCTCTTCAGATCTTCTTTATCCACCCCCCTTCCCTTTCATCGGAAACCCTAAAATTCCCCCCTTGGGGGGGGGGGGGGTAGGGTATTTCCCCACAGGGTGGGAACCACTGATCTAGAACTTAAACAGTCAGCATTTTATACACTGAGCGACTGGCCTAAATACTATGTTGACCATGTGATACTGTATTTTCTTTATCAGCGGAACTAGGTCCAATTCTGTAGCTATTAAAAATCGCTTTATCGGCGCTAGGTCTCATTCAGTATCTTTCTGTCTCTAAAGCTGCGAGAGTCAACACCGTCGCTTACAACTGCCAGTTTTACACATAACTCATGTACTAGTATAATGGCGTCTAGTTTACGTGACAAGGTGGCTATTGTTACTGGCTCCAATTCTGGGATCGGTGAGGCCATTGCTCTAGCCTTTGCATCTCGCGGGACGAAGATCACTTTGTGTGGGCGCGATCTCCAAAGACTGAAATCAGTGTTTGATAAAGTTGTAGAAATCAGCGGTGGTCAGTCGGACAGATTCCTGACTGTTGAAGGCGATTTGAATGATTCAGAAGTTCGGAAAAGGATAATTGAGGAGACAGTTGAGAAGTTCGGACGCTTAGATATTCTTGTTCCCAATGCCGGAGCGACAGGTACTCAGTCGTCAATATCCAATGCTACAGAAGAAAGTTACGATGCTATCCTGAATACCAACCTGAAATCGACGTTTTTCCTCATTCAGCAAGCGATTCCACATCTGGAGAAGTCCAAAGGAACTATAGTCAACATCTCCTCTTCAGTGACTTCAATTGTGATGCCAGCTGCAGTAGTGTATGCCATGTCTAAAGCAGCTCTGGATCATCTAACTCGTTGTCTGGCTGTAGATCTCGGACAGAAAGGTATCCGTGTGAATAGTGTGAATCCAGGCTACATACCCACAAGACTTACACGCGGTTTTGGAGACAATGTCCGCATAGGTGAACTGATAAGAAAGTTGGAAGGTGACAAGGTGCCTTTAAAAGGTAGAGATTTGAGTGTTGAAGACATAGCGGAGGCAGTCATATTCCTGTCGTCGGATGCTGCTGGTTTTATCACTGGCGAGAACGTCAGAGTCGATGGAGGCAGAAGTTTTTCTGGAGGAGTTCAGAACTTATCTTCACATTTTAAAGTGTGAGGATTTCATCACTTTTCGTTTAAACACGATATATTTTACTTGTAATGTATCACGTTTATAACAATGTAATATTTAGCTCAAGTTTGTGATAAACACGATTATGCCTTAATTATTGAAATAGTTGTAGCGCTGTGGCTAGCCAGCTTATTTACCGGCTTGGAGGTAATGTATGTGAATCCTCGCCTCGAGGCGGGAATTGTTTTCCCCGTTATCTGAGCATAACAAGATTACCAAAATATGTTCTGGGATATAAAACGCGACCGCTGGAATTTTAAAACATGACACATGGACTGCTGGGTGTGTTTAAAATATGGGTCTGTCAATGTACATCCAATTTCATTCCAGAAGTGGTAAACGGTTCTTTACATCTTACTTTCTATGCCAGTTATTAATGCCTACTTCTACTATAACTACTACTGCTGCTACATCAACAAGAACAACTACTAATGCTACTGCCACTACTACTACTACTACTACTACTACTACTACTACTACTACTACTACTACTACTACTACTACTACTACTACTACTACTACTACTACTACTACTACTACTACTACTACTACTACTACTACTACTACTACTGCTGCTGCTACTACTAATTCTACTTATACTACTACTACTATTACTACTATTACTACTACTACTGTTACTACGATAACAACAACTACTACATCTAATACTAATACTAATTTTAATTCTAATGCTACAACAACAACAACAACAACAACAACAACTACTACTACTACTACTACTACTACTACTACTACTACTACTACTACTACTACTACTACTACTACTACTACTACTAATTACTACTATTACTACTACTACTACTACTACTACTACTACTACTTGTACTACCACTACTACTACTACTACTACTAATTCTACATCTACTACTGCTATTACTAATATTAGCAGTAACAATAATTTTTATAAGTATCCATGACAAGATGTAAACTAAAGATCGTTGTAAAAAGAGAAACGTTGGAAGGAAAGAGACGCAAGAGGAGATTAAGGGAGAGAGAGAGAGAGAGAGAGAGAGAGAGAGAGAGAGAGAGAGAGAGAGAGAGAGAGAGAGAGAGAGAGAGAGGGGGGGGGGGGGGTACGAACGATCGAACAATCTTTATTTTCAAAAGGTTAAGAATTGGGCACGTAGGCCCGTCTGACATTCTGCCCTTCTTCTTTAATTTCTCTCATACGTTATTTCATTCAACATCACATATATAGAGAGAATAGTAGGAACAAAGAGAGATAGGTAGGAAGAAGGAGAGAGCGGGAGAGAATGCTGGACAGCTGGCATCATGGTGTGGAAAAACATCGTTATTAGAAATAACAAGACCGACATGGTAAACATAACCTCTCCCCCCCCCCCCCTCCCCCCGCATAGAGTATAAAAACTATTAGAGATCAATAATTAATACGAAGATAGTGATGATAATAATGACATTGATGGAGGTGTTGTTGATGATGACGACGATGCTATTGATGATGATGACAGCGATGACAATGTTGAATATTATACTGATGGTGACAATGATAGTAATGATGATGACCTGGTGTTGACTGTTGTGATGATGATATTAAGGATAATGATTACGATAATACTGACGAAGATTATTATGTTATTAATGCTGATAATGGTGACTGTTATGATAATGGCGATGATGATGTGGTGTTAACGGGGAATATATTCGACTTGGTTATATCAGCACATAAAAGCTCTCTAGGCTGGGGAAATTCTTGAAAATAATGTTAAAATCACACGAATTCTTGACATAAAATTGGCTGTATCGACGGCAAACATCGTCATAGAATTACCAGACAGTTGTAGACATACTAATCTAATAATGATGGTCGCTGCTTTTATGTTTTATTTTGATTATGTTTCCAACTACATTTTCTTCAATTAAAATTCCATATTTAAAAGACTATGTTTTCCACGTTGTGTTGTTTGCTGTATTTCTTTAAACAAGATGATATTAGTCCCATAGCAGCAATTGTCGTCGGGTGTCAAATGTGAAGTCTTTACCAGCTTAGACGCTCAGACAAATAGGGTGGGGTGTTCAATTCAGTCTTTCGTCGTCTTGCCTTCCCAGACAAGGGGTCTGAATTGTCTCGAGTTATGGTGTCCACCTCGAGTGATGGAGGTCCCGGAGTTCAAGCCTCGGTGAGGGCCGGGATTTGTTCTTGTTGACTTCTAGTAACAACATTTCCCCTGGTCTCTGGGTTGTGAGATCGGACGCCTGTACGTAATGTTACGTACGTGAAAAAAACCTGGCAGTTGGAAATCGAAAAAGAGTAGACTGACGACGCTGCCTGTGTAAAATTTCAAGTTAAAAATCTACTCAAAGTATTTTTTGATCCCTGCTGGTGCTACGGAGTTCGTGGACTGATCAGAGATTCTCGGGACTCAGGCTTGAGTTAGGAGAAGAACGAAACACTTATGGGTTACACCCGTGTGCCGTGATGTTGATCCGTCGACCTCCTAATTAAATTAAACTAAACTAACCATCCCAGACAGCCCTGAAAATTGTCCGATACCTATATTGTGAGGGTGGGTCGAATCCAGAGCCGTGCTGGTCAAAAAGAAAAACAAATAATCAAGTCTCTATTGGGGACTGAACTTTAGCCGTTGCTTTCGCGGTTGGCGTATTATCTACTATGTCATTGGAACTCTTGCACAACACCGTGGAATCAAAAACAGTCTTGTCGTCAGTGAACAATTTCAGCGATGGTTTTAGATAGCAATTGCAAGATTATTAACATACCAACTATTGTTGTTCCATTTGTGCAAAACGTTAATGTCTCCGAAAAATTTAACTCGTGAACCGAAGGATGCGGCCCGGAATCGAAACAACAACATTTGGAGCCCGAGTCAAAAGCATGACTACTTCGCCACGGAGACTCCTAAAATTATAACAATTTTGGATTTTATATCCAGGATTATCCAGCATTATAAAAATGCTGGATGCCAAAGAAACAGTGACTGTAAGAAAACTTAGGGTTTGGTTGAGAAAGAACAATAACATAGAGCTATCCAAAACAACTTTGTGGAAAATTATAAAATACCAGGGAGGTAGAAATATTCTTTGCTAGCAACCGCATTTAGGAGCCATGAGAAGCAGATACCTACGTGAAATAAGGGAAATGCGCAAAGAAAATTAGGGCATAGTGTATTTGGATGAAATGTGGATCAATGCGCACCACACAAGTGATAAGGAATGGCAATCAGTGGATTGACAGATAAAGCGATATGTGCCCAGTAATATAGGACATCATTTGGTCATGGCCCATGCTGGTAATACGCATAATGGCTTACAACAGAATGCTGGGCTCGTGTTCGTATCAAAGCATACAGACAATAGGGATTATCATAATAAGATGAATGGTAATGTATTTAGAGATTGGCTCGAGAATATTTTGCTTCCATCCCTAGATAGACCGTCGTGTCCAATTATGGACAATGCATGATATCCATGTTGTTGCCCAAGAAGACAAAATCCCTACAGCATCGAGCACAAACGGAGCAATAAAGATATGGCTACGAATGGAAAACATAGAATTTCCAGAAACGTATTTCTAGTTAGAATTGTTGTCCCTTGTAAAACAGACGCCAAAAAGCAAGAAATATCAAATCGACAAGTTGATAGAAGAGCATCGTCATGGGTGCTTGAGACTTCCGCCGTAGCATTCTCATTTTAACCCTATAGAACTTGTGTGGGCTAAAATTAAAAGACAGGTGGCAGTTGACAATACTATATTCAAATTGTATGACGTCAAGATATTAATCCAGTCCGCGCTATTAAATATTGATAGAAGTTACTGGAAAAATGTGAGGACCATGTGTTGAAAGAGGAAGAGGACTATTGGAGAAAGGATGGATTGAATTTTATGCAACCAAGAGCAGTCAACAACCTACTGGAATCGTCCGACACAGATGAAGGTCTGAGTAGATCGCAGACCTTAATCCACGTGCACGCTTACTGGGATATTTTGCTCCAACCATTCAGACGAATTGAAGGCCCTAAACATTACAGCATCAGCACAATGTCAATGGCAACAGTTTGTATTCCACAGTTATGAATTTTCAATTCCGCAAGCCCTCAGCAGTGACAAACAACTGGTATTGAAGAAAAAAAAACACACACACACTAAACGCATTGAATACCAACAGAAGAGTAATATATTGCGGTGGAAACTGATATATTGTGGCATAACAAGAAACTTGAGAGCAAACACGTTGTCAATTAGGGGACAAAACACGTGCATACGAATCAATCTATAAACTTCAATGAAGAGAGGACCAACATCTTGGTCGTTAAGAAGAAAGCCCACTACAGAGACACTGACAACTATTTTCATAGTGCAAAACAGGTAATCATGTTCCGTCTCTGAACAGTAAACAGCAGAGTAGACACTATTTCACGAAGAATCAAAGTGGGTCTGTCACCCATGTGTACGTGTGAACAAACTACACAGACAGCTGAACAGATCCTTAAAAATTGACACATAATGGCTAAATTGCGGTATCATTTCTGGTCACTCCATACGCACATTAACGCACAGCTATTTGGAAGCTTTCACGAACTCAATATAAAAAGCTAAATGCATCCTAGTAACATGAATATGTGTGTACAATTATTGACCAGCAGCTGAAGAAACAAGAAGGAAGGGAAAAGTAAGGTAAGAAATATATTCCTTCTATTTTCCTGTCAATTTACACATTATTTACCCCATGCCTCTGTAAATTCTCTGTCTTTACTAATATTACACATTGCACTCCTCTCGGGAGTCTCCGTGGTGAAGTGGTCAAGCCGTCTGACTCGGGCTCCGAAGGTTGTATGTTCGATTCCGGGCCGCGTCCTTCATTTCACGAGTGCTTTTTTCAGAGACTCCAGAGGGTCGTCGCTGGAGCTACGGAGTTCGTGCTTTGAGCGATGCTTTCCACGCTGCGGAAAGAGACCGAGCCATATAGGATAAAAACTCGGTGCAATGAAGACGACCCTGTCGACTTTTAAGCGACTTTTTAAAGCATTTTTATAATAGCTCGCCTTATAACATCTTCTTCAAAGCTGTCTACAATAAACTTTCTACCTACCGTTTGGTTATTGCGTGGTGGTTTAATTCCAGATTCTTGCACCCATCGACGAAATGACCGTTTACTCAAGCCCAATGCATGCACTGTTCTTTTTTCGGAATATGTAATAGTATAAAACAGTTTCCTGCGATCAGCTTCTATACAAAAAAATGTGTACAACTTCATAATGATGCTTTGAAGTGTATACACAATTTTGCATTCAATCCCATTGAAAAATATTCATAAATTTCAATGTTAGCGATAGGTGGTAAGATTTAAAATAATAATAATAATAATAATAATCAGGTTTCATGAAATAACCCACATTTTGACGACACCTCTGAACACTCCCAGTTTAAACAGTGCGGGGTTCTTGGCATAAAGCCAATCCCGTGAAACACGTAGAATATTCAGCATCGAACGCTGATTGTCTGGCTACGGTGTAATACATTTAAAATTATGAACTTAATCTCAGACCCATAAATTATATACTGCATATAAACAAACATTGAAATCTGCTGTACAATCTCCAGAACCAAAATTTGTTTGTTGGGTGGACATGATGATAAGGTTATATGCTAAATCTCATAGTTTTCCCTCAGTTGGTTACTGAGATATGGAGTTTTATATGGAGGCAAACAAATGTGAATGCACTATATTTTTTCACCAAAACATCAAAGAAATGTCGCCGCTTTCGATGATTTAAGTTGTTTTCGGACCTATCAAAGACATATTCCTTGGGTGGGGGTAAATATAAGACGGCAGGAAAAATTTCATAACGATGCAACAGACAGTGTTCAAAATAATTGA
>JACEFZ010017108.1:0-137500 GCA_014155875.1 Cepaea nemoralis | reverse complement strand
GGGCCTTTACAGCTCGGGCCGGAGGGAGAATTGTGAAGGAGGACTCTGGTGCTTTCACTGAAACCACAAGTAGCCTGACCATGGAAGTCATGGCAGTAAGTAAGGCAATAACATGGCTCGAGACACAGACATTCACTAGGGCTTGTTTCCTTAGCGACTCAATGAACATGATCAAGAGGATAGAGGAGGGGTCGATCCGAAGAGAATGGTTGCTGCCTTTGGAGCGGTCTCGACTGGCAAAGATTAGTTTCATCTTCGTGCCAGGGCATGCGGGAGTACAAGGAAATGAGCGGGCTGACAAGCTCGCAGGTGAGGCTACTGTGGAGGGCGGACGCGCCATGGACCAGGCCGACATTCTGAATGCTCTACGAGAAGTAAGACTTTTGCGAGAACCAAGTGATGACTGTGAATCTACAACAATGGCCAGACTGCGAGAGCAGCAAATTAAAAGAGGGGTGGCCAAACAAGAACACTACGCAGGAAGCCAAAGAAGATTTATAAACCAACACAGAACTGGCGTCGTTAGCCGCTACACGTTGCGAGATTTGCTGCGGAGGGGATCCGAGCACTTATGGACTGATTGGTTCGATGTGCAATGAGGATGATCTGTCGACTAACTAACTAACTAACTAAGGTATACCTTATCACTTATTCACTGCAGAACTATTTGGGACCGGAATTCGGAAGAGTGCCTGTCTGTACTTTTCGCAGGAACTAAATATATCTAACTGTTAGCAATTCATATCACAGTTTGTTAATCGTCCTTAAAATTTGTGTGGCCTTAGGAGGCCAGTAAAAAAATGTTGTTTCCCCAAATAGGGGTAACTTGTAACAAAGCATCTTTATTATTAGCTTAGGTGTCATTAAAAGTACAAACTAAATTATTAAATATAAATGAGAAAGGCCAAAGTTTGATTATAAAATGTAATTACGTAAAGATAACAAAAAAGATTTTGTAACAAAGTTTACAGTCTTATTGAAATAATTATTAAATCTAACTTCAGTACTGACTGTTTTATTTCCGCAATAAAGGCAAGACATTTTTATGTTAAATTATGATAGTATACTAGGTATATGATTTCCTTTTTCAAATTTTAGTAATCTCCCTTGTAACAATATTATATGTTTATGTCCCTTTTCTTCGAATCTGGGTGCTTTTCTTTTAGATGTCTAGCCGCAGAATGCTTGAACATAAATATTAATAAGCGTAGTGATCAATCAAGGCATTACTATCATGTTATTATATGTTAAATATTCTCTGTGCAAAAGTAATTGCACCAGCATTTAGCATTGAGAGAGAGTGAGAGAGAGAGAGGGAGCGAGAGAGAGAGTGAGAGAGAGAGAGAGAGACAGAGAGAGAGAGAGAGAGAGAGAGAGAGAGAGAGAGAGAGAGAGAGAGAGAGAGAGAGAGAGAGAGAGAGAGAGAGAGAGAGAGAGAGAGAGAGAGAAAGGGGAGGGGGAGAACACTGTTTGATCAAAATGCATGAAATTTACAAACATAAATGACACTTCCTCTAAACATAATATTTGTCTATATAAACCCCATAAACTTGCACGGCCTTTCGCCAGTGCTAAAATAAGTTGCATGCAGGCCTTGACTGTGCCAGACCAGGTTTTGTCCTGCTCACTTCGCCTATTCATCGTCATCTCTCTCATTCTTATCACCTAAGCCATAGCCACCAATTAAAATCAAAATAATTCAAAATAGCAGCTAATTAATTATATAAATTTGAAGTGTTAACACCATTTGTTTCTACTCTCTATCGATAGCATCCTGCCAACCTGGAAAAGAAAAAGAAGCAACAAACTATTAATTAATAGTTGTGCTAATTAATAGTAGTAGTATTACAAGTACTAACTAAAAAACTAATACACATTTTCTTTGTCATTAAAACCTTCCAGTGACGTCTACAAATCTCTTAAGCCTTGTAAACAGATTTCCGTTTCCTTATGTAAGAAACCTTAACGAAGGCAATTTTGTAATCATATATATGTAGTAAAGCTAAAAACATCTTATCCAATTGCTTTTTTATTAATATTTGGTGGATATAATAAGTGCTTTACCTTCATTTGTGATTCATTGTGGATTATTTTATGAAGGTAAGTGGAAACAAAATATTTCATTTGATTTCTGTAAGCATGTCATCTGTTTGCTATTATAAAACTACTAACTACTAACATGTTTGTTTGTTGTAGCAATAATATAATATACAAGACCGCAACTAAAAGAACATGTTTTTTTATAAAATATGAAAATGCTTACTGCATCGAAGTGTCTTTTTCTGTCTCCGTAAAATCTCTGCATTCATGATCCGGTGAGGAAGCGTGAGTACCGCATAAGCACTTGCAAGTAGAGTAGGACACATGGGTCTGTTAAACCTTCGTAGATCACCTGTGTAATGTGGTAAAAAAAATTTTTTTTAAATTAAACATTAAAAAATAAAATTAATGGAGCTTTGGTAAAGCTGTGGAAATGTAAACAATATAGAATAACACAAAGTAATGCAGCTTTACAGAACAGAATTACGAAAAATACAAGGACATTGCGGCAACTAGCCTTCATGAGCAAACAAATGCGTACACAAAACACAACATAGTCATGGAGAAGACATCCGGTGACAACATTAAGGCATAAGGATGGGATGAGAAAAATAAAAAGATCACATTATTCTTCAAAACGGTCATAAATGATTAGCACCTGGATCGCCAGACCCATCCTTTTATCTGTAAAACATATTCAAACATTCCAGTGTTATGGCATGTAAGTGTGCTTTGTTTGAAACTACAAATATGAAAGGGATTGTTTTTTTTAATATACCATACACAAAATTGTCTGCAATAGAATTACAACATGATTATGACTGTACTAGGATATGGTGCACTGCAATGATGATGATGATGATAATTAATTACCTTAGTTTGAAAATTTGATGGATATGTTCTGCAGCGTGGCATCCCAAGGCACTCTTCTGCCTGTCTTCTTCTGTAGCGTTGACTGGTTCCAGCGTGTGCAAAACTTCACTAGCATCCATCTATCTCATGTCACTTGCAGTTTTCTTCTCCATGATGATGATGATGAACTTTAGAACTGTGGGGGATTATTGTTCTAAAATTAAAATAATTTCAGTGGCATGAAGTTAGAGGGAGATAGGGGAGAGGGAGAAAGGGGGAGAGAGAGGGGGAGGGAAGGAGAGGGATGGAGGAAGGGGCAGGGAGAGAGAGAGGAACAGAGGGAGAGGGAGGGAGAGAGGAGGAGAGGGAGGAAGGGGCAGGGAGAGAGAGAGAGAGAGGAAAGGAAAGAGAGGGAGAGAGGAAGAGAAATAAAATTAAAAAGAAAAAGGGGAGGGGCAGGGGAGAGAGATATAATTAATAAGGTCATATTTATTGATATTACGCCGGCTGCCTGGCCGAGGGGTTAGCAGCTTTCTCCGTTAATCCCGAATACTCTCGTGGTCGACGTGAGCGGACGAGAATTAGAAGTGGTTCGAGTCACGCTAGTGACTTATGAGAGTATGCAGCCGGTCGCGCAGAAAGTCGTGGCGTGCTGATGAGCGTAATCTAGCCTAGGAATCAACATACAGCTAAAAGATGCTGATGTTGACCGCAATATCCTGAAACAGGATGGAAACGCGGAAAAAAAATAAATATATATATATATATATATATATATATATATATATATATATATATATATATATATATAGAATTCCGGTCCCAAATGAAAAGTTGATTCTGCAGTGAATAAGTATCCCTTACAGGACCTCATTTTGTGATTACTTCCTGTTTGATTACTTCCTTAGTCTATATCTATAAAAGAAACTGTATGTTTGTGGTTGGGGATGTATTTGCTGCGCTCGATAACGGTACATCCGATTGAGATGAAATTTTCTACACGTCTTCCTTTCATTCCAGTGCAAACGACTGTAATAGTTTCTTAGGGGGCAATCATCTATTTACTTACTAAAATTTCATTTCGTATTTACATGACTTAACATAAGAAATATTCTATAAAGGGATATAACTTTTAGTAGCATTGCTATATCTTAGGTTAAGTCCCCTGGCTAAACCAAATCAAATCAAATCAAAAGCTATAGATAGACTCGTTTAACTGTGGTGTTTTTATTGTCTATATTTAGTGGGCATGGTAACTTGCAGATTTTAATTGTGCCAATAGTGTCGTGTGTACACGTGTCCAAAGTAATAAAACTTCTGTCTCAGAAACGTAGGCATAAATTTCAGCCTTATCAGGCAACCACTAGTTTACTTTCAATTTGCCGTCTTGACAGACGATAGTTTATTACATTGTGTTTCAAATAAAAAGGCATAATAACTACAACCATGATGGTAGCGAATGTGACTGATAAGACTAATTTTCGGGGTAAATATTCCTCCACAATGGATACTTGTGAACACACGGTTATCTCCACCATCACGCACCAACTGTCTTTATTCCATTTCTGATCTCTGCTTTTCATACAATGCGATAATCGGCAACTTGCTCGCAAGGTGCAATATCAATGCCTCGTATCACTAGTAAAGATTACATTTGAGCAGAGATTCTCAAAGTTTCCACGGGTTCCAATTCTCTGTAGCATGTCCAGGTCACACCACCCCTCCCCGTCCCCCTTGTTTGTGCAGACCGTCAATTTAATCCTCATCTCGAGTCTTGTCGCGGTTGTTTTGTACCTTCAATAAAGTGTTTAGGAAATATTGTGAGAATGAGGCGCAATCGGCTATAGCTTTGTCTGTAACCATTAAAGCTCTGGCTATAGAAGACCCAAAGGCACAGACAAAGAAGCAAAGTATTATAACACGACATACACATACACACAAGAGTCGTTGTGGCTTAGAAGCTTGATGTTCAACTGCAAAAACGGTGGTCATAAATTCGATCCTCATCGGAGCGGAGGAGAATATTTTTTAATTGACGTGGCTCACATGTCGACCTAGTTTAAATAAGGTACCAAGAAATTACTTTGGAAGTAAATGCGGCCTGCTTGATACTGATCATATCACTTATCGCATGATGATTGGTCTATACAAATATGGGTCTAGCACATTATGCCTAATGAGTGTTAAGGCGTATAAAAATGTCCTTTAGCCGTCTACGTGGCTAAGGATATACGGACGCAGTTCGTGATCCCGCATACCCGCTTCGAAACACATCTACACGCGATTTGGTATCAGACCGCGTTGCGCTGGTTTTTTTTACGGAATGGTATGGGTGTACTCAAACTACTGAACGTAAGCTTGCCAAGACATCAACAACAGCAAAGTATGCTGGTGTTGAATGCAAACGTATTGTAAAGCAATGGCCCATGCACCCCTTCACCATATGTTCAGAATGCCACCCCCACCCTTGTCGTATTTCCTCCCTATAAATACCTCCACCCCTAAACAGTATACGTAAAAATGGATGCTAAATTTAATAACACATACTAGAACAAGTCTAGACGTTTACATAAAACGTGATTTGCTGGTATACTTACGTTTTAAAATGAATTTCAGAAGAGCGAGGAATACAGAACCATAAAGTATGGAGGGACAAGCAATATAAGTAATCGCGATCTTGAAATAATCTTAATTTTCCCCCTCCCCCCACCTCCCCCGGAAACCCTAAAATTATCCCCTGGATGGAATTCCCCACCGATTGAGGAACACTGCTGTAAAGGATATGCAAATAACTTATTTTTATATAATAGAAGACTAGAGGTGAGATAGAGATAATCTATCAAGGTTATGGGTCACAGTAAAGACCATGCAGTTAGCCCAGTTTTCAAATCTCCAACTCCCCCCCCCCCCTCCCCCATTGTATTAAATAAGACGGTACCATAAGTGATCATTGAGAAAGGAATGTTTCGTGTTGGATGGCTCACCTCGCTTCAGATGTTACAGATTGTGAGAATTATATGGATGTTTTGTTCTGGCCATGCGAGAGTGAGTGGGAATGAACAGGCTGATAGGGTGGCAAGGGATGCACCGCTTGGTAGTAAATTACCTATGGACAAGGAGAGGTGGTCGTGCGCCTGTGGGACCAGGTGGAGAAGGTGGGGGGGGGGGGGGGAACAGACTGAGAAATCGTATGTGGAAAGAATGAGATTGAGGGGTCGGCAGGGGTTCTAGAAGAACCTCAAAACTGAGAGGGAAGACCAGGAGAATTTTAAATCAGATGTCGGTGGGAACGATTAGTAGTGTGATTCTTCGCTGGCTGTTGATCGAGTTGACGAAGCGCATATGGGAATGCCGTGAGTGCAGTGATATCAGTTCTTAGCTCAACTCAACTCAACTCAACTCATCGATATAGGAATATATACTTGAATGCTGGCTCGGGGAGCATGAGATCGAATGCCCATAGATACAAATTTTCTTTAGAAGACTTACACTCCCAGATGGACCCAGCCGAAAAATGGGTACTGGAAAATGTTCTGGGAAGTAAAGGTGGCGTGTATGATACTGACCACGTCATCCATCAAGTGTGTACTGGCCTATACAAATATGGAACTAGCACCATATACCAACTACATTTCAAGGTGTTAAAAGTGTCTTTTATAAAGTTAAATGCGTGTCTTTTATAGGAGGTTGCAATCCGCTCCATCATTTGTTGACTGTTTGATTTGCTGGGAAGTTTTAGGTTAGTTAGTGTTTGCTTGCTGGTGTTTTGGCGAAGGCCTTACAGACGCGGTTCGTAATCCCGTATACCTGCACTTGAAACACACCCACACACGATTTGGCAGCAGACCGCGTTGCGTTGGTTTTGCGTTGGTATCGGTGCTGATCGTTCAGAAAGTAATGGCAAACTACTGAACGTAAACTTGACAAGAGACCACGGCGGCAGAAATGCTGGTATTGACTCCAGTATCCTGTAAAATGGATATGCAAAAAAGAGAAGTGCTTGCTTACTGAACAACCGATGCTCATACACATGTGAAAATCAGCGCTAGGCGATCTGCTTCCAAATCGCATTATGGTGATTTCGAACCCGGACATCGGGATTGTGACATTGAGTTCAATAACCCTAAGCCACGGACGACGGCAAAAGCATGCTGTACTTTTTAAATGTATATTACGTTAAGCTGAAGTTTGTGTGATTGTGTGGCCGCGGGGCTCGATGCGCATACACTTTAATTTCCGCTGCGCTGAAGGCAGGGTTCAGACTCTACACCTGTCTGTTGCACTTCAACATTTGTTTCTCGTTCAGGAAGCAATGGCAAACTACTGGACGTAAAATTATACAGAAAATCGACCTTGGGTTGGGATTGAACGCAACGTAATGCAAAGGACATTTGTTTTGTTTTTCTGCGTTCCCATCCTGTTTCAGGATATTGCGGTCAACACCAGCATCTTTCAGCTGTATGTTGATTCCTAGGCTAGATTACGCTCATCAGCACGCCACGAATTTCTGAGCGACCGGCTCCATACTCTCATAAGTCACTGGCGCGATTCAAACCACTTCTAATTCTCGTGAGCTCACGTCAACCACGAGAGTATTCGGAGTTTAACGGAGAAAGCTGCTAACTCCTCGGCCAGGGTGCCGGCTAAAGGATATGCAACATTTATTTTTATTACTGCAAGTGTGGGTTGCACAAAACGGCTAGTTGCATATCCTTTACAGGACGTTGCAGTCAACACCAGCATTTTTGCTGTTGTGATTTCTTTTCAAGTGTACGTTCAGTAGTTTACCATTGTTTTCTGAACGACCGGCCGCCACACCATTTTCTAAAAAAAAACAATGCAAGGCGATCTGCTGCCAAATCGCCCACAGCTGTGTTTCGAACGCGGGTATGCAAGATTTCGACCTGTGCCCGTAACCCCTTCGTTACGGATCCGGGTTGCACAACATGATCATAAATTGGAATGACGTTTATGACAGTAAATGTATCTCGTTTTGTTAAATCATTCGGCCTACTTTATTCCGTGATTCAGATGTTTAATTATTGTAGCCAACATTTTAGATCTTGAAAGGTCAATTTACACTCAGGGCAAAAATACGCTAACTTATCCCAGGATACTACTAGTTTTCTACCTTCACAAATGGTAAATTTGTTGACATTAGTTTGAACATCGTGTTTGAAATCCATAGTTCACATTGAAAATCTTTATCAACAAGTTCAGGTTCAGAGTTAGCTTAGCCACTAAAACTATGGTCCCCATTTGAAATGTTCAACAATAACACATTTCGGGACCTTGAAGTGTACACTGAACTACACATTTTTAATGCCAGCGTTGGTAGTATCATGTGAGGTGACTAATTCCATTTTCTCGTGTTTTTTAACACATTGACAAGGCTCCCAGGTTAAAATGCGTAACATGAAATATTCTAGGCAGTACAGGTCTATCTATTTATCTATCTCTCTGTCTGTATGTCTTTCTGTGTATCTATCTAACTACCAAGATACTTTACCTACCTGGCTAGCTGTCTCTCAGTCCGTCAGTTTGAGAGTCTTTTTATGTAACTACACAATTCTCCATCTCTTCACTATCCACCTGCCTATGTCTTTTTTTTTTTCCTTTCCGTTTCTTTATCTAATTCTCTGTCTGTCTACATCGCGCCCTTTGGGATTGAAGTTTGGGTTATTACAGGACTGGCTGGGGCAATGAGAAAGCAAAAGGTGGCGACTTAAGAACTACTTTCCTCACCTCATAATGAAGTTAATAGAAGCCGGATCCTAGACAATAGAAGGAAATACATAAAAGAAAAACCTTAATAGAAAGATGTAATATATGACAGAATGTAGACAAAAGAAAGAAGTACAGTGCAAATAACATCCTGGACAGAAGAGGTAAATGTAATAGAAAGCTCCCGATTACTTAAAGTAGTAAACAGAGAAAACTTAAGACAAGGAGTGAGAAACCAT
Source organism: Cepaea nemoralis (assembly GCA_014155875.1). Taxonomy (NCBI): domain Eukaryota; kingdom Metazoa; phylum Mollusca; class Gastropoda; order Stylommatophora; family Helicidae; genus Cepaea; species Cepaea nemoralis. The sequence continues at coordinate 128,645 of JACEFZ010017108.1, read as the reverse complement.
TTGTCTGTTAGCGCTTTTTAAATAGTTATAACCTCAGTCGTGGGCACTACAAAATAATCAGCTTAAAATTACCTTGCTGTAGTTGGTCAAACATTTAATCACCTCAACCTGTATGTGATGGCTGGAGCTGCTTCTATTTGGTGAGGCTGATGACGTTAGCTGACGTTGATATTGTTGCTACTTTATTTATTGATGATTATCAGGACAGTTTGTAGATTTATTGATTTTAGAGTCCCACCAGCAATTGTCTTAGCAGGGTCAACCCAAATTATTTCGTGGACTGGACGTTTCTCGCACTTCATTTAGAAAATCGAAGTTAGTTGTATATCCTTTACAGGACGTAGCAGTCAACCCCAGAATTGTTGGCTGTTCGTGATTCCTGGGCAATTTTACTTTCAGTAGTTTGCCATTGCTTTCTGAACGACCGGTACCCACACCATTTCATAAAAAACCAACATAAGGCGGTTTGCTGCAAAATCGTCCGGAGCTGTGTTTCGAAAGCGGTATGCGGGAATACAAAAGCGTCCGTAACTCCTTCGCCACAGTGCTTTCAGAATATAGAAAGAAGTGAATAGTAGATAACATTCTAGATCAGTGGTTCTCAACCTTTTTTTACCCATTTCCCCACCCCTTCACCATATGTTGAGAATGTCATTCCTCCCCCCCCCTCTTTCGTATTTCCTCCCTATAAATTCCCCCGCCCCACCCTGTGTCACATAAATTCTTGGAGTTGTCGATCGATGAAAGACTGTCGCGCCATTAGTCTACAAGCAGCCGTCATTCTTTGATGTGTTGTCGATCGAAGAAAGACTGTCGCGCCATTAGTCTACAAGCAGCCGTCATTCTTTGATGTGTTGTCGATCGAAGAAAGACTGTCGCGCCATTCGTCTACAGGTGGCAGCCATCCTTTGATGTGGTAGACAGACTGTCTTGGTGAAAGTCGGCAAGATCTTTTGTTGTGGGGAAAATATTCTCCAGATTACAGCCGGCAAGACTTTTTGAAGTACCGGGACAATTCCCCAGATGAAAGCGGATTAGACGACCAGTTGTTTACATCGAGTCGGAAACGGAGAGAGAAAAATAGCTTCTCGACGCCTAAGTGTCTAGTCAGATTTGTGACGTCATTCAGACACAGTATTAAAACAGTCTGGATAAACAACTTTGGCGGGAGTTGACCAAATGTTGTGAAACAACAAGGACGTGTGTGATATTCCTAGTTTGATTATGGAGAGAGACTACAGTGTCTTCTGTTGATTTACATCGGCGGACATTTTTCCTTTGTGTGATTTAGTAGTCTCAATTTCAAACAGGAATAAATATATGGTATTTAATTAAATAGACCTAAATTAGATTATTCTTAGGAATCGAGTGTAGTAATGTGCGTTATGAGAACGTATTATAAGAGCGTCGGCAACAGTAGGCTATCGCGTTGCTTAAACTAGCTAGTGTGAGATATCAATTAACTCAGTGAGTTAAGAACAATGTAGTGGGATGATATTTAGGGAGATTGAGGATGGTTGGGGGGATAAAGGAAATGTAAAGTGGTAGGATCTTCCAGTAGGGTATCTACTGGGTTTCTGCACTTTTCCTTTAGTCTTTCCTTGTCTTACCATGACTCAGACCGATGTGATGAGCTCCTCTGCATTATGACAGAGTTTAGTTCTCTGTTATATATCTGAGTGCGGCCGTCGGCCTACACTCACCTAATAAAGGTCGGAATCGGGTTGCTCTCACCAGGTGTGTTCTCTCTTCAACAGGTTCCACTATATTTTACAACAAGCTAGAAGAAAAGTCATGGCTCGATCATTGAAGGCGGTTTTTTACTCAGCGGCTTTTGCACTGGGCCCATAACCCAGAGGGTCTGCAAGAACCTGGCCTCTGCTGAGCAGGAACTGATGATCATCTAAGAGTGATTCCTCGGTGGTGGTTCTTATTATAGTAGAGTGCAGATACTTACAATACCACCAGTAACAGGAACAATAGTAGTATATAGAAAACTTGAAAATTAACATTGTGTTTTCTAAATGGGGAATTCTTGTGAGACATTACCAATTAACATTGAGTTTTCTAATTGGTGAATTCCTATGAGAAATTAACTACTAACCTTTAGTTTCAAAGTGACAGTAAACATTATTTTACTATACAAGGATTATCCGATCACAGAACTTTTAGTGACATATTAGTTACATTGTGTGTGTCAGATTCATGGTCAGTATTGGACTATATCCACTATTGGTGACCAGGCATCCGGACTATCCAAGAGCTATTGGAGGAAGTCGACATCTGGCCGGAGAGACGCATCATTTGGTGAGGTCTTCTTGTACTTGATCTATGGTGCTGTTGTGTGGCCAGTACTGTGATGAAGCAGACTTTGCTCCTGAGCTGTTCGGTCTGATTCTGCATACACACTAGATTATACGACAGACATTCTACACATACACTTTGCACACACCTGACACTTTTCTTTATTAAATTAATTTGTCATTTTGTTAGAAGCTAGAGTTGTGTAGTATGGTTTGGAAAAGAATGAGAGGGGGCATGGTCCAGTGGTAAGAGAGAGAGAGAGAGAGAGAGAGAGAGAGAGAGAGAGAGAGAGAGAGAGAGAGAGAGAGAGAGAGAGAGAGAGAGAGAGAGAGAACGAACGAACAAACTTTATTTTAAAAGGGTAACAAATTGGGCACGCAGGCCCGTCTTACATTCGACCCTTTCAATCGCTCATCTTTCATTCATCAACTGTGCATGTTACATTAACATAGGGGGGGGGGGGAAACATTGTCAAATGTATTTTCTAAGCATAAATAATGCATATTACGCATGATACATTCACATGAGAAAACAAAAAAAAAACATTATCAAATGAAAGTTGTAAACATAAACAGTGCATATTGCAATGTTGTGAGACACATCCCCCATCCACCCTCATATCCCGCAGAAACCAACACATCCCCCACCCACCAAACCTCCCCCACCCACCCACACATACCTCCACGCACTCGCACAGAACCAGGCAAACATACATGCAGCCACCCACTGATCCCCCACCCACACACATATCCCCACCCACACACACATCCTCACGCACCAAGACGAAGAAGAAGAAGAAGAAGAAGAAGAAGAAGAAGAAGAAGAAGAAGAAGAAGAAGAAGAAGAAGAAGAAGAAGAAGAAGAAGAAGAAGAAGAAGAAGAAGAAGAAGAAGAAGAAGAAGAAGAAGAAGGAGGAGGAGGAAGAGAAGAAGAAGAAGAAGAAGAAGAAGAAGAAGAAGAAGAAGAAGAAGAAGAAGAAGAAGAAGAAGAAGAAGAAGAAGAAGAAGAAGAGGAAGAAGAAGAAGAAGAAGAAGAAGAAGAAGAAGAAGAAACCACACACACATACACCCGCCAACCTACTCATCCCGCACCTATGCACACTCATATCCCGCACTCTCACAATGTTCCCCACCCACCCACACATACATCAGCCAACCTACACCCACTCACCCACCCAATATTCGCCACCTCTCAACTACACATCCCCACCTATACACACATCCCCACCTATAAACACATCTCCCCACCTGCCCACACATATCCCCCACCCATAAACACCCAAAAACACACACCTATCACCCACACACACCCCGCCACCCACATATACCCCACCCACATACATCTGCCGCTCACACACATCTTCTCACAACCACACACTTCCCCCACCCATACACTCATTTCTCACACGCATCCACCCAATCACGTGCTCATCCATCAACCACTCACACCCACACATCACCCACGCACCCATCAACACATGCATCTCTCATCTACCCTCTCACCCACACACACCCCAACCACCCAGCCAAACACACATCCCCCATCCTCTCATACATCCTTCAATCACCTGCACATCCCACACCCCCGCCACCTCTCACACATCTCCACTCCGACACAAAACTCCACCCATAAACACATCCCCCCCCCCACACACACATCCCCAACGTACATTCCCCATACACATCCTGCCCACACATCTCCTCACCCACTCACACATCCTCCACCTACAAACATCCTCACCACCCACAAATACCTCCTCCACCCACTCACATTTACCCCATCCACACTCACACACTCCTACCCACACACAGACATATCTCATTCACAGACACCCCCACACTCATCCTGCACATCCATTACACACCCATCCACAACCCACACAATCTCCTACACACCCATTCACCCACCCAAACACACATTCCCTACCCACACCCCCTCCCAACCCACCAACACCCACATACTTCCAACCATCCTCTCAAATATCGTCCCCCCCACCCCCCCCCCCACACACATATCCCTCACACACACATACATCCACCACCGACTACACATCCCTTCACACATCCACACATCACCCAATAACCCATACACATCCCCCACAAACACACATATCCCTCACATACACACCCATACACACATCCTCACATCTAGACACATACATGATGTCTCACATGATCACTGAAACTAATAAGAACAAACTTCCACACTTTACACACAATTGAGACACTGACAATTGTCGTGAGAATTCTCGCAATTGCAAGAAGTGGAGAAAAAATTGTACATATACATTATGTAGCGTAAATATTAGTGATGCAATTCAACTCTCTCTTTTTCTCTCTCTCTCTCTCCCCCCCCCCCCCTCTCTCTCTCTCTCTCTCTCTCTCTCTCTCTCTCTCTCTCTCTCTCTCTCTCTATCTATCTATCTCTCCCTTCCACTCACTCACTAACTCTCTCACTCACATCACAGTAATGTTATATTATACATGATAAAATCAAGTGGCATACAAAATGAGAAGATGAGAAATTAAAAAAAAAAAATAGGGAATGGCATGTTACAGGACAATCAAGTGGCATACGAAATGATACCTCGTAATATGAAAGATGAGAATATATAAAAAATATGGAATTGCATATTACATGACATGCGTGGGCTCAAATATCTCTCTCTCTCTCTCTCTCTCTCTCTCTACACACACACACACACACACTCTTACACTCATTCTCTCTCTCTCTCTCTCTCTCTCTCTCTCTCTCTCTCTCTCTCTCTCTCTCTCTCTCTCTCTCTCTCTCACACTCACTAACTCCCCCACTTACTCTACAGTAATTTACATGAATTCATTTTATGCATGTTAAAATCAAGTGCACCAAAATAATAATATGAAAATGAGAATACACAAAACATATGGAACAGCATGTTAGATGACATGCGTGTGCTCAACTCTCTCTCTCTCTCTCTCTCTCTCTCTCTCTCTCTCTCTCTCTCTCTCTCTCTCTCTCTCTTCTCTCTCACACACATTACATACACACACCCACACACAACATACACACGCAAATACACACATATACCCACGCACATACACACACCTACACACATCCACATACTTACGCACACGTACTCACATAAGCCCGAATATACACTCCCTCGCATACACTGCATGCATGCACACTTACACACACACAAAGATATACAACACATACACGAGCACACACACACACACACACACACACACACTCGTCCATACACACATATACACACGCACACGCATATAAACGCATATAAATACATGAACGCACACCTTAACACACGTACAGACATACACACAGAGGCACACACAGATACACACATGTACACACACATATACACCCATACACACATCCAGACATGCACACACATACATCACACTTTCTCATGCACTCTCTCATTCATCCACGCTCTCTCTTTTACACACTCACTCGCTCTCACACTGACTCATTCGCGCACATACACACATACCCACAAATTCTCTCTCACTCACTCACGCTCCCTTACTCACCCACTTACTCGCTGACTCTCTAACTCACACTCACTCACTAACTTTCTCACTCTATCACACAGACAGGCAGACACACAACACACCCACTCTCTCAGATGCACTCATTCTCTCTAAACTAAATCTCTCATACATATGTCCACACACACTCACTCACTTTTACACTCACTCAGGTACACACGCATGCATACTCTCTAACTCTTACTCATACTAATTCTTCCACTCACACTCTTTCTCACTCACTCTCTCACCAACTGTCTCGCTCACACACATACAGTGAAGAATGATAGTGGAAAAATGATACCAGTAGGTGACTTATGGAGGCATATAGTCGGTATGAAGTAAGTATTGAAAGAGTTTTCGGTTGAATGTGTAGGGACCCATTGGAGTTTTCAGATCTGGTGGACGGCTATTCCACAAGTGAGCACCAGAATATGCGAAAAAAAGTTTTGTATAAGTCCAATCTAGGCTTAGGAAGCTGTAATAAATTTAAGCACTTACTGTTCATTGCATTAGATTGAATTAACGGTAGAAGATACTCTGGGGTATTTTCAGATATAATTTTATTCAATAATTTGGCTTTGTTAATTTGTTAAAACTAGACGTATAGCGCGGTTTTGAAGCGAACACAATCGTTTCATATTAGATTTAGGGCAACCATCCCAGACTGTGGAACAATAATCGAGAGGTGATTGGATATAGGATGCATAGAATAATTTTCGTGTGCTTTCATCCAAAAAGTGCTGAATTTTAGCAAGTTCGTAAACTTTTTGTGCTATTCTCTTGGTAAGGACGTGAACATGAGAGCTCCAGTTTAAATATTTGTCAATTAAAAGACCTAATGTTTTATGTTCATTTACATTAATTATAGGTAACGTGTCCACGTGGAGCTCGAGCGGTGTCCCAGTTATTGCTAGGGTCTGTAGTTTTTGTCTGGTCGTTATTAGCATGGATTTGGTGTTGTCGATGTTAATTAACATGCGATTTTCATTGCTCCATCTACTAAGGTTGTCAACTTTGTTTTGTAAAGAGCTCTCTAAGTCACAAAGGCTCTCTTGACTAGTGTAAATAGTGCAGTCGTCCGCAAATAGGTCACACGAAGTATTGAGGTATAAGAGAAGATCGTTAATATACACTGCAAAAAGCAGCGGACCTAGTATTGAGCCCTGAGGCACACCAAAATTAAGTCGTGTGGGTCTTAATAGACAGTTATTGAAGGACACTACTTGTTGTCTGTCAGATAAAATGACGTAATTAGGTTCACCATATTGGTGCTAGTCTTCATTTGTTTTAATTTTCTGATTAAAATATCATGATCTACCATATCAAAGGTTTTTTTTTAAGTCTACAAATACTGCTCCACAAATGTTGCCATTGTTGATACAAAGATGCCAGTTATCGGTCAGTTTTGTAAGGGCACTATGGCAAGAATATTTAGGTCGAAACCCAGATTGACTGTCAATTATTAGATCGTTGTTAATTAAATGATTTAGTGTTATTTTATGCATGTGTTATTCTAATGGCTATGATAGCGACGATAGTAAGGAAATAGGTATATAATTACCCAACACGCTAATATCAGTTGAGCCATTTTTAAGTAGAGGATACACTTTAGCAACTTTAAAGGCAGATGGAAAGCAGTTTATGTACAGGCACTGGTTATATATGAACGTTAAGGACTCACTAATATTTGGTGCAGCACACCGAAGAATTCTATTACTGATACCATCTAGGCCTTCTGAATTTGTTGCTTTGAGATTCAAGAGATGTTTATATACTTCTGCAACAGACGTCAAGGGAATCTCAGAGGGAATATTTCTAGAGCACATCCCTTCACAGAATGATGACAGTGAACTTAAATTACGTACTGAGTCTGGTATTGAGGACTTTAGATTATCTATTTCTGATTGAAAGAAGTAATTGAAATCCTTGCATGTTATAGAGTTTGGTATTGCTGACTCTGAGGCGTGTTTCTTGTTGGTTAGCAAGTTAATAGCCTTCCATATATTTGTGTTATTTGATTTATTTACTATCAAATTTTTGAAATGATCTTTCTTTATCCTACGAATTTCATATTTAACTTTATTTCTTAGTCTGCGGTAATTGATAAAATCTTTATTTTTTTGTGCTGTATCTCGTTCTCTCATGATTTTGAGAATTCACTAGTGACCCACGGGGACTTATGTTGATTCTTGACTCGAACTTCTTTGACTGGCACATGTTTATCAAATACATTGTAGACTGTCTTTGTCCAGTAAGCTAGTGCATCATCCGGATCAGGAAGTTGGTAAACATGTTCAAGGACTGCATATTGTAATTCGTCTAAAAATAAATTTTGGTTGAGAGCTTTAAAGTTTCTAAATTTGATGCTTAAATATTTATTTTTAGGAGTTTTGAACCCAATTGTCGACCATGTATAACATATTGGGTAATGGTCACTAACTGCACTAACAGGAACAGAACATTCGGTAATATTAACTGGACAAGTAACAAATATATGATCAATTATAGTTGAGGAGGTGCCTGTAACTCTTGTGGGACGATTTATTAGTTGTTTGAAATTGTAAGATAGAATGATATCTTCCCATGTCTGATTGGATTTAGTAATATCTATGTTAAAGTCACCTAATATCATGACTTCTCTACCTGCTGTAAACACCCTATCCATCATTGTAGTGAAATAGTCATACCAACTATACCCAGCACAAGGATTCCGATATAGGTATCCAATAAGGAACGTTTGCTGGCTGACTGGCTTCACCTCTAACCAAGAGAGAGAGAGAGAGAGAGAGAGAGAGAGAGAGAGAGAGAGAGAGAGAGAGAGATCCGAAGACTGACGGGGTTTTGTGGACAGAAATCCATAAGATTCTCAAGATAATGACATGGGGTTATAAGAATGTGGGTGTTGATTCCCCTCACCCAAGGGACGACACTTATTACGACATTACTGGGGGATCGACACGAGATCTCTCGTCAAGGGATCTCTTGACACAGGATCTCTCTATGCGGGATCTCTCGACACGGGACGGTGATATCATATTAATGAGGATCCAGCTAGGGTAAATGTGGATAAGAGTTAAGACACATATCTTACCTGTCCACACTTCACAAGTCTACATAGGTCTTTGGTCCTAATTCTACTCTTGTCATTGAGAGATTGTTTTGTGTTGTGCTGTGTGATGTTAAATATATAGATATATTTTAAATAGTGAATATCTATATATTGTTTGAAGAAATTTTCACTCAACCCGCTGACTCACCTCTCTGAAATATGGCCACTCCTAAACTAGATATGGCAGAACTAAGGGCAAGGGGGAAGGAATGGGCTTGTCGGGTTCTGCACTAACAGAGTACATACAGGAGGTGGAGAGAGATTTTCGTCAAGCAGAAAGGAGAAGATCGGAAGGCCGAGATGGAATTAAGAAAGATGGAGTTAGAGACTAAAGAATAGAAGCTGAGCAAGCCACTAAAGTAGAACTTGAAGCTGAGCAAGCTAATTGAAGCTGAGCAAGCTGCTAGGAAACTTGAAGCTGAGCAAGCTGCTAAGAATCTTGAAGCAGAGCAAGCTGCTAAGAGATTGGAAGCCGAACAAGAAGCTTAGAAAAGTGATCATGAGTACCGAATGCGGGAACTCGAGCTTAAGAGGCAATCTAGTGGGAAAACTGAGGGAGCAGTTGAAGGTTCCTCTCTCCCTGGCTCAACCCCAGTGGGTGGACATAGTTACCATGCTATGAAGTTTCCTTTGGCTGTCTATGAAGAAGACAAAGAGAAGATCGACCAGTACTTACAACGCTTCGAGGCAATGTCTGTTGCTATGGGTCTGGATCGTGACAAATGGTGTCTTAAGTTGTCCCAGGGATTACGCGGGACAGGTTACGAGGTTTACTCCCGCCTGCCGCCAGGACACGAGAACAATTACGACGAATTGAAAACGGCTCTGCTGAAACGTTTCGAAGTTACGTCACATACCTACCGGAAAAAATTTCGAGCAGCGAAACGAGAACCGGGAGAGTTGTTTGCCGCCTACAGTCTGCGTCTGAAATCCTATCTCCATAAGTGGATGGATTTGGCTGGGTTCGCGCATGACTATGAGAGTCTGGAAGAGCTCATGATAGTCGACCAGATGCGAAAGCAAATGTCGAAACCTCTCAGGACATTCTTGGGAGAACAAGGGGCGGAACGTATCGACATCGTGACGAAATTGGCAGAACGGTTCGTCGAGGTACATGGGGAGGCTGGAGAAAACCTTTCCACAAACACCAAAGGTCAGGAGAAACATGACCGGAAGAAATCCAAAAGCACGGGAACTAAGAAAGTGGAACCATATGTTAAAATTTCAGAGGAGAGTTTGGAGAAGACGAAGGAGGGAAGCAAGAGCACCTCGAACTCTTCACCAAAAAGACAGTGGACGGAGAAGTGGTGTTCGATTTGTAAGTCGCCCTCTCACAATACGAGGGACTGCAAATCGAAGGCTAAGAGCCCTCACTTCGCGGCGTGTCAAGTGGCTCCAAAGGAGGTTGCCACTGAAAATGCTGAGGTCGACAAGGAAGCTCTCAACCAGGAGAGCTCACCAAAGTCCGGCACGAGAAAATCTAGGACAGGGAAATGGTGCAAACACTGCAGGTCGAATACGCATAATGCTAAAGACTGCAGGTTTAAGTCAGGAGACTCTCATTTCGTCGTGTGCCCAGTGGAACCCAAGGTGGAGTCCACCGAACAGGTCGAGGCCGAGGAAGAGACTCCAGATCAGGATAAGCCACCTGTAGTGGAATTGATAGAGGTTAACGGCCTACAAGTTGAGTGTCTATATGACACTGGTCTGGACGTGGAGGCCGTGATTTCTGCGGATCTGGTACACCCAGAACAATTCACAGGTGAGACCATGGAGATACAGCCTGCACAGAAGAGTGCTGTGGCCATGAAGTTGCCAATCGCCAAAGTGGAGATTCGGTCAAGATATGTCACCGGCACAATCAAGGCCGCTGTATTGACCGATCCCATTTTTCCCCGTCATCCTCGGTTGCCGGTATGTCTTTCTGGGAATGCCCAGGGAGCCAATCCATATGGGAGCAATTCAGACTCGCTCTCAGACGAGAACTGATCAGGCAGAAGCAATTGTCACTAACCCACTGCCGGGGGAGTTGCGAACTGCCCAGAGTGAGGATGCAACCTTACGTCCTTGCTACAAGAAGCTGCAGAGAAGTGCTGATCCACCAAAACGGGGGCAGTACTACATGAAGAATAGGATACTCTACAGGAGAGACAGAAGGGGAGACAACTTACACTGTCAGTTGGTGGTCCCGAAGGCCTACCGTTCCCAAATTCTTCATATGGGGCATACCATCTCATTTAGTAGGCATATGGGTATTGCCGCCACCATGCAGCGAATTTCCTGCCATTACTATTGGCCGGGAATGACCGGTGATGTGCGTCGGTATGTGAAGTCATGCCCTGAGTGCCAGAGGGTGGCACCGAAACACTGGACAGCGCCGGTGGTCTTGGGTGAAATGCCCATCATGAACTCTCCTTTCGAGAGGGTAGCCATCGACATCGTGGGTCCACTTCCTAGGACTAGGAAGAGGAACATGTACATACTCACAATGGTGGATTGCTGTACAATGTGGGGTGAAGCCATACCATTGACCACAATTGACTCGAAACGAGTGGCTGACGCACTGATGGAGGCCTTTACAAGATTAGGCTTCCCTAATCAGATTCTGACCGACAATGAGTCCCAGTTTTGTGGGAAACTCATGGAGGAGGTATTTAGGGTGTTCCACTCTAACCATATTCACACCAGCCCTTACCACCCTCAAGCCAATGGACAAGTAGAGCGTTTCAACGGCACGTTGATGACAATGCTCCGGAAACTGGCACAGGAAAAACCTGATAGGTGGGATGAATATATCCCAGCAGCACTTTTCGCCTATCGGGAAGTGCCTCATGGCTCAACAGGACTACCACCCGCTACTTTGCTGTTTGGTCGTCCAATCAAAGGACCATTGGAAGCCATGTTGAGGAGTTGGACTGAGGAGGGGACGTCAGAAGAAGTGATCTCCTCTTATAAATACGTGGAGGAACTGAAAGAAAAACTTCACACGGGATGGACTCTGGCGACTCAGAACTTGAGAAAGGCCAGAAAAAGACATGCGGCTTACTACAACCGTAGGTCTAAAGACAGATCTCTAGAGGTGGGAGACAAAGTCTTGTTGCTACTCCCAACGGGAACCAACAAACTGGAGATAGGTTGGCAAGGACCATTTCCCGTGGAAAGGGTGGTATCCAGAACCAACTATCAGATCCGGATCCGGGGAAAGTCGAAGATTTTCCATATTAATCTCCTGCGGAAGTACGAGGAGAGACCCGGAGACAAAGCAGCCCACCTCATGGCAATGGCAGTCGCAGTGGAGACTGAAACGGGAACCAACGAGGGCAGGGAATATCCACTGGTACACCAGGAAACCTATAGGGATGTGCAGGTGAACCCTGATCTGACTCCCCAGGAGAGGGAAAAGATTACCCAGGTTCTCGAGTCTCATAAGCAGATACTGACTGATAAACCAGGACGAACGAGGTTGGTTGAGTTCGAGATGACCTTGACCACACAAGAGCCTGTTCGCCAAAAGGTTTACCCAGTGCCATTCTCTAAAGAAAAGGCCCTGGAGGAGGAAATACAGAAACTGCTGAAGGATGACGTGATTGCGCCATCCACATCCCCATACAATGCGGGGGTGGTTTTGTTACGCAAACCAAGTGGAGAACACCGGTTGTGTATAGACTATCGACTCTTGAACAGTCACACTCAATTTCAGGTGGAACCTTTGCCGAATCCAACTCAGTTATTCGCTAGGCTCCATAAGGCTAGGTACTTCTCAAAAGTGGATCTGAGTCGGGGGTATTATCAGATCCCGGTCAAACCAGAGGTTCCGACCCCTGCTGGCTTTCAGTACCCCCAGTGGACACTACGAATTCAAGGTCATGCCCTTTGGACTCAGCAATGCACCTAGTGTGTTTACTCGCATGATGAGGACCTTACTAGATCCCTTACAGGATCCGTCCATTATCTCGTTCATGGATGATATACTGATTGCCAGTGACAGCTTGGATGACCATTTGCAATCCTTGGATAGAGTTTTCAATAGGCTCAGGAAGCAGGGCTTACCGCTCGCCCAACCAAGTGCATGATTGGTTAACAGACTCTGGAATTTCTGGGTCACACCATCACTCCAGGACAAATTGTTCCGGAGGAGAAGAACCTAGAAAAGACCAGACATGCCCCAAGGCCAAAAACGAAGAAGGATTTACGATCCTTTCTCTCGTTGTGTGGGTTTTACCAAAAATTAATCCCGCATTTCACTGAACTGGGAGCTCCATTAACGAAGACCTTGAAAAAGGGATTCCCGGATCCAATCGTATGGACACCCGAGTTCGAGAGTGCATACAGTCAGTTGAAGGAGGCCTTGGTCAGCAAACCTGTTTTACAGCTCCCCGACCTTTCCAAGCCATTTGTGTTGAGAACGGATGCGGGTGGGATTGGAATTGGGGCAGCCTTGTTACAGGAAGACTGCCCCAATTCCAATCCCTTTTTACAGGAAGTGGTGTCACGTCTTAGTCAGATATGACTGAGCTACCGTATCACAGTAGACGGTACTATCTGCTTCCTGTCAGCGCCGAATGTTGGGCGGCGCTTACCAAACCCGACACCCCACATTGTGCCAACGGCTTCTGGCGGAAGAGCGCAATTGGGAGGGTACAAGCCTTATCCTTGTGCGAGGAAATGCAACCCAAAGACAAAATAGTCCTGGCAGAGCAGACCAGGCCCTAAGCCTTGGTTCGCAGCTGGTCTAGGATCAAAGCTCCGACAGGCGGACAGTTATAGCATTGCTTTGCTGATCCGGCAGCTTCTGCAGCTTGTCTTGTTCTAAATGTATAGTTGTCAGCTTTCCTCTGGAGTGAACTAGGCAGGCCGAGAGAGTGATCATGCTGCATGGGCAACACGTGGTTTCTTTATTTTAGCCCAGGCTTTGTGCTACGGAGAGGCAATAACTCCATCCCTGGTCTTAACCGGTCTCGGAATCAAAGCGAGAGGCAACTGTTACGGGTTATAAGTCCTTGTCAGTTGGCGTAGACATGGGGCGCCACGCGTTGCCTCTGACGGTGGGAGACACCTACAGGTGTAACTGATCAGCTACCGCCCGCCTCAAGCTGGGCAGCCTCCGGCCAATTGGGTGCTGATCCGCCACAGCCTGCCTGCTTCAATGGGTGCTTGGGGCTAGGACAAAATCTGAATCGCATGCTGTAAAACCAATGCACCAGGTACTAATAAAAAGAATAATAGAAACCTCAAGCTACGGCTTGCAACCTGGAACGTTAGAACCATGTGTCCAGGATTTTCCACTGACTTGATAAATATTGACGATGTGAGAAAAACGGCTGTGATTGATGCTGAACTCAATCGTCTTAACATTGATATTGCTGGCCTCGCTGAGGAAGGGTCACTCAGGGAAAACAATTACACCTCTTTTTGAAAGGTAGAGGGCAGGCAGAAAAAAAGGCAACATGGTGTGGGATTTGCAGTAAAGTATTAGCTACTGGGAATGATTGATATCCCAGCTTTAGGTAATGAAAGATTATTATCCCTGGGTTTGGCAACCTCTTTGCCACCATTATCACTGCATATGCACCGACACTCGCTTCCACTGATGATGTGAAGAATACATTCTATGAGCAACTAGACTCTGTGATCAAAGCAGTTCCAAAATCCGACTTCATTTATATGCTCGGTGATTTCAATGCTCGTGTGGGCAAGGACTCGAGTTCATGGCCACTGTGCCTTGGAAAATACAAGTTCGGTCGCATGAATGACAATGGGCAAAGGCTGCTGGAGCATTGCACTAGAAATGACCTATGTATTACAAACTCCTTTTTTAAAACAAAAGAGTTGAATAAGGTCACATGGAAACATCCAAGATCCGGTCATTGGCATCAGCTGGACTTCATTATCACACGGAGACAACATCTGAACCATACATCATTATCTCGAAGTTACCACAGTGCTGACTGTGATACAGATCATTCTTTGGTTGTTGCAAGGGTTAGACTGAGACCAAAGAGAATCTACACAGCTAAACACAAATCTAGCCCCAGGATTAATATTATTAACATTCACGATCCCGGAAAGTACTTTGAATATCAACAGCAACTTTAAGACGCTTTCACTGATACATCAGTAAATTGTATAGTAAATGATAAATGGAGTAAACTTAAGGAAACTATTTATAGAACAGCGGTAGGGGTTTACGGCACTGAGGATCATTAGAGGCAGGACTGGTTTGCGGCAAACAGCCAGATACTGCAGCCCTTGATTGATAAAAAGAAGATAGCTCTCTTAAGAAACAAGGAAAGACCAACGAACAACACTCTGAGTGAGCTGAAGCAAGCAAGGAAGGATGTGCAAAAGGCTGACAGGCAGTGTGCGAATGACTATTGGATCAAGTTATGTGAGTCCATTCAAATCGCAAGTGATAAGGGAAACATCAGAAGCATGTATGAATAGATAAAGAAAGCTTGTGGTCCAATGATCAAAAGAAGTGCACCGCTGAAAACCTTGACTGGAAAATCATCACTGATAAGAAACAGCTGATGGATAGATTGGTATAGCACTATTTAGAACTTTACTCAAGTGAGGCCAAGCTAGCGGATGATGCCCTCAACGCCATACAGGCCCTGCCAACTCTTGACCACCTGGACACTCTTCCCACAATAACAGAAGTTAAGTGTGCTATAAATGAACTTGCATCTGGCAAGGCTCCAGGTAAGGATGGGATTCCAATAGAGGTAATCAGGAGTGGGCAAGACACACTCACTCTACAGATCCACCAGCTAATAAAGCTATGCTGGCGAGAAGGACAAGTTCCACAGGATTTCAAAGATTCAAACATCATAACGCTGTACAAGAACAAGGGCGATAGGAGCGACTGTAACAACTATAGAGGTATCTCACTTCTGTGTTTTGTTGGGAAAGTATTTGCCAGAATTGTTCTGCGCAGACTTCAAGTCCTGAGAGATCAAGTCTACCCCGAATCACAGTGCATCTTCCGTCAGAACCGATCTACCATTGTTATGATATTCTCATTGCGACAGATGCAAGAAAAATGCCGGGAACAAAATCAGCCACTGTTTATTGCCTTCATCTACCTCCTCACAAAGGCATTCGATTTGGTCAGTCGTGAGGGTCTGTTCAAAGCACTAAAGAAGATTGGCTGCCCACCAATTCTTCTGTCCATTGTGGAATCTTTCCACACAGGCATGAAGGGTATAATCAAGTTTAATGGTGCAACTTCAGAAGAGTTTGAAATCAAGAGTGGAGTTAAGCAAGGTTGTGTACTAGCCCCCACCCTCTTTGAGATATACTTTTCACTTCTACTGAAATATGCCTTTCGTGATCAGGATGACGGTATATACATTCACTCACGCTCAGATGGTGGCCTCTATAATGCTCAGAGATTGAAGGCCAAGACCAAAATTAGTAGGGTACTAATCAGCGATTTGCTTGTTGCGGATGATGCTGCGATTACGACCCACTCTGAGGAAGAATTACAACATCTACTATCTGCATTCTCCAATGCTTGTTCTGAATTTGGTTTAACAATTAACAAAAAGAAGACACAGATTATGTCACAAAGTGCACATGGTGTACCATCAATCTTTATTGACGACGCCGAACTGGAGATAGTAGACCATTTTACATATCTAGGATCAGAGGTAAATAGCAATTTATCCTTCGATCAGGAAATCAACATCAGGATTGGAAAGGCAGCAACAACAATGAACATGTTAGCAAAAAGAGTCTGGGAGAACAGGAAGCTTACTGCCAAAACAAAAGTCCTCGTCTACCAAGCCTGTGTCCTTAGTACTCTTCTTTATGGCAGTGAAACAGCAAAGAGGTGTAGCCATTATATTAGATAAGCAAACATCAAATTCTGCCAAAGGATATTGGGCTGTGTCAGACAGAGTTCTATTAGTAAAATTAAACGGAAGACCTTTTAAAATAAATGTAATTCAAGTATATGCCCCAACGGGTTCCAAATGTTGCTGTATGTAGCCGAGGCGAAGTGTTGGGGTGAGCGCCCAACATTGCTTAAATACCTCAATGGCTCGTGAATACATAACCTATGCAGCAAAAGTCCAACTCCTGGCCTTCACGTGGCGGGCCCGTTTAAACTAACAGGAGAAGGGGCGACGGCGAGTCTCTGGCGCCGGAAAATAACCAGTATTCTCTAGATGTGTATGCACGTACATGCATGCGCAGACAGGCGTGTGCGCGCGTACACATCTACACTCGAGTGAGACCACAGTCTGCTCTAGCAACGAAAGGTGCTCAAGACGGAGGCAACCAGCCAAGAGGCGCACCACAGAAATCAGGATGCCACGCAATCACGCAAAATGGAATATGTCGACTACTGCTAATCGTTATGGTGCTCGCCCTGCTTTGGACCCCCAAGCAGGTGCAGTGCCGGGCCCTATGTCTCGAAAGGGTCCAACCCCAACTACTGGAGGTCCTTCTCAGATGTCCTGTGGAGCCAGGGGACATGAGAATAGGACGACTGGCCATACTAAACGAAGACTTAAAATAATGCACTGGAATGCGGAGGGAGTCAGCAACAAAAAAATAGAATTAGAAAAAAATCTTGGACCAAGAAAAAGTAAGCATATGTTGCTTGCAAGAAACTCACCTCAATGAAAATATAGCCTTCAAAATCAGAGGCTACCAGTGTTACCGATCTGACCGAAAGGACAGGCGAAAAGGTGGGATACTGACCCTTGTAAGAAATAACATCATGGCTTCCCAAATCAAAGTCTACATGGAAGGGGCTGAGTATCAGACACTTAAACTTAAGACAGGTAATACAGATCTACATCTGATCAATTACTACTGTCCAAGTGACCGCCCACAGGCACTGGACACTCTACCACTAAAAGAAAAAATGATTGTGTGTGGCGATTTCAACAGCCACTCGTAGAGCTGGGGCTATGATCACATGGACCAGAGAGGAGAGAGACTGGAAGACTGGCAGGATGAGAATAGATTCATGTTGATTAACAAGCCGTCTGACCCACATACTTTCTACTCGAGATCATGGCACTCTACAACTACACCTGACCTGGCTTTTCATTCACCAGACCTGGAGTGGAACATTACACGAATTGTTGGGAAACAACTTGGTGGCAGTGACCATCGGCCAGTCTTTCTAACCGTAGAAAATGAGCTTGTAAGTGAAAGCAGCACCCTCTCCAGGTGGAACTACAAGAAAGCAGACTGGGCAATGTACAAGCATCGCACCAGCATACTGGTTAGAAACCTGAACACTGAGAAAGACATAAATAAAGCAGTTGAAGAGTTTGGGAAATGTATACTACAGGCAGCGCGAGAAACAGTACCAAGAGGAGCCCGTAAACAATATAAACCCTACTGGAGTAGTGAACTGGAACAGTTGCATAATGATGTTGAAGTGTGTAGAAAGCAAGCAGAGGCCACACCCAGCCAAGAGCACCACAATAAATTCCAGCATGCAAAAGCCAAATTTCAAAGGGCCAAGCTGCAGGCTAGACGGAAAAGCTGGCAGGAGAAAACGGAGTTTTCTGAACTTTGAAAGAGACACAAGGAAATTGTGGAAGCTAATAAAACAGCTTAATGACGAGGGCACAGGGAGAAACTCAAAAATTGCACTACATAAAGATGGAAAAATCTTAACAAGAAAGCAAGCAGCTGACCATTTTGCGGACTCGTTCGCACAAGATAGCAATATCAAAATTAGTCCAGAGAAACAACAAGAGATTCGAGAGAAACGACAACATACAGGACAGAAGGAAATAGTACATGAGGTTTTGGAGGCACCCATCACAATCAGCGAACTGGAGCTAGCCATATCAAAACTGAAAATGAGAAAGTCACCAGGAGCTGATGGTATCTCCAATGAAATGATCAGGAACCTAGGAACAGAAGCCAAAACAAAGCTGTTGCAGATCTTCAATAACAGCTGGACCTTAGACAGTGTTCCACAAGCCTGGAGAGAAGCAATCATGATACCCCTCCTAAAATCAGGGAAAGATGGTTCCATTGCCTCTAGCTACAGACCAATTAGCCTCACCAGCTGTCTCTGCAAAACACTGGAGCGCATCATCAATCACAGACTGCAGTGGTACATTGAAAGTAAAAACATCCTTGTGCCACAGCAGGCTGGCTTTAGGCAGTGCTACTCTACGGAAGATCAGACAACCTACCTCTCTCAAGAAATTGAGGATGCATTCCAAGAGAAGAAGCTGGTGCTTGCGGCATGGATAGATCTGAAGAAAGCCTTTGACAAAGTCTGGAAAGAAGGTCTGATGAAGAAACTGAGAAACTGCAAAGTCAATGGAAGAATGTACAAATGGGTGAAAGCATACTTGCACAACAGAAGAGCCCGAGTACAGATAGACGGACTCAAGAGCAAGAAAGTACTACTGCGTCACGGTGTCCCCCAGGGCGGAGTCTTGTCCCCCACACTTTTTTAATCTTCATCAATGATCTTGTTGCTCACCTACCGCATGGAATTAAAGCGGCAATGTACGCCGATGACCTGGTTCTATGGAGCACAAATGAATATGCATCAGTGGCTACCAGATTGCTACAAAGAGCTGTAGATACATTTGCTGCATGGGCAAATAGATGGTGTGTCAGCATAAACACTGACAAGTGCAGCACCACCCTATTTACCCTCTCTCCAAAACAAAAGGCAGGGATCATCCAGATAAATGGAACACCCCTAAGAGAAGATAAAGAACCAACATACCTTGGAGTAACATTTGATGGCAAGCTGACATGGAGAAAGCACATCAACAAAGCAGTAGCAAAAGCCAGAAGGAAAATAGCCATCCTGAGAAAGCTAAGTGAAACCACATGGAGAGCCAGTGGGAAAATACTTAGCAAAGTTTATCAACAGAGCATACGACCACACCTGGAATACGGGTCAACTGCATGGTGTTCGGCATCAAAAACCACACTACAAGAGCTGGACAAAGTGCAAAATCAAGCACTTAGAGTCACCACAGGAGGGATGAGATCAACCCCTATAGTGGAAATGGAGAAGATGGGGAGGACACAGGCACTGAGTGAGCGCAGAGATACGAAAACGCTAATACAAGCAGAAAAGTTCCTCAGCTTGCCAGGCCACCCTATGAAGAACAGATTTGAAAACCTAGCTATGCGGCGGTTGAAAAGAAGTAGTTTTATCCACCAGGCCAAACGACTCTGCAGAGAAACCACTGATCTGCCCACAGTTGGTATCCCCCTAACAACTATTCCAGAGCGAACTCCATGGAAAGATGAGCATAGACTATCGTTACAAATCCAGACAAAAGTGAGAGGAATATTTGACAAGGAAGAACAGAACAGTGTGCAGCGCAGAACAGCCACTCTCAGCTTCCTTGATGAAGAATACCCACAGGACCTCTGGATCCGAGTCTACACAGATGGGTCAGCACAAAATGCTGTTCGAAATGGAGGAGCGGGAGTGTACATAGAATACCCAAATAATACTAGGGACACAGCCAGAGTACCGACAGGAAAGTACTGCCATACCTATGATGCCGAAATTGAGGCAATCAAGATAGCAACAGAGAAATTACTAAATAACAGCAATGGTACACAACCTGTGGTGCTACTAACAGATGCGAAATCAGTACTCGAGGCGCTCCTCTCTGGGAAATTGCCAGTACTAAGGACACTACTTTCTGAACTTAGCAGTCAGCATAAAGTCACCATACAGTGGATACCATCCCACTGTGGAGTACCCGGAAACGACAGAGCTGATCAATTGGCTAAGGAAGGAGCCAAAGAAGAACAGCCTGATGTGCCCGTTACATACCACCAAAAGAAAAGAATGATCAAATCAGTCAGAAAGCCACCAAAACCTGCTCAAGATGACTACCACATTATGGACAGACCAGAACAAGTCATTATTCTGCGCCTCAGAACAGGACACAATAGATTACGCAACCACATGTATACAAAATTCAAGATTGGTGAAACAGCCATGTGCACATGTGGATTGGCGTCGCAGACAGCAGAGCACATACTCCAAGACTGCCCAAAATATAACATATCTAGGCAAACCTTCTGGCCTAGAGAGACGACAGTGGAAGATAAACTCTATGGACCACTGTGTGAACTGAAAAAAAACAGTTCAATTCATGCAAGAGACGACATTGCAGATACAGACATATTTCAAGCGAACGAAAGAAGAAGAAGAAATATGCCCCAACAAGTGAAAGCAGTGAAGAAAGTATAGAGGAATTTTATAATGACATGGAGTCTGCTTTGAAGAACTGTAAAAAATCAGAAATAAATATCATAATGGGTGATTTCAACGCAAAAATAGGAAAGCAAAGCGATGGATGCAATGTAGGCAACCATGGTTTGGGAGAGAGAAATGAAAGAGGTTACAGACTTGTAGAATGGGCAAAAGAACAAGAAATGGTTGTAGGAAACACCTGGTTTAAACAACATCCTAGAAGATTATGGACATGGAGGAGTCCAGACAGCAGGATTAAAAACCAGATAGATTACATCCTGATAAGCAAAAGGTTTCGAAATGCATTAACAGTTGTAAAAACAGTTCCAAATGCAGACTGTTACAGCGATCACAGATAAATTACTGGCACATTGAGGGTAAAGTTAAAGAAAGTCAAGTATACAGCAGGAAACCCTAAATATGACTTGTGCAAATTGAAAACTGACAAAGAAATACAAGATAATTTTAACATAGAAGTAAAGAACAAATTTGATTTATTGTCTGATCTAGAGATCCTATTTCAAGATGTAGATGATCAATGGGAAATGCTGAAGAATTCAATCAGTTGTGCAGCAGAAAAAACTATTCCAAAAGTAAAGAAAGTGGGCCGTAAGACATGGATGACTGAAGAAATTTTACAACTAATGGAAACAAGAAGACAGAACAAAAATAATCCTGCCAAATATGAAGAAATTCACAGAAAAGTCAGAACCTTATGTAAGGAGGCTAAAGAAACATGGCTTGAGAAAAATTGCAGAGAAATTGAAAAACAACACAACAGTAAAAAATGCGAGACTAATGCACAAAAGAATTCAGGAGATTACTAATCAAAGAACACGTACATCAGCAGGCTGCCTAAAGACAAAAGATGGAAGAGTCATAATAGAAAAAGATCAGATTTTACATGTATGGTCAGATTACGTGAAAAACCTTTATGACGATAACAGAGACGAACAACATATTATTCAAAATAACAATGAAGGGTCAGCAATTTTGAAGAAGGAGGTTCAGAATGCTCTTAATCATATGAAATCTCGCAAGACCCCCGGTCCAGACAGCATCACAACAGAAATGATTAATGCTTTAGAAGAATATGGAATAGATAAAGTTACCAGTCTGCTTAATACAATATATGATACTGGAAATATACCTCATGAGTTGTGTAATTCTGTATTTATTGCAATCCCAAAGAAATCAGGAGCCTTGGAATGTGATCAACATCGAACAATTAGTATAATGAGTCACATCACGAAGATTTTGCTAAGAATTATCATGCAAAGAGTTAGGAGGAAAATACAACCTGAAATAGGAGAAGAACAATGTGGGTTTGTAGTAGGCAAGGGTACAGTAAATGCTGTGTATATACTGAGAACCGTAATCGAACGTTCTATAGAAGTAAACAAAGATCTACACCTTTGCTTTATTGACTACACAAAGGCTTTTGATAAAGTGAGACATGTCAACATGATAAGGATGCTTGAAGATCTACAAATTGATGGGAAAGACCTTAGACTTGTAAAAAACATATATTGGAAACAACAAGCTGCCATAAGAGTTGATAATGAAGTAAGCCAATATCAGCCTATTAAGAGAGGTGTGAGACAGGGATGTGTAATGTCTCCAGATCTGTTTTCCCTGTACAGTGAAAATATTTTCAGAAATATTGAAAATATGGAAGGAATCAACATTGGGGGACGATGCATCAATAACATTAGATATGCAGATGATACAGTCTTGATTGCGGACAATGAACAGGACCTGCAAAATTTAGTAGATGCGGTTGTTACACACAGTGAACAACAAGGGTTAGAATTAAATTGTAAAAAGACACAGATTATGGTCGTCACTAGGAAGAACGAAATACCACAGTGTAATATACAAGTAAATGGGAATATTCTTCAACAAGTGAATAGGTACAATTATCTCGGAACAGTAATAACATCTGATGGGAGATGCCTTGAAGAGATTAGAACAAGGATCGCCATGGCAAAAGTAGCCTTTAGCAAGATGAAAAACATACTGACCAATAAAAAGATGTCAATTGAAACGAGAAAAAGAGTGTTGAGATGCTACATAGAACCTGTACTTTTATATGGATGTGAAGCTTGGACAATGAGCAGCCAGGCTGAAAAACATCTGATGGCTGTAGAAATGTGGTTTCTGAGGAAAATGCAAAGAATACCATGGACAGCCAGAAAGACCAATGAACAAGTCCTTCAAGAAACAAATGAAGATCGTAAACTGATCAGTGACATTAGACGTAGACAGTCACAATTTTTTGGGCATGTTACGAGAAGAAATGATTTGGAGAACTTGGTGACAACTGGTAAGATCGAGGGGAACAGACCAAGGGGAAGACCTAGAAACAAGTATCTGGATGGCTTGGCCTTGTGGCATGGTCGAGACAAAAACACGGAACTGATCCACGACTCTGTTGATCGAGTGAGATGGCAGAACATGACCGCCCACGCTTACCGGCATGGCACATGATGGATGGATGGATTTAATTAAATAGACCTAAATTAGATTATTCTTAGGAATCGAGTGTAGTAATGTGTGTTATGAGAACGTATTAGAGCGTCGTCAACAGTAGTCTATCGCGTTGCTTATACTAGCTTGTGTGAGATATCAATTAACTCAGTCAGTTAAGAACAATGTAGTGGGATGATATTTAGGGAGATTGAGGATGGTTGGGTGGATAAAGGAAATGTAAAGTGGTAAGATCTTCCAGTAGGGTATCTACTGAGTTTCTGCACTTTTCCTTTAGTCTTTCCTTGTCTTACCATGACTCAGACCGATGTGATGAGCTCCTCTGCATTATGACAGAGTTTAGTTCTCTGTTATATATCTGAG
This sequence comes from Cepaea nemoralis, assembly GCA_014155875.1. Classification (NCBI taxonomy): domain Eukaryota; kingdom Metazoa; phylum Mollusca; class Gastropoda; order Stylommatophora; family Helicidae; genus Cepaea; species Cepaea nemoralis. Next base: position 104,626 of record JACEFZ010017108.1, on the reverse strand, counting down.
TGAGGCCGTCGGCCTACACTCACCTAATAAAGGTCGAAATCGGGTTGCTCTCACGAGGTGTGTTCTCTCTTCAACAGGTTCCACTATATTTTACAACAAGCTAGAAGAAAAGTCATGGCTCGATCATTGAAGGCGGGTTTTTACTCAGCGGCTTTTGCACTGGGCCCATAACCCAAAGGGTCTGCAAGAACCTGGCCTATGCTGAGCACGAAATTATGGGCACCTAAGAGTGATTCTTCGGTGGTGGTTCTTATTATAGTAGAGTGCAGATACTTACAATACCACCAGTAACAGGAACAATAGTAGTATATAGAAAACTTGAAAATTAACATTGTGTTTTCTAAATGGGGAATTCTTGTGAGACATTACCAATTAACATTGAGTTTTCAAAATGGTGAATTCCTATGAGAATTTAACTACTAACATTTAGTTTAAAAGTGACAGTAAACATTATTTTAAAGTATAAGGATATCCGATCACAGAACTTTCAGTGACATATTAGTTACATTGTGTGTGTCAAATTCATGGTCAGTATTGGACTATATCCACTATTGGTGACCAGGCATCTGGACTATCCAAGATCTATTGGAGGAAGTCGACATCTGGCCGGAGAGACGCATCATTTGGTGAGGTCTTCTTGTACTTGATCTATGGTGCTGTTGTGTCGCCAGTACTGTGATGAAGCAGACTTTGCTCCTGAGCTGTTCGGTCTGATTCTGCATACACACTAGATTATACGACAGACATTCTACACATACACTTTGAACACACCTGACACTTTTCTTTATTAAATTAATTTGTCATTTTTGTTAGAAGCTAGTGTTGTGTAGTATGTTTTGGAAAAGAATGAGAGGGGGCATGGTCCAGTGGTAAGGGAGAGAGAGAGAGAGAGAGAGAGAGAGAGAGAGAGAGAGAGAGAGAGAGAGAGAGTGTGATCCGACTGACGGGGTGTTGTGGAGAGAAATCCAGAAGATCCTCAAGATAATGATATGGGGTTAAAAGAATGTGGGTGTTGATTCCCCTCACCCCAGAGACGACACTTATTACGACACCCTGCTCCTACATAGTATACGTAAAAATGGAAGCTAACTTTAATAACACATACTAGAACAAGTTTAAACGTCTACATAAAACGCAATTTGTTATAAGACGAATATCAGAAGGGTGAGGAGTACAGAACCGTAAAGTATGGATGGAAAAACAGAATCAAGTAATCGGTTCTTGTATTAACACGATCTTGAAATAATCTTCATTCCACCCTTGGAAACCCTAAAATTCCACCCTAGGGGGGAATTCCCCACCGGTTGAGAACCACAGTTCTAGATGATAGAAAGAAATGAATACAAGAGAAAACTCTTGACATTAGTAAGAAGGAAATAGATTACAACATATAGGCAATATGAAGAAGTAGATAGAAGAAAGAATGTAGATAATAGAAAGAAGTAAATTATAAGAGAAAACTATAAATAATATAAAGAAACAGAAGTCAATGCTGTAGACAATAGAAAGAACAACTATAAGAGGACCTATTCATCCGTGCATTCGGGCCCATGGATTGTGATGGTGCCATCACACACAGACGCATAGAGGGAAACTGATTAGGGATTTTATTCTTATTTGAAGAGAACGCCTTAAACCAGAGGGGCGGAACCTTTCAGTCTGCCAGCCATTTATATTTAGTCTGACGGATATTTATAGCATCATTTAAAGGCCATACACAACTATCAACTTAAAAGTTAGCTAATAAATTTGATCAAACATTTAATACACTCAACCCTAATGTAATAGCTGGAACTGCTTCTCTTGAATGAGTCGTGTGATCATAGCTGATGATGATGATGATGCTGATGTTGCTACTAGCAACTGCTTTTCCAAGTTATTGTTGGTCAGTCTCGAGCGCCGACGACTCTTTGCTGTGGTAAGTTCTGCAAGGACTGCTCCCAACAGTAAGTTGTTCCGAACCAGATGCATATTTCAATGCATAGCTCCACAAAGTAGGAAATACATCCTTACGTGTGCAACTCTTATTAACTTAGTATAAATGTATGTTGCTTTGATAAGAGTTAATAGATTTATTGATTCTAGAGTGTTGAGTTGCTATGGCAGGACTCGGCCAAATGATTTCGCGGGCCTTCTACGGCCCGCTGATCGGACGTTTCCGGCTCTTGGTTTAGAAAAATAGAACGAAGAAATATGTACGAAACGACACACTTGAAAGAAGTAAATACTTGAGGACACGCTAGAAATAGAACTAAATAAATATGATTGAACACGCTATTCAAAATATGAATTTATATGTGTTATGTAGGTCAAAAATTGTAACAAATCAATATACTAGTATCTATAATTTTACTGTGATGTGGGGAAAAGAACGCAACGCCTGCTGTGTTCAGGACACTGAGAAGACGCGCGGAACAATAAACGGAGAAGAAACAAAGATAACGAGAAGAAACCTTGCACCGTACCACAGCTATCAAGAACAGAGTAAGTAAACAGAAAGAAAGAGTTTCAGGATTCTAAAGACAGAGGTTGGGACTCAAAACCCAACCCAATTAGTGAATTAAGCAGTCAAGTAGTTTTGTACAAGGCAGCCTGATTTAAGCAGTCGAGTACATTTATAAAAGACAGCAAATACTAGACTCAATTTTATAACAGCCAGGTAACCAATGGCCTGACTTCTGGTTGGCATACAAGGTTGTCCCACTGAAGATGCTGTATATGGCCTTTTAAATGTTAGATCTTCGCATATTACAGGCCATACCATGATAAGGTTGCGTGGCCCCTTCCTTCCGCGTCGCCTTTCCCTCAGAGTCAATTCCCATTATATTCCGAAAATTATTTTGTGCCCAATTGCTTTTTTTTGGTTTTTAATGTTTAAATTTGGGGTGTGAACCGAGATCATTATCTCGGCAGGCAAGTGCACACATCACCATGTCACCGCATCTGGGTAATTTGGATAAGCGACATATTCAATGGGCTAAAGAGAAGAAGAAGAAGAAGAAGAAGAAGAAGAAGAAGAAGAAGAAGAAGAAGAAGAAGAAGAAGAAGAAGAAGAAGAAGAAGAAGAAGAAGAAGAAGAAGAAGAAGAAGAAGAAGAAGAAGAAGAAGAAGAAGCAGCAGAAGAAGAAGAAGAAGAAGAAGAAGAAGAAGAAGAAGAAGAAGAAGAAGAAGAAGAAGAAGAAGAAGAAGAAGAAGAAGAAGAAGCAGAAGAAGAAGAAGAAGAAGAAGAAGAAGAAGAAGAAGAAGAAGAAGAAGAAGAAGAAGAAGAAGAAGAAGAAGAAGAAGAAGAAGCAGAAGAAGAAGAAGAAGAAGAAGAAGAAGAAGAAGAAGAAGAAGAAGAAGAAGAAGGGTAGGGATAACATCTTGGAAATTGAACAGTTTTGGTGACGTCAAACTTCACAACATAATGTACTACGCATCTATCAAGACTACCCGTGTGTATGCGTGCAACTATCGACCTTAATTAACTTGTTGCAGCTTGTCTTTATCAGGATGTTCCGTTTCTGTGTGTGCAACTACCAAATTTTATTTATTTACTCACAGCTTACCACAAGCCGATAGCACGGTGCCTAGGACACGCATAGACGCTCTCTATGTTGGGGGTTCCCTCCCCCTCCCCCACTCCCCCATTAACCCTGGGCTCCCAGCCTACATGGATACCAAGACATGTTTTGCCAAGCTAGTTGGCCGGCGTCCTATTGACATTATCAGCCATTGCGTGTCGAACAGAGAGCACTACATTATTAAATGTAGTCAAGTTAGATGCATATCCTCTACAGGAAGTCAGTCATTTTTTGACTGTGATACTGTTACACACAGTTCATATAAATACGAGCTGTGCAACAATCAGCATTTTTAATCACCACCACCCTTTTGTTTACACTGACACTAGTTCTTTTAACGTTATATATATATATATATATATATGTATGTATATATATATATATATATATATATATATATATATATATATATATATATATATATATATATATATATATATATATATATACTGTATCCATTCTACCTCCACAGAATGCTGTGGTGAAGTAGCTAGATGGTTTTGCTTGACGGCCTGTCATCGTAGTTTCAAATTTGAATACAAGCAGATTGCAAAATTGAAATTGCTCACAGCTAAACCCAGCCATTAATTGGTACCAGAAATTGTCTTTAGAAGTAAAGACAACTGTCGTGATATTATCGACAACATCACCACAGAAGTGCCGATTGGTAAAGAAATATGGGTCTAGCACGACAAGCCCAATACACTTTCACGGTGCAAAAGGGTGGTTTGATTTATTAAGTTCTGCGAGCTGACAACTGAGTCGATATGTATAACAATAACAGGCTGGTGGCGCCATTAGTTCAACGAACTTTGACCCATCGTGTAAAGCAGGCCATGGTAGTGCCAACATGTAATGTGTTATGACGCATCTGACATCAAATTTGCTACGTCGTGTGATAGAATGGAAAGTCACACCGCGTCCATTTAAGTACAGTAAATACGTATATTACTCCGTTTATGTCATGTGGCGCACTAGGTATATGGTTCCGGTTCCATACTCTTAGAGCGATCAGAACTCGACGATGATGTAGTCCGTATCATACCGGCCACCTCTACCCGCCCATGTAAGTTCGTGGTATCTATTTTAGACCGGGTTCATTTTGAGCCCACGAAAGTTTAAAACATAATTCTGGCCTCTATAAGGGGTTTGAACACAAAACCACTGGACACAAAGACACGTTTTATAGCCACCGTGCAATCGCGTTTCCACAGTTCTTTTGAGTCCATTGAAAATAATACAAGACTCATACATGTGTGGTCTGAAGTAGAAACGCTTTTATTGAGCATTTGGGTAGCAATGTAGACACAAATGAGGAAAAGACAAAGGTATATTAAAATGAATACAAAAGAGAAGCAGAGGGAAATATTCACTTTAAAAATGTCATTTAGCACCAAACTTAAAATATTCAATCGTAACGTTAAATTAGTATTACTATATAGATCAGGAATATGGAACACTATTACAGCACTTAGTATTATAATACAAACATTCTTAAATTCGTGACTGCGCAAAATCTGCTTATGAAGGGTTAAGCAAATTTATTCTTTGACTCATGTACAATCGGTCACACGTTCAGAAAGCAACGGTAAACTACCGAACTAACATTGTCTAGTAAAATCACAAGCAGCCAATAGATGCTGTCGGTGGCCACAACGTCCTGTAAGAGAAATGCAAATTACGTTAATTTAATTAGCACTGTGACATGATTTTGGATTTAATATACTGGTACTCTTTCCTAAGATCTTTGGGAATGGTCTCTATCACTTTCAGAGGTTCCCCAGAAAGACTTCTCATATATATTATGTTCCATTCAGTCTCTGGAATCTGATAATGCTCCATTATCGTTTCAAAGTTCTGGGTAAATGCTGCGATGCAGTCCCCAGTGGTGAAATTTTTCACAATCCCCTGGTACTTTTTGTACTGATTCTCTTTGTCTAGTCTTTCTGACTTTCAAGAATCTCTCTCTGCTGATGTATCAGCTTCCAACTGTTTAATTTTCAGTTGTATTTCAAGTTCTTCCTTCTTCGTTCTTGCATTCATTTCAAGTTCTTCCTTCTTCGTTCTTGCAATCATTTCAAGCTCTTCTCTCTTGCTCTGGGCAGAGATCTCAGCTGTCTTTATTTCGGCCTCTGTTTCTGCCTGTTTAATTTTTGCATCTAATTCTGCCTGTTTGGTATTGGCAGCTGACTCAGATTCTGCCTGTTTAGCATCTAATTCTGCCTGTTTTGTTTTGGCAGCTAACTCAGATTCTGCCTCTTTAGCATCTAATTCTGCCTGTTTGGTTTTGGCAGCTAACTCAGCCTGTTTTACAGCAGCATCTGATTCTGCCTTTTTAAGTTCTCTTTCAGCAGCTCTATCCTCACGTTGGATATGCTCTGTATACTTTGCCTCACTCCATTTCGTCAACTCATCACCAGTTAACTTTAATTTCAAACCAGATTCGATGAAATCATTCAATGTAGACATGATGAAATGTATGAAATACAATGAATGTACCCAAAAAGTTAATTAAGGTGTTAGTAAATAATTTGTACAGGGTTTATCAATTACAACCTGTGCCTAAGCCTACACACAAAAGTATATGTGAAAAAAAAATAATACTTAAGTGATCTTTGGAGCTCTGGAGGACGATGGAGAACTTTTCCAGAGTATGGCTGCCTAAACGTTACTACTCGGAAAAAATGGACTTCCCTTATTAGTCACTTCGGATGACACAAAAACCTGTTGCTTTTGTAATAAGAAGATATTAGGACATGTATGTTTATGTGATGTATGCGTTGTCAACTAAGTTTTGTAGGTTTGTGTGTTGTCAAGTATGTTTGTTAGTCGTACTGTCGTCCGTTCAAAACATTCAAACACTTGCTTTCTATGTTACTTTCTTTCCAAACTTTCCGCTTACATACACTTTCAATCCTATTTTACAACTCATTCAAGATGGACGCTACACTCATGTTTACACACATGATTTAAATAATCCAATAAGGACGATGCATCCACGTTTACACGGTTCAAAAACCGGACGAAAGCACCCACGTTCACACTTTTCAAAACCCGGACGAAAGCACCCACGTTCACACTTGTCAGGGTCATGCTTACAGCAAAAACACTGGCTCGTACATACCAACAAGTGTGATACAAAATACGGTCACAGAATGACCTAACGTGACGCACTACACTTACAATGCAAACACTTTATTCACACATCTCACTTGTCGCAACAATTTACATGTATCATACAATGACAATGACGATGCAATAATACATTCAATAAATATATCAATACACTACTACACAACTCACAAGCGCACAGTCTTCAATCTTCTCACAGGCGTTCTCTCTATTGCGTTCATACACCAAAGTATACGAGCCTCATTCAATCACGTCTGTCTCCGTCAACACTCCCAAGCCGTCTGACGGCTGACCGCTGTGAGTCTCACTACGCGGGCCTGCGTCACTGCGTGGAGATCATGTCTCACATGCGTTCATCGACTGGCCCTTCCTGACACAGTGTGGTAAGCGTCGCTCACCGGTAGACCCCTGGCCGTATTCGCCAGGCGTCATAGACGACGACGCGGTAGAACTAATGGGGAGATTATGACATTGATCATTGTGTCATATGCATATCTGAATTCTGGAATTGGGTTTACGCGAATTGTGAATGATTCTATATAAATTAACAATGTGAGAGTTTATACTAAGGCTTTTGATAAAGTAAAACATGATGAACTGATTAAAATGTTGGAAGATATCAACATTGATGGGAAAGATTTAAGAATAATAAAGAATATTTACTGGAACCAAGTAGCAGCAATTAAAATGGGGAATAAAGAGGGTAGTTACGAACAGATAAATCTAGGAGTACGACAGGGGTGTGTCTTGTCACCAGATCTCTTCTCCCTATATAGAGAAGTAATAATGAGATAGATCAAAGAGATGCCTGGAATACTAGTTGGAGGTTATAATATAAATAATATACGCTATGCAGATGACACAGTATTGGTGGCGGATAAATCAACAGACCTACAACAATTGTTGGACACTGTAGTAACAGAGATTACAAGGAAAGGACTCTCCTTGAAGATTAAGAAAACAGTAACAAAGGTGATATCAAAGAAAAATGGTGATACCAAAGTGTGACAGAAATAGAAAGAAAATTCTTAACTAAGTGGAACATTTTAGATAACTAGGGGCATTTATGACATCAGATGGGAGGTGTACAACAGAGATTAAGAGCAGAATAAGGCAAGAGAAATGATGCTGGATGGATTGAGACGGTGGCACGGAGAAATATCAGCAGCAGAGGAGATCCAGAAAACCAAAAACCGAGTTCTGCGGAGAGCCATGAACGGATACGACAGCTGGCAGGGCACTTAATGATGATTATGCTGAATTTTAGAGTAAAATTGAAGTCTTCCAAATGCATAGAAGGAATATCGTATCAAGTACGGAAAACAAAAAAAGTGTTTGAAGAACCATGGTTACAGACACACAGTACTGAATGACACGCCCGTGTGTTGCTGGGCCCATACGGGGGAGCAAAGAATAGTAACACTGTTGCCTACCATGCATGTCGTAAGAGGCGACTGAGGAGGCTATGGTTCCGTCGCCCTGCTACTGAATGAGTGCTTGGCGCGACACTGTGAGCTGAGAGTTTCGCGTGGAATGCTTTTGCATCTGTCCACGGTTGTTTTAGCGTAAACTACATGTTCGGAACGATGACGGCCAGCTGTGGCTGGATTGACTGGTTTGCCTTTTCGGTTCACGAGTGCATTTTTCAGGAGACTCATGGGAGCCGTCGCTGTAGCTACGGAGTTCGTGCTTTGTACGGCGCTTTCGGTGGGTCGCCCTGCGGAAAGAGACCGAACCATATGGAATAAAACACGGGTCAATGAAGTCTTTCTGGTGACTGTCGTTTCCATCCACGATGAACTGTATTTTTCGTGGAGGTCTTTTGTGTTGGCATTCTGGTGGCGGCGTTATACACAGTGTACCTGTGCGGGCTGTTGGCTTGCTGACACTCCTGTTTATTCCATTGTTCACACAGGGTAGTGAGGAGCATTTTATGTGATCTTCACTGGCACAGGAACTGAGCAATATGGGGACGACCCGTTGCCGTGAAGTTGGAACCGCGACTAACTAACTAACTAACTAACTAACTAACTAGTACTGAATGACATCAATATCAAACAATAATTGTTCGTAGAGAGATGCAGCTGCTTGTTAAAGAATGTGCTAGATCAGTGGTTCTCAACCGGTGGGGAAATTTAGGGTTTCCAGGGGGGGGGGGGGGAAGGGAGATGAAGATTATTTCGAGATCGTGTTAATACAAGAACCGATTACTTGATATTGTTTTTTCCTTCATAAGTTTTGGTCATAGACCTTTTCCCTTTATGAAGGGAAAATCCCAACTGCACCTCCACGTGGTAGAGGATAGAAACACACCACGGTGTGGCTAACACAGCTCTGGGGACCGAGTATCCACCGGAATAAGTGGACAACTCTGCAGATGAGCAGAGCAGGGCACTCACTTGTCCTGACAGTCGGAAATGGCTGTCAAAGACAGAGTTAAAAGACCACCATGTGAATGTGGAAGGCAAGGGGAAAGCACCACATTATCTACCCAAGATTTCATGGCGACTCACATTTCAGAAATAGTGAACGACGTTAATGGCTGTCTTAGGACATCTTCGTCCGATAGGGACAGTCATGAGCCACAGGTGACACCAGAACGTCATCCAGCTACTGATGGCAAAACCAAAAGTATAACTAAACTAAATAAATTTAGAGTAGGAACATGGAATGTAAGAACATTAAATGAGCTAGGAAAGTTAAACAATGTTCTAAGAGAAATGGAAAACATGAAAATAAATATACTAGGCATAAGTGAGATGAGATGGAAGGGATCTGGCAAAATTATAACCGACAAACACACAATGTAAGAGGGGACATACATGAAAAAGGTGTAGGAATAATATTTGATGAAAAAACAGCCAAATCTATAAATGGATACTGGTGTATTTCAGGATGTTCCACCGCTGTCTTCCACACTCACAAAATGATTGACTCGATAACACAATGACTGCTTCTGTTTAGTAGAGCATCAAAAATTAGACACACGCTTATGTTGTAAATACAAACTTATATTTCATGCGAATGATGAATGAAAAATGTGATAGATCATGATAAATGGTGTTAACGAATGAATGATATGATCGTCTGAATGATATGTTAGATGATATGTGAGATGATTCGTCGTATGACAGTCGATGTCGTCTTGTCTTCACTTTCTGACTATGGTGTACTTCGTTCTAGGCTTCAGTTCAGTCGCTAATCTATTTACTGACTCTGTCGAATGGTGACATTGATGGCTGTATCACACAGAATGAAATGTACACGATGGTTAAGTTGGTAATATTCACTGATGATTGTATACATTTTCATTGATTTTTGTATAATAACACATTTTCAAAATTAATTTCCGTAGAATTTCACAATTTATCGATTTAATTTGGCTTCATTGTGGTTCACGCTCCACAAATGGTATGATCGTATAATTTACCAAAGAAAATTATTTCTGCCATGTATGGAAACAAATTTACATTACTTTCAAATATTTGACACAGCAATGATGTTGAATCGTGCAATTGACTGATGCTGGTTCAGAACTTTCTGATACCAATTGATAGCTGGCGTTGGTTCGGTGGTTTATAACACCAATTGCCTGCTATGACTGCTCTGTTGGCGTTGGTTCACTGGTTTCTGACACCAATTGCCTGCTATGACTGCTCTGTTGGCGTTGATTCACTGGTTTCTGACACCAATTGGGGTCCTGCCTGTCAGCAACTTGTTCGCTACAGAGTTCTCAGGACTCCCCTACTTTTGCACCGCACGAAATAACAACTCGTGACATTTGCAAAAGGAATGCAATTTATTTAGAGCTGACAATTTAATGGCTCTGCGAGCGGTATGCTTCATGATCATTGTACAACATGAATGCAATGAAGTGGTGAGAAATGATGCTAGTAATCACAATCTAAATTTACAGCCTAATATTTGCCTATTGCCTAGAAACTATAGCATTTGTCAAGAACACGTCTACTCTCTACCGTCTCCAGTCGGGTCTGTCAATACGCTACACATTGCGTGGACAAGCACGGACGCTGTCCCCTCCGTGCAGTAGCTAGTCTTGCGTGCATGATGTCCCAAGCACGCTGGCTTGTGAGCTAGAGTAACCGGGCACTTCACGGTTACTCGTAAGGCCAAGCTTCCCAATGGCTTGGGGAAAGCCCTCGCTCACTTGTACGCATTGGCCCCTTGTCTGACACAAATGTGTCTCTTTGTGAGGCTATTTATAGTGCTGGTGTCTCTCCTGTCTGGTGTCTCCCTACTAGACTTGTATTAACTCTCTAAAGCCTTATTGGAGATCCTGACAGAGTTATAATGGTCAAAATCAAAGGCAAACCAATAGATATAAATATTATACAAGTATATTCACCAACAACAAGCTGTAGTGAAGAAGAAATACAACACTTTTACGATGAAATAGAAATGGTAATAGCTCAAATTGGATCACAAGAAATAAAAATAATATTAGGAGATTGTAATGCAAAAGTAGGAAAGGGAAAAATAGAGGATATAGTGCGGAATTACGGTTTAGGTACAAGAAATGAACGAGGAGAGAAACTAATAGAATGGGCAAATATTAATGATATGATAACTGGAAACACATGGTTTAAACACCATAAAAGACGACTATACACATGGAAAAGCCCTGATATGAAAATACGCAACCAAATTGACTACATACTTATTGATAAAAGATTTAGAAATGCATTAATTAATGTAAAGATAATGCCCGGTGCTGACGGTAATAGTGATCATGTACCACTATGTGGACAAATAAAAGTAAGATTAAAGAGAGGGGAAAAATGGTCAAGAACCTGAGACTTAATAAAGAGGTTCTGAAAGTAGATAAAGAAATTCAAGAACAATACAGAGTGACTGTGAAAAATAGGTACAATGCAATAGCTAAAGTACAGAGTATAAATGATCAATGGGAAATGTTAAGGGACTCCATTCATCAAACTAGCAAAGAAATATTACCGGAGAGAAGCCAAAAAGCTAAGAAACAATGGATGAATGAAGAAATCATAATGCTGATGGACAAAAGGAAACAGAATAACAATGACAAACAAGAGTATGCTAAGATAAATAAAGAAATAAGAGATAAATGTGTGAAGGCAAAAGAAAGTTGGTTAAATGAGCAATGCAAACAAATTGAATTAAATTCCATTAAAGATCAATAAAGTATGCACAGACAAATCAGTGAGCTCACGGGAAGAAAAATAAGAATAAATACAGAGTGTTTGAAATTAAAAACAGGAAAGATATCATTGGAGGAAGGTGCTATAATGAAGAGGTGGAATGAGTATATAAGAGAATTATATAATGGAGAAAGGGAAGAATTAACAGAAGAAACTAACATAGAAGGCCCACCTATTCTAAAAGAAGAAGTCGCTGACGCTATGAAACATATGAAGAAAGGAAAGACAGCTGGGCAAGATGAAATCACAGTAGAAGAATTAGAAGTATTGGGAGAATTTGGGGTAGATATATTAACCAAAATGCTAAATGATATTTACAACGGTGGATATTTACCGAGCGATATGGTAAAATCTGTATTTATAGCAATTCCAAAGAGACCAGGAGCAATGGGATGTGAAGATTTTCGTACAATTAACCTCATAAACCATGTCACTAAGCTTCTACTCAGAATTATAATGAGAAGAATAAGAAAGAAAATAAAAATGGAAATTAGTGAAGAACAGTACGGTATTATGGAAATAAAGGGTACAAACAATGCAATATATATATTACGAACACTAATAGAAAGGTGCCGGCTTCGTGGCTTAGAGGTTATGACTTTTCTCCGTAATCTCGTATACTCTCGTCGGTAACGTGATGACGGTTCAAATCAGCAGTGGATCGAATCGCATCGGTAACTTACGGGGTATGTGAGCCGGCCGCTCAGAAAGCAATGGCAAACTACTGAGCGTAATCTTGCCAAGAGATCAACAATCAGCTGAAAGATGCTGGTGTTGACAGCTAACTAAGTCCTGTAAAGGATATGCTAAAAAAAAAAAAAAAATAGAAAGGTCAATAGAGAAACAGAGTGACATATATTTATGCTTCATAGATTATACTAAGGCATTTGATAAAGTAAAACATGATGAGCTGATTAAAATGTTGGAAGATATCAACATTGATGGGAAAGATTTAAGAATAATAAAGAATATATACTGGAACCAAGTAGCAGCAATTAAAATGGGTAATAAACAGGGTAATTACGAACAGATAAAGCTAGGAGTACGACAGGGGTGTGCCTTGTCACCCGATCTCTTCTCCCTATATAGCGAAGTAATAATGAGAGAGATCAAAGAGAAGCCAGGAATACTAATCGGAAGATTTAATATAAACAATATAAGCTATGCAGATGACACAGTATTGGTAGCAGATAATGCAACAGACCTACAACAATTATTGGACATTGTAGTATCAGAGAGTGCACAGAAAGGACTCTCCTTGAATATCAAGAAAACAGTAACAATGGTGATATCAAAGAATCTGTGGACATCAAAATGTGACATAGAAATAGAAGGGGAAATTCTCAACCAAGTGGATAATATTAAATACCTAGGGGCACTTATAACATCAGATGGAAGATGTACACTTAGATTAAGAGCAGAATAGGGCAGGCAAAAGCCGCATTTCAGAAAAGGAAGAGTATCTTATGCAATAAGTCGCTATCATTGGCACCTTTCCGTCTTGACAGACGATAGTTTGGTACATTGTGTTTCAAAAAGGCTTAATAACTACGACCCATGGCGGTGGCGAGTGTGGCTGGTAAGGCCAATTCTTGATGCAAATGTTTGCCCACAGTAGATGCATGTGAAAACATGGTCATTTCCACCATTGTGCACCATCTTACGTCTCTCACGCTCTGTGTGTGCTTTATCTGCAATCATTTTCTCTTTTGTCTTTATTCCATTTCTGATGTTTGCCCTCCATGCAACACGTTCAGCGGCGACTTGCTCCCAATGTGCATTATCTATGCCTGTATCAATCATGTCCCGCTTACACACATCTTTGTATCGTAGTAGAGGCCGACCCTGAGATCTCCTACCCGTCTGTAATTCACCAAAAAAGATGTCCTTTGGTATTCTACCATCATCCATCCTCCTAACATGTCCTATCCATCTAAGTCTACGAAGACTGAGCATCGAATACACCGTCGCACAATCTGATCTTTCCAATACTTCAGTATTTGTGATTTTGTCTTGCCACTTAATTCCAAGAATTCTTCGCAGACACCGCATATGAAAGCTGTTTTAACATTTCTCTTGGCGTGAGTAAGTTGTCCAGGTTTCACTGCCATAAAGAAGAGTACTAAGGACACAGGCCTGGTAGACGAGATCTTTTGTTTTGGCAGTAAGCTTCCTGTTCTCCCAGACTCTTTTTGCTAACATGTTCATTGTTGTTGCTGCCTTGCCAATCCTGATGTTGATGTCCTGATCGAGGGATAATTTGCTATTTACCTCTAATCCTAGATATGTAAAATGGTCTACTATCTCCAGTTCCGCGTCGTCAATAAAGATTGATGGTACACCATGTGCACCTTGTGACATAATCTGTGTCTTCTTTTTGTTAATTGTTAAACCAAATTCAGAACAAGCATTGGATAATGCAGATAGTAGATGTTGTAATTCTTCCTTAGAGTGGGTCGTAATCGCAGCATCATCCGCAAAAAGCAACTCTCTGATTAGTACCCTCCTAATTTTGGTCTTGGCCTTCAATCTTGAGCATTATAGAGGCCACCATCTGAGCGTGAGTAAATGTATATACCGTCATCCTGATCACGAAAGGCATATTTCAATAGAAGTGAAAAGTATATCCCAAAGAGGGTGGGGGGTAGTACATGTCGCGAAATAAACTTGGAGTTGCGATCGATGACAACCAAGACCCGACATTAGTCTGCAAAAACACCAGCAACCCTTTGATGTTGTACAGACGGAGAAAAATACGTCGTTAAAACTGTCTACACACGGTCGGCATTTCTAACTGAGAAACAAAATACGTCGTCTCAGAATGTCTACACAGTCGGCGATTTTGTTATGATGTGGGTTGTTCGAGAAAACGAATAACAACGCCAAACGTCTGCCACGGCGGTAGTAGCCTTTGAAGTGGAGACGAAATGTCTGAAGGCAAGTCGGGATGGATTCTGTGATGTGGGGAATTCTCAGGTTGAACTATTGATGTACGGGACAAAGAATTTCCCCAAATGAAAGCAAATTTGACCGCAGATTGACTCCAGTTAGTCTAGAATAGGAGGAGAAAACCAGACTCTGGACTGATTGGCGTCTAGACTTTTTGGTGACGTCACTCAAGCACTGATATAAAACCCAGTTGCGGTAAACAAGTGGAGTGAGTCGGCCAAAAATTCTGAAGTGTTAAGATCGGTGCATTATTCCGAGTTGTGTTACATGAGAGAGACTATAATGTCTAAGTGGTGATAGTTATCCGCGGACATAGATCCAGTCTGTGATTGCATAGTTTCGATTAGCAACTGGAATAGGCATATGGTAGGCTATTAATCATATCTAACTTAGAGTATGATTAGGAATAGAGTACAGTACTGTGCGGTGATATAATGTATTATAGGTGCGGTGATATAAAGTATTATAGGCGTGGTGATATAATGTATTATGATTAGTGATAGAATGTTCTATAAGTGCGGTGCTAGAAAGTATCATAGGAGCGTCGGCACTAGTATTCTATTGTGTGGCTTCAACTAGCTTGTGTGATATATCATTTTACTCAGGGAGTTGAGGACAATGTAGTGGAATAATAATTAGAGAGATTAAAGATGGTTGAGAGGGAGGAGAGGAATGTGAAATGGTAGGATCTTCCAGTAGGGCATCTGCTGGGTTTCCACCCGTTCCTTTATTCTTTCCTGGTGTTGCCATGTCTCAGATCATATGATGAGTTATTTGGCCGTATGACAGAGATCGGATCTCTGTTATAGATCTGAGTGCTGCTATTGGCCTACACTCACCTAATTCCGGCCAGGATTGAGTTGCCCTCACCATGGTATTCTCTATTCTACAGGTTCCATTTACAGGTCCACGTATGTGTGCTATGATTTTCAACAGTGAAGCTAACACATTTTAGAAGATGATGGCTCAGAATTTGACGTCAGAAGTTGCTGAGAGGCCGCTACATTGGGCTTATACCCAAGTTGGTTTGCAGGAACCTGGCTTCTGCTGAGCAGGACATGCTGATGAGATTTATGTTTTAGCAAGTGATAAGTGTATCACTGAACAGTCAGAACATTGTAGATATACACTACTGATACCAGGAACAGTCCTACAACTTTATACTGATACCTAGAACAGTCAGAGTGTGGTGTTATTATGGGGAATCTTTAAAACCAGTGACACTAGATACATTAAGATTTCCCCAGTAACAGTGACAATAGTCTTAGAATTCTCTGATTAACAATCATTTAAATAACAGAGGAAATTCATAGTGTTAAGCAGATTGAAGACTCTCATTAGACAGTGTTTGTCATGGGTGTCCAAGCATCCTAGTCGTTCAAGAGACAACGGAGGAAGTCTTCACGTGACCGGAGGAGCATCACCTTGGTGAGGTTGCTTGTCTGGAATACATGGTGCTAGTGTGTTCTCAGCACAGTGATGAGAATGACTATACTCCTGAACACTGATCTGAGTCTATAGACACTTTAGAGTACACGTCACACATTCTACACCTTATACACACACACACACACACACACACACACACACACACACACACACACACACACACACACACTTCTCCTACATATACTCTTTGCTTTAATAAATTTCTTGGTTTTATTTGTTGAAGCTAGAGTTGTCACGTATGTTATGTTGGGGAAGAATGAGAGGGGGCATGATCC
This sequence comes from Cepaea nemoralis, assembly GCA_014155875.1. Classification (NCBI taxonomy): domain Eukaryota; kingdom Metazoa; phylum Mollusca; class Gastropoda; order Stylommatophora; family Helicidae; genus Cepaea; species Cepaea nemoralis. The sequence goes on along the minus strand of JACEFZ010017108.1, from coordinate 88,063 downwards.
AGGAGTGAGTAAGAGTGAGAAGAAGGTGTCTTCAGATTGAGGGAGTGTTGTGGACGGAGTCTGCTGGATATCTCCAGGATAGAGATATTGAATTAAAACAAATGTGGGTGTTGATTCCCCTCACTCCAGGGACGACACTAAAGTGGTAAAGTAGAACAAATAACTACTACGACATTCATTCTTCACACACACGACAGTACACAACCTTGCTTAACTCCACTCTTGATTTCAAATTCTTCTGAAGTTGAGCCATCAAACTTGACTATACCCTTCATGCCTGTGTGGAACGATTCCACAATGGACAGAAGAGTTGGTGGGCAGCCAATTTTCTTTAGTGCTTTGAACAGACCCTCACGACTGACCAAATCGAATGCTTTTGTGAAGTCGATGAAGGCAATAAACAGTGGCTGATTTTCTTCCCGGCATTTTTCTCTCCATAGCACAAAGCCTGGGCTAAAATAAAGAAACCATGTGTTGCCCATGCAGCATGATCCCTCTTTCGGCTGGCTAGTTCACTCCAGAGGAAAGTTAACACCTATACATCTGGAACAAGACAATCTGCAGAAGCTGCCGGATCAGCAAAGCAATGCTCTAACTGTCCGTCTGTCAGAGCTTCGATCCTAGACCAGCTGCCAATCAAGGCTTAGGGCCTGGTCTGCCCTGCCATGACTTATTTTGTCTTTGGGTTGCATTTCCTCGCACCAGGATAAGGCTTGTACCCTCCCAATTGCGCTCTTCCGCCCGAAGCCGTTGGCACAATGTGGGGTGTCGGGTTTGGTAAGCGGCGCCCAACATTCGGCGCTGACAGAAAGCCGTCTACTGTCATACGGTAGCTCAGTCATATCTGACTAAGACCTGACTGATTAAGTCGCTATCAATGAATGTAAGAAAGAGAGTGCTAAAATTCTATATAGAACCAGTTTTGCTGTATGGTAGCGAATCTTGGAATGTAAATGAACAAATTAGGAAGAACTTAGAAGCAACAGAGATGTGGTTTTTAAGACGAATGTTGTGAATTCCTTGGACTGCCAGAGTAACTAACAACGATTGCCTGAAAGAGGCTAATGAAACTAGAACACTATATACAACAATAAGAAAGAGACACACAGCTTTCTTTGGTCATGTGATGAGAAGAGAGGCACGGGCCAAAAAATGTTGAGAACCACCGTGCTAGATGGTAAAGTGCAGAGGCAGTCTGCAAGACGAAGACAGCAGTGCATATATGTTGACAACATCACGAGATAGACTTGAGACAATGTTATATATGTGTGGACGATGTTGTTGTTGTTTGTCCATCAAGAATGATGATGACCATTCATTTCATCCAGTGGGGTTGAAGGTGTGGAGCCGTGGGTTCTAAGATGTCTGATAAGACCTATTTTGGCTCGAAATGTTCTTTGACAGTGTGGGCAAAGAATGCTTGACGTCTCTGGAGGAGGATTTCCTGCAGTGGTTTTTCTGTCCTGCCTTTTCTTCACAGCTCTTGCAGTCCTGGTTGCCTCACATATGACTGCACCTTTGCGCAATGATGCACGCCACGAATTTCGGTCTCTGGCTGCAGCCTCCCAGGTGTCATGATGAATTCCAAAAGCATTCAGTGAAATTTTCAGAGTGTCTTTAAAACGTTTCCTCTGGCCACATTGGGAGCGTTTACCACAACGCAGTTCGCTGTAAAAAATTCGTTTAGGGAGCCTGTGATCTGGCATGCGAGTCAAGTGACCAGCCCAGCGAATCTGATTCTTCATCAGTAGAGTGTGGATACTGGGCATGGATGCTCTTTCTAGGACTTCAGTGTCTGGAATCTTGTCTTGCCATTTAATCTTCAGTAGCTTCCTTAGGCAGACTGTGTGGAAGTGGTTTAATTTCCTAGCGTGTCGCTGATAAACAGTCCAGGTTTCACAAGCATATAGCAGTGTGGATAATACAACTGCTTTGTAGACTTTTAGCTTTGTTTGCAGGCTTATTCCAGTTCTGTCCCATACATTCTTGTACAGTCTGCCAAAGGCTGCACTGGCCTTGGAGATTCTTGCATTCACTTCGTCATCGATTGTGGCAGCTTGTGACATGGTGCTGCCAAGATAGGTGAATTTGTCCACAACACTTAGTCTATGATCATTCACTTTGATATTCGGCACAGTGTGATTATTCCCTGGAGCTGGCTGGTACATAACTACAGTCTTCTCCAAGTTGATATTGAGCCCAAAGTTGGCACAGGCATGTGAGAAAGCTGAAACATTATGTTGCATGTCCGCCTCTGAGTTGGCGTATAGAGCGCAATCATCAGCAAACAGGAGCTCTCTGACGGTGCCGCTGTTAATTTTGGTTTTAGCTTTCAGCCTTCTGAGATTGAATAACTTTCCATCCATACGGTAGTTGATGTCTATTCCAATGTCGTCGTTCTCGAAGGCATTCATCAACATGGCTGAAAACATGAGGCTGAACAGTGTTGGTGCCAGGACACATCCTTGCTTCACTCCATTAGTGACAGGAAAGGGTTCAGACAGTTCACCATTTTCCTGTACTCTTGCCTGCATGCCGTCATGAAATAGCCGCACTATTTGGACAAACTTTCGTGGACAGCCATATTTTGCCATAATCTTCCACAGTCCTTCTCTGCTGACTGTATCAAAAGCCTTGGTAAGGTCAATGAAAGTGGAGAACATTTCGCAGTTCTGTTCCTGACATTTCTCTTGCAGCTGCCTTGCAGCGAAAATCATGTCAACAGTTCCACGTTCTTTTCTGAAGCCACATTGACTCTCAGGAAGAAGACCTTGATCAAGATGGGCTGTGAGGCGATTGAGAAGAATTCTGGTGAGTATCTTCCCTGCAATTGAAAGCAAGGAGATGCCTCGGTTGGTGTCACAGGATTGGCGGTTTCCTTTACGTTTGTAAAGGTGGACTATTAACGCCTCCTTAAAATCTTGTGGCATGGTCTCGTTCATCCATATGTTTGTGAAGACTTGGTGAAGCTGCTCTGTTAGGACCGGCCCACCTGCCTTGTATATCTCTGCTGGGATGGAGTCAGGACCAGGTGCCTTGCCGCTGGAGAGTTGCTGGATGGCTTTATTTATTTCCACTATGGTTGGCAGGTCATCAAGTGTCTCATTGGTGGGAACATGAGGAAGGCAGTTGATGGTTTCATCATCGAAGAAGGAAGTTGCATTTAAGATTTTGCTGAAATGCTCTGCCCAGCGTTGGAGGATTTCTTTCTTATCGGTGACCAATGTTCCTCCATCTGCACTGAGGAGGGGAACTATGCCTGGTGATGAAGGACCATAGACCGCTTTCAGTGAGTCGTAGAAGTTTTTCATATCATGTCTGTCAGCAAAGCCCTGAATTTCATCAGCTTTGCTGCTCAGCCAGGAGTCCCGCATGTGCCGAAGTTTCTGCTGCACTACTCTCTGAATGTTCTTGAAAGCATCTTTTTTTTTATTTTGACTTTGGGTCATTCAAATGTGCCTTGAGGAGAAGGTGTTTCTCGGCCAGCAATTGGTTGATGTCTTCGGAATTTTCATCAAACCAGTCTTTATACTTTCGGGGGGCTGGACCCAGGATTTCCATAGCAGTGTTGCAAAGTGTGTCCTTTAGGGCTCTCCATTCTGTTTCTGTATCCTGTTTAGCTTCAGCATTGGGCTTGAGGCGGTCTTCCAGCATATGTTCAAACGACTGCTGCATTTTCTTGCTGTTTAGGCGGGTGACATTTAGCTTTGTTTGCATTTTCGCACCTTGAGAACGCCGTGGTGGCCTGATGTGGATGTTCATTTTCGAGACAATGAGACGATGGTCTGTCCAACATTCGGCACCACACATGGATTTTGTCACTCGAACGTCTTGTCTGTCACTCCTCCTGACGATGACATAGTCAATGAGGTGCCAGTGTTTCGAGCGAGGGTGCATCCACGATGTCCTATTTCTCATGGGGAGACGGAAAATTGTGTTCGTAATCAGGAGATCATGTTCGGCACATGTCTGAAGGAGGCGGAGTCCATTGCTGTTACAATTTCCGACTCCATGCTTTCCAATAATGCCACTCCAAGAGGTGGTGTCCGTGCCTACTCTGGCATTGAAATCCCCAAGGAGTATAAGTTTGTCTCCTTTGGGAACAGATGTTAATACATTGTGCAGGTCCTCATAGAACTTGTTCTTGACATCATCTTCGTTGGTCATAGTTGGTGCGTAGACACTCACAATGGTTGCGTGCTTCCTTCCATTCAGCAGAGGCAACTTCATGGTCATGAGCCTGTCGTTTATAGCCTTTGGAAATCCAGCTAATTTGCCGACCAGGGCCGACTTAATGGCAAATCCCACACCGGATTGGCGTCTTTCCTCGCTTTTCCTTCCACTCCAGAAAAATGTGTAGCCGGCACCAATTTCACAGATTTGGCCTTCTTCTGCAAGTCGTGTCTCGCTCAAGGCTGCAATGTCGATGTTGTACCTGCCCAGCTCTCTCCCAATCAGTGCTGTTCGTCTCTCTGGACCCGACGCGCCGTCTCTGTCAAGTAGGGTGCGTACATTCCAAGTTCCAATTGTTAAGGGAATATGGTTTACTCTTTTAGCTTTGCTTGTTTTATCTTTCTTTGTATGTCGACCGCAGTTAGGGTACCCACCAACCGCGGCTAGCTGGTTAGGTAGTGATGAAGCAGACAATGTTTAGGGCACCTTTTCTAGCCCCTTCCTCATGCTATGGAGGTGAGCAGTGTGTTCCTATAGAGGGCTGCTCAGTCGCTCAGGGGGCTGCCGAATCCCACTGCTGCTCCGGTCAGTAGAAGACGACCATATGGCCTGAGCCGCCTGTGTGCAGGTCTGCGACTACGGCTGCCAGCGTACCCACGCCTGCCGCTTTGCCGCTCGCCCATCGCCACAGGGCTTGAAGGTGATATGTGAAGTTGGATGAAGAATGACTTGCGCGATGACTTGGATTAAAGTGAGGAAGAGTTGCGCAATTCGTCGACCTCACTCTCTCGCCTGAGTCCATCTGAGTCCAGTGGCAAGACAAGTCGAGACGATTGGAGACGAATACAGGTGCAGTGGATGACCAGGGCGCTCTACGTGCCTTGCCGTGCTCATTACGTTCCACAACGCTTTGCAGGTAAACGCCGTCTTGCCCGTTGAATCAGGAATGATTTCTTCCGCGCAGTCTGCCGAATCCTGTCTTCACATGCTGGGTAGGCATACCCTAGTTTACCTCTTGGTTTGACACCAAATCGGATACCCATGCCGGGTTTAGCCAGCCTCTCACAGCTGTTGCCCGGGGGGTGGCCGCTGTCGCATGCTGACAGCTACTAGGAGCCACAGGCACGAGCTGGGTGTCAGACTTGGACCAGTGGGAGATGGGTCCTGAAAGGACATGAGAGCCATCCTTACCAAAGGTGCTACCAATGCCTGACACCCCGTACCCCCCAATCGTACGTGTGGACGATATAAAGTGATGGACTGGAAGACATGTGGACAGCATCAGGAAATGGACTGGAGGACAATGATACACGGATGTGGGAAACATCAAGAGATGAATTGGAAGACAGCTAAACATGTGTGAGCACAGCATCAAGAGATGGACGGGAAGACAGCGTTACATGTATGCGGAGAAAATTAAGAGGTGGACAAGAAGAAGCGTCAGTGTGAGCATTTTAGATAAGAAGAAGCGTGAGTGAGAGCATCTTAAGGCAGCAGGAAGAGACAGATTCAGACTAATTACAGCCGATCTTCAATGTGGAGATGACATTTGATAATAATAAACTGTATATGAGAGATATAGATTATGTGTAGTACAGTAGACTCCGCCAGATTGGTGACAGATATAGAATATGTGTAGTACAGTAAGCACAGTCGTACCGCCCGGGTTTTAACATGATGGTATCGTAGCCGGTCGTTCAGAAAGCAATGGCAAACTATGATCGTACAATTTGCCAAGACATCAACAACATCAGTAAAATGCTGGTGTTGACAGCGCTTTCCTGTAAATAGGATATGCTACCCAAAAAAAGTACAGTAAACTCCCGCATGATTGGTGATATATATATATATATATATATATATATATATATATATATATATATATATAATGCTTTGCATATCCTTTACAGGAAATCGCTGTCAACATCAGCATCTTTCAGCTGATTATTGATTTCTTGGCAAGATTACGCTCAGTAGTTTGCCACTGCTATCTGAGCGACCGGCTCCATACTCTCATAAATCACTAGCACCGCTTCCAATTCTCTTGCGCTCATGTCAACCACGAGAGTATTTGGGGTTACGGAGAAAGCTGCTAACACCTCGGCCAGGGAGACCGGCATATATATATATATATATATATATATATATATATATATATATATATATATATATATATATGTGTGTGTGTGTGTGTGTGTGTGTGTGTGTGTGGGTGTGTATATAGTACAGTAGATGCTGGTCTCTGTGGTGTTGAGGTTACACCACTTTCTCCGTAATGTGACGTTGCGCGAGAATTGGAAGCGGTTCTCTCCTCGTCGGTAACTTACGGGATATGTGTTCCGGCTGCTCAGAAAGCAATGGCAAACTACTGAGCGTAATCTTGCCAAGAAATCAACAATCAGCTCAAAGATGCCGATGTTGACAGCGATGTCTTGTAAAGGATATGCAAAACATTTTTAGTACAGTAGATCGCGCCTGATTCGTGACAGATATTAATTATGTGTACTACAGTAGACCCCGCCTGATTGATGACATATACAGCTAGTGCTCGACTTACGACCACGATCGGTTCCGACAGACCGGTCGTAACACGATTTGGTCGTAAGTTGGGTACAGTAATGTGTACAGTAATGTGAAGTGATGTTATAAAAATATTTAAGTTAAATTATATCATAAATTTCTTTTATTATTGTTATAAATCCTAATTTTCGATGTTCATTTTGTGCCATTTGTATCACCTCTACACCATTTTGTTTCTTATTTCTACATCGTCAGGTTTAAGAAAAACACTGCATTAACTGTACATGTACAGTTGGTTTAATATTTGCAAAACATACAAATTACAGGTGTGGAAAATACTATAGGAAACATTTTCCCAATCGCAAAACACATCAAATTGTCATTAACATCAGAATATATAAACATGCATGAAACATTTTATTGGCCACTGGTGCTTGGATGCAGATCATTAATGTCGTCATCTAAGGCAGCAGTTGAGGGTACCGGAGTTGGTTTTTTCATAAACATGGTGAGCTTTGTCTGAATTGTATGTTTCTTTTTTCTTTTTCTTAGAAATTGATGACGCCGGCTAGCAGCATAGCATCATCATAGCAACATGCCTTCCTTTCCTTAGTTAACGACCGCCGATGATTGCAGACAACGCCGTTCGACTGATAATTGAGGCAGAAATAAATCTGAAATCGAATATGGCTAGTGATTGAGGTCGAAAAGTCGAATGGTCGTAAGTTGCATAGGTCGTAAATCGAACAATACCTGTATACAATATGTGTAGTACAGTAGATTCCCGCCTGATTGGTGACATTTATAAAATATGTGTAGTACAGTAAACACCTGCCTGATTGGTGATATATATTCGAATGCCTATCGGGACGGGTTTCATTACATTGCCTTGGCTCAATGTTTAACCAGCCTTAAATGAATACCAGTAAATATTTAGGGTAGTAAAGCGTGATATTAACCACATTGCCTATCGAATGTATATTGTATGTGTTTATAATATGAATATATTGAGCTGTAAAGAATATGGGGCTAGAACTATATACACAATACGCATGTAAAAGAGTGCTTTAATTTTGCTTCCTTTTTTGTTGTTGTAGAATTGAAGTTATCGTACTTTAAAGTATGCACCCAGTGAAGTACATATGTATCACAAGGAAAACAAAGACGGAAAATAGCACATAATTGAAACGATAAAACAAAATGTTTATGAATTATTGTGTTGTTTCTTAGCTTAAAGGTATAATATAGTGCAGATCTGCGGGATTGCATAAGAAACACTAAAAACGTTGCTAAATGTTTAACCGAAATACTTTGTGGTATATACACATGTTTATCTTGTCCACGGCTTTAAAAAAAAAGAATGTACTCATTGGTGAGCAAGGGTAATCTCAAAAATACAGAAAAGAAGAGAGATCTGAAAACGTGCCAGATAATGTAGAATTTAAAGATGCACACAGTGTAACGAACAGCCAGCTCAACGCCTTCAGAAAAGCTGGCATCATTAGCCAGGTCAATTATCCCACCTTAGTGACAACAAGAAAAATTGATAGGAAAAGAGCAAGGGTAAGGCAATATAGATAAATACCTGGGTAGGTTGGTCACATGGATTAAACGGGACAAGGGCACAGTCCTGGTTTAAGAATGGTGATTGTGTTAGATTTCGAACCACGACCGCCACGGCATGGCGCATGATAAAGATGTTCATGCAACATTCAGTGTTGTTCCAGTATGATGTATTCTGGTGTTTTCTTATGCTGTGGTCCATATATGTTGACAGACTTGCTCATGTTTCACATGTTTGTGATAAATATCATGTGTGTCCCCATCTCTTTAAACAACTTCTGATTTGGTATGTTCGTGAAACATTTATACTTCTTCAGTATAGACATATAGTCTCTTGGAGTCACTATTTTCCTGTCTGCATAGTAAATTGATCAGGCCAGTTGTGCTGTATGGCTCTGACACCTGGAGTATAACGAAAGGAGACGAAGCCTTATTACAAACCTTTGAGAACAAAGTTTTAAGACGCATCTTTGGACCCATTATGGATACACACAGTGGAGAGTGGAAAAGAAGAAGCAACAAAGACATTTATGATCTGTTTAAGTCCCCGCTAATCACTGGTATCATGAAAGCTAATAGACTACAGTGGCTGGGGCATATAGAAAGAATGGAAGATAATAGGGAAACAAAAATCTCTCACACTCAGGAAATAAATGATCGTAGACTCCGAGGTAGACCAAGAAGACGGTGGAGAGATAATATATATACAGACCTACAAGCACTTGGAATTGACGACTGGCAAGAGAAGGTCAACCAGAGAGACGAATGAAGACGGCTTGTATCTGCAGCAAAGAACCTAAATGGCTCTGAACGCTGAAGAAGAAGAAGATAGTAAATTCCATCTGGGTATGATCAGAATGTAACGTGCATTACAATCACTGTATAGAAGCAGGATTTATGAAATATCTTCATGTAATAAACTACATGATAATGTAAACACTCATCTCATCTCATCATGTTCCTCTTATACCTTGCGGTGCGAGGTGAAGTATAAACAGCGGGAGGGTGCCCGCTTATGGGCTTCATGTATCGATATTCCCATGGACTCTGTTATTCCCTGCGCCCATCGTTTACGTGGTCGGCCTCTTCCTCTGCTTCCCTCTGGTCTGTACATCATTGCTTGTTGTGGTATACTGTTAGTTGGTAACCTACTTGCATGGCCAAACCATTTGACTTGCTGCTTTCTAATAAAACCTAGTGCAGCTATAACCCCCACTTTTGTCCTGATTTCTTGTTTTCTGATCTTATCTCTTCTTGATACACTGAGTATTCTTCTCAGGAATCTCATTTCATGTAACCACTGATGTCATAAATAAAATATTGCACGATTTCTTTGCCTGGCATATTTCGCTTCATCTCTTCGGGAACTTTGTCAGACAAGAAATCGCGTCATATTTTATTCATGGCGTACGTGTTTAAATTCACCAAGAGAATATATGTTTGTGTACATTTTAATTATTCCATTCCATAATATCATATTTCATTTCTTTGGTTGGTCATACAGCTTCCTCACTATTCCATTACGTAGTTGTCTATCCTGTTGCCACATGTAAATATCAGTGCATGGTTGCTTTATCACTGTGTTCAAAGGTCTCTATGTTCATATTTTACACAGTAGTTTGCCTTCTAGCGCTAGGATTCTTTACGCTGCTTGGCTATCGGCGTGGCTGAGATGTTTAACACGCTCACTCTTTGTATTCTATCCACACGCAGTTAAAAACGTTATTTAGTCGCATATTATTTACAGGACTTCGCAGTCAACCCCAGCATTTTCTGTTACACGCAGGTAAGCTGCACTTAAATGTTGACTTCTCGACCTTGATTTGGGACATAAATTACAAGTACCGAAGAAGTCGCAATGGGTTCGCTTGCGAGCGAACGCAGAAAAAAAATAACACTGCTTAAATGTATGCTGCAGTTTGTGTGTGTGTGTGTGTGGGGGGGGGGGGTGTAGTATGCACCTGACGAAACATAACGACATATGCCAGGCAATACATTGTGCAATATACTGTTTGTGTCTTCATTAGTCAAATTCTAGTACTCTCTTTGGTATCTCTTCATTCATTTTGGACGTGATCACGTGATGAAAGCCGATTCTTTTTTTTTCACCCTTTATTTCCTTATGAAGTCTGTTTGTTTTTTTCCTGATTACTTTCAAAAGTATGTTTCATTATGTGATGTATTTTTATAGATCTGTTTTGTTAGTGAACTTTCCAATGCAACTAGTTCTTTCATTGTTCGGTGACAAGACATCTGAAATAAGCTTTACATCACCTTCATCCATGGACATAACATAATACCGTTACATAAATGCTTGTTTATGATTTGAACATTTCATGACTCAAGTGCACACACAAAAACAACTTTCTGTAAGAGTGTGAATATTTGTTTTATACAAGGAAACATAATATTACATAATTTTCAAATTGCTTCAAGATTATTTCACTATGTGTTCAAGTATGTGTGTTCTTTGATAAAAGCAGATGAAGGATGTAAAAATAAAAGAAGGTACATGTACAATAGATAGCCCAGACTAAAGCAGCATTACACACAATTAAGAATATTTTACGATATGTATCTTTATCATCGAGGTGAAAAAAGGGGTTTTTAAGAACAATAGTGGGGGAAAATTGGAGTACTTTGTGACAACGGGAAAGTTGATGGTGTTGGGAAGGAACGAACGAACAAACGAACAAACTTTACTTTTAAAGGGTTAAGAACTGGGCACACAGGCCCGTCAGACATTCTGACCTTCTTATCTCTTTGCTCTCATACATTATTTCATTCATACATCACTTATGAAGCTAATCTTAGACAACAACAGAACAATATGCATTAACACACATGGAAAATGTGCAGTAATCATTAATACATGATTCATAAAGTAGATGTAACCTATCATACATAGGGAAAATGCTTATTAGAGCGAGGCAGGGGGAGGCCAAGAGAGGAGATGCTGGACAGTGTGACTTCATGGCATTGAGAAACATCTGTATCAAACATGATTGGCAGAAGAGAGACAGAAACCTATGGACAGATATGATGATCAGTGTCACGCCGCATGGACTATCATAAGAAAGAATGCAAAATATAAGCACACAGTTATTACATTAGCATACTCTGTCAAGTGTGTTGAGTTCAGCTGAATTGAGTCAAAAACCGACAATACTGTACTGGGTACATTCCCATACGCATTCCATCTTCATGTTCAACAACATGCGAAGAGTCCTATTACTAATGATGCATGTTGCAGTCTCAGTATGTGTCCGTCTGGCTTTTCCTCGGAGTAGTGGGTGTCGGTCAGATCATCTGTTCTCTCACTGCAGCACTTCCCTGTCGGTCAGATCATCTGTTCTCTCACTGCAGCACTTCCCTGTCGGTCAGATCATCTGTTCTTTCACTGCAGCACTTCCCTGTCGGTCAGATCATCTGGTCTCTCACTGCAGGGCTTCTCTATCTTTCCCAATTGTTTCTTTTATCCAAAATAAGTTATTGTCTGCATTTTTAAGACGCAATATCGATTAACAATAAATAATGAAAAAGATGCAAACTAAGAACCGGGTCTAAAAGAACAAATATAGCTATCAAATTATAAGGTGAAGAACTACAGTACTTAACATGCTTGCTTTGCCTTTTTCAAATATTTTATCTGCATTTCGATATGCGAGAACTATAATGTTATAGTTTGTATCTATATAAATCTATTAAAGTAGAATATACAACTTGCATATTGTATTTATAACTGTTATAACTCGTGTTATTTATTAAGGTAAGGTGCCTTATATTGCCTGCCACGAATCGTCTTAATTTTGAAGGCAGGTGCCTCAAACTGTCCACCACGAATCGTGTTACTTTTGAGGGGTTGGCATCTCAAATGCCCCGCCATGACTCCTGCCGCCATCGACTTTGATCAGTTCTCCAGTGATGAAGCCTGCAGAATCAGAAGCTAGGAACAGAGCAGCCTCAGCTACGTCATCAACAATTCCGACCCTTCCTTTCAGCACAGCTTTACTCTCCTCTGATGCCTTGATGGCGTTGTGGATTTTCTCTAAGTCGTTGGTGATATTTCGTCTGATCAGAGTTGGAAAGTATCCAGCATTGACTGAGTTCACACGGATGCCTTTTACCCCCAAGTCTACAGCCAGACATTTCGTTAGATGATCCAGGGCTACTTTCGATAGTAAAGATAAGGTGACAGCTGGAACAGCTCTATTTGTGTTAGCTGAAGATATGTTAATTATGTTGCCCTTGGTCTTCTCCAGTTCTGGGACAGCTTCTTGAATGAGAAAAAACACAGACTTCAAGTTGGTGTCCATGATATAGTTGTAATTCTCTTCCGTGGCCTCTAAAATAGACTGGTTATGACTAATGACTCCGGCGTTTGCTACCAGAATATCCAAACGTCCAAACTTTGCCACAGTTTTCGCAATGATCTCTTTACGAACGCTCGTATCATTCACGTCACCTTGCACAATGAGAAACCGGTCCTGGTGTCCACCACTGGCCTTAACAACTTTCTCTAACACTGATTTCAGTCGGTCCTCATTGCGACCACAGAGAGTCACACTAGCGCCCCGAGATGCAAACAACACAGCGATAGCTTCTCCTAAACCAGAACTGGAACCAGTAACGACAGCAACCTTTCCGTTTAACTGGTAAGCCATAGTGCCGAATCAATGTAGAATCCAAATCACGTATAGCTAGCAAGTTGAATGACGAACAAAATTTAGTTACAACTGAACTTATACCGGTTGACAAACGAATCGCGTGACCATGATCAATGGCTGTAGATCATGACACTAAAAACAAGAACATTTATCAAGTCCTCTAGCTTAAACATGTTTATATAGCGTATTATCAAACTAACAACAAGCTATGTTTGCGCGATGTCATTACTGATAACGCCAATCCATGTCCTTGACCCCGATACAGCTTTACGAAATCTATCTTAAGGTGATAGTGACCCGCGCTGGTAACTTCACGTCATGAGCACGGTCGGGTGAGGCTTCGAAACCTGGCCTACATACTGTCATGGCGCTGTCACATCACACATCCATATCAGAAAACTGCTTCGGATCAACTTTATTTTAAAATAAAGGACGTTTAAACTGACTCGCAACAGCCAATAAGCCCCGTGGCTGCAAGGTTGCTTTCTTTACAGTGAAACTGTACATTACTTAGTACAGTCAGTAGATAAATTATCTTTTACACGCCTAAGTGCGTATTTCGTGCTATTTTTTCATATCCTTTTTACATGACATCGCTGTCAACAAAACACCAGCATTTTGCTGCTGTTGTTGATGTCTTGGCAAGTTTACTTTCAGTAGTTCGCCATTGCTTTCTCAACGACCGGCTCCCATACCAATTTGTTAAAACCCAGCGCAACGCGGCCTGCTGCCAAATCGAGCGCAGCTGTGTCTGGAACGCGGGTAAGTGGGTTTACGAACCGCGTCCATAAATCCTTCACCACGGAGACGGCATTTGGTCTTATACTCATATTTTATAGACGAATCATAGACACTCACTAGGTGATGTGGTCAATATAACGCGGGCGCATTTATTTCCCAAGACATGTCTCGGTTAGCCATTTTACTCTGGGTCGACTTGGGAGTCCATATGAATTTAACATATTTAAATCCGGCCCCTTGTGGCTCGAACCCGTGGCCACTGGGACGACAGGCGAGGGTTTAGCCACTATACTACGATGGCTCCCATTATCTAAATAAATATGCACGTATTGTTTGGCGTTCATGGATGTAGAAGACAAAATGGAAGACTAACCCCAAAACAATACATGTGAATAATTAGTTAGTTAGTCAACAGATCATCCTCATTGCACATCGAACCATACAGTCCATAAGTGCTTGGATCCCCTCCTCAGCAAATCCCGCAGCGTGTAGCCATTAAGCATTGCTTGATTAAAAGTGCTTAGACATTGAAAAACAACACAACAGTCAAAATACCAAATTAGAGCACAAAAGAATTCAGGAACTTACTAATAAAAGAACAAGTACTTCAACGGGCTGTCTAAAAACTAAAGATGGCAAAATCATAATAGAAAAAGATCAGATTCTACATGTATTGAAAAACCTTTATAATGATAACAGAGAGGAACAATATGATATTAGATTTAATAATGAAGAGCCGCCAATTTTGAAGATGCAGGTTTGAAATGTTCTTAAGCATAGCAAGGCCCCCGGTGCAGATAACATAACAACAGAAATGATTAAAGCTTTAGAAGAATTTGGACTAGATCAAGTCACCAGACTGCTGAACACATTATGTGATATACCTTCTGAACTATGTAACACTCTTGTCGCTTGTCGTCCCTGGAGGAAAGTGGACTCAACAAGCACACCTTTACGATCCTTATACTTGGAAATTATTGACAGACTTTTGTCTACACTCCTCCGTTCTGTCTTCTATTCTCTCTCTCTCTCTCTTCTCTCTCTCTCTCTCTCTCTCTCTCTCTCTCTCTCTCTCTCTCTCTCTCTCTCTCTCTCTCTCTCTCTTAATCCTTCATAACATACCCTGACAACAGTTTCCTCCAACAATTAATAAAATATTTATTGCTGAAAAAACTATGTCAGTTGTATGTATTGAATGTGTATATGTAATTTATAGTGTCTTCTATTGTGAGTGCAAGATAGGACTCTGAATGTCTAATCTCCGTATCGCATCTCACCTCGTCATACGGCCAAGCCACAGGACATCACACATATAAATGGACAGATCTCACCCTGGCTGCTCTGCTCCGCTTGAGTCTGGACGTAATCCAATTCTTGAAAACAAATGTTCAATGTCTTATCACCAGAAAATAATGCGATTAAGGTAAGTCACTGAAATCCACATATTTCCTGTTTTTGGAAGTTATTACAATCCATCACGGAATACACATCGCCACTGTCCAACATTGTCTAGTGCTACTATAAATGTTCCACACACTGTCTCTAGTTAGTAAAGTTTTATATTTATTCACAGTGCAAATGCATGCAGTTTTAGGTCTCCCTGCTTTAAACAGGTTAACGTCGTTTTCATTTACGTGCTTTACTTGTATATTCTTTTGTGTATACAGAGTTCTTTATTTGACGTTAGGTTATCTCTTCTGACTATCAGAACATGTCTATGTTCTTATTGGTTCTAGGTAGGCACTTTATCTGCTCAAGTGAAGGCAATTTCTTTACTCTTCTCTGTTTAGCTCAAGAGTGTTAGTAGAACCTGTGGGAGATATATTTAATCAGGTGAGATGAGTCTGCTTCATACTATTTCTCATGTGAGAGCCTTTCTCCAGCCGTACTGAGAAGCTTCCGAAAGATACTCTGACATAAGACAGATGAATACACTAAAGTCTAAACTATTCGCTATTAGAAGGAAATGGTAACAGCCAGCACAGACACCTTGTTCTCTATACTAGACTATTAAGCTAAAGCTAAATACCTTATATAATCTATGTTAGTCCATGAATTGAAATACACAAACGCAGATGCGCTAATATCCCATCGCCTTTAAACAATAAGGGACGTATATCTCTTTCCTTAAAACGGACACATAGATAATCTCCGCCCAGTTTGGGAACACACACTAACTCCAAAACAAGTTTCCACCAATTTATACCGAGTGTCCAATTCTCTGTTGTTTTTGATCCACAATCAAATTTGCCGTCATTCTCCACATCAAAAGTCTGTGAAGTCACGTATTCGTTAGTTGCCCGCTTCGTCCCGTTCCTCCGCTGGTTCCTGCGTTCACCACTCGTCGCTCATCAAAGAGTTCTAACTCTTTGATCACCATCTTCGTGTGTTCCACAACCCGATGTATTCTCGTCTCCGTTGCTCGTCCGATAAGATCGGCAGTCACTGACCCCTTATTACAACTGTATTTTTCTTCTTTATCATTCGGTCAATATCCCACACTTTGTCATCGCTAAAGACTGAAGGCTCGATTGTTATTCTGACTCACGGTCCATAATTTTCCATTCTCATATATTGCAATTAAGTTTATATGTACGTTATCAGGGAATCACTAAACTCGCAGTATCCCGTGTCAACTGTATTTATTGCAACCCCAAAGAAATCAGGAACCTTAGAATGTGATCAACATAGAACAATTAGTATAATGAGCCACATCACAAAGACTTTGCTACGAATTATCATGCAAAGAGTGAGGAAGAAAATACAACCTGAAATAGGGGAAGAACAATGTGGGTTTGTAGAAGGAAAGGGTACAGGAAATGCTGTGAATATGCTGCGAACAGTTATTGAACGTGCTATAGAAATAAACAAGGATATACACCTTTGCTTTATTGACTACACAAAGGCGTTTGATAGAGTTAGACATGTCAACATGGTAGGTATGCTTGCAGATCTACAAATTGATGGGAAAGACATTAGACTTATAACAAACATATATTGGAAACAACAAGCTGCAATAAGGATTGATAATGAAGTGGGACAATATCAACCAGTTAAGAGAGGTGTTAGGCAGAGATGTGTAATGTCTCCAGATCTTTTTTCCCTAAACAGTGAAAATATTTTCAGGAATGTAGAAGATATAAATGGAATCAGCATTGGAGGACGAAACATCAATAACATTAGATATGCAGATGATACAGTATTAATTGCAGACAATGAGCAAGATCTACAACAATTAGTAGACGCAGTTGTTGTACACAGTGAGCAGCTGGGGTTGGAATTAAATTGTAAGAAGACACAGGTTGTGGTCGTCACTAGGAAGAACGAAGTACCACAATGTAATATACAAGTAAATTGGAATATTCTTCAACAAGTGAATCGGTACAATTATCTCGGTACAGTCATAACATCTGATGGGAGATGCCTTGAAGAGATTAGAACAAGTATTGCCATGGCGAAAGTAGCCTTTAGCAAGATGAAAAACATTCTGACCAATAAAAAGATGTCAATTGAAACGAGAAAAAGAGTGTTGAGGGGATACATAGAGCCTGTTCTTTTGTATGGATGTGAAACTTGGACAATGTGCAGTCAAGCTGAAAAACATCTGATGGCTGCAGAAATGTGGTTTCTGAAGAAAATCCAAAGAATACCATGGACAGACAGAAAAATCATGACCAAGTACTACAGGAGACAAATGAAAATCGTAAATTGATTAGAGAAATTAGACGTAGACGGTCAAAAAATTTTGGACATGTTATGAGAAGAAATGGATTGGAGAACTTAGTGACAACTGGCAAGATCGAAGGGAACAGACCAAGAGGAAGACAGAGAGGAAAATACCTGGATGACTTGACCACATGGCATGGGCGAGACAGCAACACTGAGCTGATCCACGACGCTAGTGATCGAGTGAAATGGCGAGTCATGACCGCACATGGTTTCCGGCATGGCACATGATTGATTGTAGCGGCCAACGACACCAGTTCTGTGCTGGTTTATCAATCTTCTTTGGCTTCCTGCGTAGTGTTCTGGTTTGGCCACACCTCTTTTAATTTTCTGTTCTCGCAGTCTGACCATAGTTGTAGATTCGCAGTCATCACTCGGTTCTCGCAAAAGTCTTACTTCTCGTAGTGCATTCAGAATGTCAGCCTGGTCCATGGCGCGCCCGCCCTCCACATTAGCCATACCTAAACTGCCTTAATGGCCTCGGGTGGGTTCCCCAACTTATATGTCTCTCTTGACTTCCTCTGCCATCCTCTGTCATCGTATTTCCTCATATCCTCACATCAGTTCTTATTAAAGATCATACCGTATTGCGTTTGTGACCATGCCTGTCCATAGAGTTAAATCTCGTGTACTGTCAATAACTTCTGATACCAGCGTTCCCCAATGCCATGATGTCAGACTGTCCCGCTTCTCCTTCTTCTTCTTCTTCTCTCTCTCTCTCTCTCTCTCTCTCTCTCTCTCTCTCTCTCTCTCTCTCTCTCTCTCTCTCTCTCTCTCTGTCTGTCTGTGTGTGCGTGTGTGTGTTCCCTTGTCTTTCTTCCCTCCAAATGTCCCGATATCACGACATAGCCTAGCTTTCTCCCTCTCATAATCTGCCCACAGAATGCGGCTCGCTTGTTATACGAGTAATCAGTTCCATTAATGCAAGCTGTTGTATGAATAACTAATTAAAGTGCGTTGATTCAGAAACCGACATAACAGCGCTCGGGATATTTCGATGCGCGTTCTATTCTCGTCTTTAACAGTCAGCCAATAATACCAATGGTACCCTTTACAAACTGATTAAATGTCCGTCTGGCCTTTCCTCAAAGACTGAATGTCGCGCACATCTGCTGGTTACTCCTTGCAGCACCATTCAGTCCTGACAATGACGGTTTAATATTTACATATTAACATCTTTTGTGATTAACTTATACATGTAGTCATATTGCAGGTATTGCCTTTCAGATGTCAATTGTTAGATTTTGAGATATTCTAGAGCACGGCATAGTGAGGTGAGATGGCTAGTTCCCTTCTTCGCCGTCCTTCCTTCGTAGACAATTCTGAAAAAATTATTTCATTAAGAGGCTGTGTAATCTCAAAGCCTTACTGGGCAAGCTCACTAAACGTTATGTCACCACGGCTCCACAATAAATATCATCTTCTTATATCCCATGCCGTGTGGTGTTGGTGATCATTTATGCCCACAGCCTTCTGTCTCGTATCCTGTCAATCTTTTCATAGTCCATGCCGTGTGGCGTTGGTGATCATGTCTGTCCACAGCCATCTGTCTCGTGTACTTTCAATCATTTCTGATATCGATGTTCCCTCTCGCCTTGATGTCAAACGGTCCAGCTTCTTCTCTCTTGGTAACCCGTTCGACTTTCTTTCCTTCCATCTTTCCCGTTGTGACGACGTACTCCAGATTCGCCTTCTTATTACATGTCCAAAGAATGTGAACTGTCCATTTCTGTCGAGAGTAACCAGTTCTCTTTGTGAGTTCACTTATTTCAAGATATCATCATTCCTCTTTCTATCAGTCTATGGTGTTACCATAATGCTTCCATAACATCAGATCTCCGCAACTACAATAGTTAAACACAGTTACAAAGAAAAAAGTTAATTGCATATCCTTTACAGGACGTCGCAGTGAACCCCAGTAATTTTTGCTATTTGTGATTTCTTGTCAAGTTTACTTTTAATATTTTGCCTTTGCTTTCTGAGAGGCCACCATTCATACCATTTAAATAAAAACCAACACAAGGCGGTCTGATGCCAAATCTCCCGCAGCTGTAATTTACTGCCGTAACCAGAGCGTCAGAGACCACCTTGTGCATAGTCGCCTCCCCACGGTTACTTCATCTGTGGGCACATTCGAATGCCATCGTAAGAACTGTCTGACATGCCCATACGTTGTTCAGACACAAGAGATTGCATTTCCCCGAGGCACCTTCACCTTGAAAAACTCTTTCACTTGTACATCCCACAATCTGATTTATGTCATCATCTGCAAACGATGTGACATGAAATACATTGGCCAAACGGGCAGACGTCTTGCTGACCGTTTTAGAGAACACCTCAGAGACATCAATCAGGGCGCTGACAAACCTGTCCCCAACCATTTAAATTCCTCCAACCATAATGGAGTCGACGATGTATGTGTCACCGCATTAAAACCCTGCTACTCCAATAGCTCCGTCAGGCTCAAAATTGAATGCCAGCTAATCAACAATCTGGGATGCATCCATCCAGCAGGTATCAATACTGTTGTGGACGCTGCGGTATAACTGTGGCATCTTCCCCAATTGTTTACACTATCTATTACTATGCTGCCCCCCCCCCCCTATATCTATAACTAACTGTCCCCACACCCTTATATTTTCATAGCAGACTGTTTACATATTTTTGGCTTTTTAAATCCTATTTGGCAACCCACTTTTAACTCTGTAGCCAACGAGCGCCTTCGCAGCTGGCCAAGCCACCTTTTCTGCCCCACATGGCATAGGGATAGTTCGTGTTTTTTTTTCTTTGTTTGCTGTATTTCGTTGTGTTAGCTATCTGTGGTGTCCTTGACAAAGATTCTGAGAATCGAAACGTCGGTAGTCCTGTGTGTCGTATTGTACGCGTTTGAGTGTATTTTATTTTATTTTATTTTATTATTCATTTAATATATTTATTGAGTGCTTCTGATTTCGGATTTTCACCTGTATTTCGCGATACGATGGATCTCCTTGTAAGGTATGTGCAACGTTGTTGTTGTTTAGTACGTTTCTTCTCGCAGGAGTTTAATATACCCATTTGTTTCCAACCAAGATAAGACAGAATATATGGTAATTTCAAGAGAAGGAATGGCTAAAAGCTCTGACCACATACAAATAGATAATATCACCATTAAAAGAACGGAAACATACAAATACCTGGGTACAATCTTCAACTGCTCCAACATCATAAGGGAAGAAATACAAACTAGAATCAATTCTGGAAATAAGATATACTATGCACTACAACATCTACTAAAGTCAAATGCGCTATCTCGTAAAACCAAGATCACAATATACAAAGCACTGATCAGACCAGTTGTGCTGTATGGCTCTGAAACCTGGAGTACACCGAAAGGAGACGAAGCCTAGCTACAAACCTTTGAGAACAAAGTTTTAAGACGCATCTTTGGACCCATTAGGGATACACAAAGTGGAGAGTGGAAAAGAAGAAGTAACAATGACATTTATGATCTGTTTAAGTCCCCGCTAATCACTAAGGCTAATAGACAACAATGGCTGGGGCATATCCAAAGAATGGAAGATAATAGGGAAACAAAACTCGCTTAGACTCGGGAAATAAATGACCGTAGACCCCGTAGACCAAGAAGACGGTGGAGAGATAATACATATACAGACCTATAAGCACTTGGAATCAACGACTGGCAAGAGAAGGTCCACCAGAGAGACGAATGGAGACGGATTGTATCTGCAGCAAAGAACCTCAATAGCTCGGAACGCTGAAGAAGAAGAAGAAGAAGAAGAAGAAGAAGAAGAAGAAGAAGAAGAAGAAGAAGAAGAAGAAGAAGAAGAAGAAGAAGAAGAAGAAGAAGAAGAAGGGATTTTTTACGTGCACAACAATACACACGGGAGACGATCCCACTACCCTGAGACCAGGGGAAATTGTTTTACTAGAAGTCCATGTGACCAAATCCCGGCCATCACCGGGGCTTGAACCCGGGACCTTCAACACTCGAGGCGGACACCATACCTCGAGACCACTTAGCGCCCCCCCCCCCTCCCCCCGAGATAGACCTGTACTTCCCAGAGCATTCCATGTTACACATTTTAACCTGGTAGCCCAGATCAAAAACGTCTAAGTCTCACTTGTTGCGACTGGAAATTGGAAGTAGTCACCTCACGTGATTTCAACCCTGACATTTAAAATGTGTAGTTCTGTGTACACTTCAAGGTCCCACAATTTTTTTTTTATTGTCGAACACTTCAAATGGGGGTCATAGTTTTAGTGGCTAAGCTAAGTCTGAACGTGTCGGTAGAGATTCTCAATTTGAACTATGGATTCTAAACACGATGTTTAAACTAATGTCATCAAATTTACCCATTTGCGAAGGTAGTATCCTGGGATAAGTTAGCGTATTTTCACCTTTCAAGATCTAAAATGTTGGCATTTGAGTCATGGAATAAAGTAGGCCGAATGATTTAACAAATCGAGATATATTTACTGTCATAAACGCCATTCCAATTTATGATCATGTTTTGCAACCCGGCTCCGTGGCGAAGAAGGTACGGGCACAGTTCGTAATCTCGCATACCCGCATTTGAAACACAGCTGCGGGCGATTTAGCAGCAGACCGCCTTGCATTGGTTTTTTACGAAATGCTATGGGTGTCGGTCGTTCAGAAAGCAATGGCAAACTACTGAACGTAAACTTGCCAAGAAATCACAACAGCAACAAATGCTGTTGTTGACTGCAAAGTCCTGTAAAGGATATGCAACTAGCTTTTTTGTGCAACTCATACTTGCAGTAATAAAATAAAATTGCATGTCCTTTGCATTACGCTGTTTTCAACACTAACCCAAGGTTGATTTTCTAGATAATTTTACGTCCAGTAGTTTGCTATTCTTCCTGAACGAGAAACCAACGTTGAAGTGCAACTGACAGGTGTAGAGTCTGAACCCTGCCTTCAGCGCAGCGGAAATTAAAGTATAGGCGCATTGAGCCCTTCGGTCAAACAAACTCCAGCTTAACGTAATATAAATTTAAAAAGTTCGGGATTTTGCCGTCATCCGCGGCTTAGGGTTAGTGAGCGCAATGTCAAAATCCCTATGTCCGGCTTCGAAATCACCCGCATGCGGTTTGGAAGCAGATCGCCTAGCGCTGATTTTCACATGTGTATGAGCGTCGGTTATTCTTTAAGCAAGCACTAATTAACGTAAAACTTCCCAGCAAATCACAATAATAAAAAAAATGATGGAACGAACAAACCTTATTTATTTTCAAAGGGTTAAGAAGCGGATTGCAGCGTCCTATAAAAGACACGCATCTAACTTTCTAAAGGACACGTTTAACACTTTGAGCCAGTTGGGATGTGGTGTTAGATCCATATTTGTATAGACCTGTAGACACTTGATGGATGAAGTGGTCAATATCACACCCGCCGTCTTTACGTCCCAGTACATTTTCCAGTATCCATTTTTTTCGGCTGGGTCCATCTGGGAGTGTAAGTCTTCTAAAGAAAATTCGTTTCGATGGACATTCGATCTCATGCTCCCTGAGCCAGCATTCAAGTATATTAACCACTGCATTACTTGGGCACCCAAAGTGATGTTCTGCTAAAGGTATATTGTGAAGTTATCTATCGATCTGTTCCTATGTCGATGAGTTGAGTTTAATTGAGTTGAGCTAAGAACTGACATCACTGCACTCAAGACATTCCCCATGTGCTTCGTCAACTCGTTCAGAAACCAGCGAAGATTCACACTACTAATCGTTAACACTGACATCTGATTCAAAGTTCTCCTGGTCTTCCCTCTCAGTTTTTATGAAAAACATACTGACCAACAAAAAGATATCAATTGAAACGAGAAAAAGAGTGTTGA
Source organism: Cepaea nemoralis (assembly GCA_014155875.1). NCBI lineage: Eukaryota > Metazoa > Mollusca > Gastropoda > Stylommatophora > Helicidae > Cepaea > Cepaea nemoralis. The sequence continues at coordinate 64,815 of JACEFZ010017108.1, read as the reverse complement.
GATGCTACATAGAACCTATACAGTTGTATGGATGAAGCGTGGACAATAACCAGTCAAGCTGAAAAACAGTTAATGGCTGTGGAAATGTGGTTTATGAGGAAAATGCAAAGAATACCATGGACAGATAGAAAAACCAACGAACAAGTCCTTCAAGAAACAAATGAAGATCGTAAACTGATTTCATTAGACGTAGACAGTCAAAATGTTTTGGGCATGTTATGAGAAGAAATGAATTGGAGAACTTGGTGACAACTGGCAAGATCGAAGGGAAGAGACCAAGGGGAAGACCTAGAAGTAAATACCTGGATGGCTTGGCCATGTGGCATGGTCGAGATAGGAACACAGAGCTGATCCACGACTCCGGTGATCGAGTGAGATGGCAGAACATGACCGCCCACATGGCACATGATGGACGGAGAACCCCTGCCGTCCCCCGCAATCTCATTCTTTCCAAATATGGATTCTCAATCTGTTCCTCCGCTTTCTCCACTTGGTCCAAAGGCTCACCACCACCTCTCCCTTGTTCATAGGTAGTTTACTACCAAGAGGTATATTCCCTACCAGCCTATCAGCCTGTTCATTCCCATGCACTCCCGCGTGACCAAGACAAAAAATCCATACAATTCCCACAATATGTGACCTCTGAAGCGAGGTGAGCCATGCAACACGAAACATTCCTTTCTCCACGACCACTTGTGGTCCTCTTATTTAATACAAAGAGGTGGGAGGGGGGTGTTTGAAGATTTAAATACTGGGCTAAATGCATGGCCTTTAGTGCATTGCATGCCCTCCGCAGATTATCTCTGTCTCACCCCTGGACTTCTATAAAAATAATAATAAAAGTTAGTTGCATATCCTTTACAAGACGTTTGCAGTCAACACCAGCATATGTTGCTGTTGTTGATATCTTGGCAAGTTTACTTTCAGTAGTTTGCCATTGCTTTCTGAACGACCGGCACTCATACCATTTCGTAAAAACCCAGAGCAACACGGTCTGCTGCCAAATCGCGCGCAGCTGTGTTTCGAACGCAGCATGCAATGAGTGAGGCCGCGTTTATTTCCAAAGTCATTTCTTGCTACCTTATTAAAGCTGGGTCGACATGTGGGCCACCTCGATTTAAAAAAAAATTCTCCTCCGCCCCAATGAGGATCGAACTTATGACCATCGGTTCTGCAGTTGAGCATCTAGCCACTACGCCAAAACGACTCTTGTGTGTGTGACAAAACCAACCAGATACCGTTTCTTTACTCTGCAGGAAATTCCGCCGGTCGGAAATAGACGAGTCGTCTCCCGTCAGACCTTAAAATAGCTAGGGAAATCCCCGACTAAAATAGTCCCTGGCGAGAGTATTCTAGTTTATTCTAGAAAGTAAGATTCAGGGTGTGTACGTGATGTTTGCAGTCACGTAGGACACAGAGTCCCAGCGGGCTCATGGGATTCTGGACTTCTCCGTAATCCATGAGATTCTCAGGGGTCGAGAAGAATTCGAAACTGCGCAAACCACTCTGAGCAGGCTGTCGAAAGCCGTCTGTCAATCGACAAGGTCGCAATGATCAGACTGCTCTGAAATGATGTCTTTTCAACCGCTTGCCAGAGCGTGACACCGAAGCAGTCAAGTAATGTTTTGATTGTAAGCGAGACGCGTATATTTTTCTGCCCGACCGCCTGCATTTGTAATTAGCTGTATTGATCGGCTAGTGAATATGTGAATCAGAAGCCTACTGTAACAACATGTATTAGTGCTCGTTAACACATCAGGCGTGTGTAGCTAGTAATATCTTATCAGTTGTGGAAAACTGACGTTATTGTAGGAGAATGCCGAATGCTGTTGTAGTAACTATATTCATATTGATTGTTAGTAGTAGAATTTACTAGGAATTTGTCACTGCTACTTGTGAGTGTGGTTTGGGTAATTTAACTGTGATGTTTAGCAAGTGTGTTAACCTTGGTCATTGATTGCATAGTTAGGGTTGTGAGGAATTCTTGACACTAGTTAGGGTGTAATATTATATGCATTATTAGTGACGAGTTATCGGCTTGAGCAAGCAAGTGATGTGTTATTTGCTTAGCTAGATAGTGCTATAACTCATGCCTTATTTAGATTGTGTTTATTAATTCCTGGAACCAAGGTTTTGTTTTTTCCATCAGGATGTGGAGGTAAGTATTTGCTAAGTGAGGATGCCAGTGCTCTTACACCTCTATGTAGGAATGTCTTGTAGTTACCTGACAGATTCAGTTAGGAGTTATCTGTGGATTTATGATGTCACTACTTGTTTATTTTGCCTGCCCGACCGAATGTCTTTTGCATGCCCGATTGCGTGTATTTTGCGTGCCCGACTGAGTGATTTTGCTTGCCCGATCGTGTTGATTTTGCATGCCCGACCGAGAGCGATGCGGCTTGCTGTAAACAAGGCCGTTGGATTTTTACAGATCTGGACTACGAGAACAACGTTGATGTATGATTCTACTGTTCTTCTCTTCTCTAAACCCGATCCTATGGTGGAGGAACATCCACTAGGGAGAGGGAGTTACAAGTGAGCGATTATCCACACTTACAGGAGGACTGAAGATTTATGGGATGAGGTGTTTTATGCCACTCTAAACAGGACGACGTGGTTTAAATCGCCACGGAACCATGGTACTCGTTTCCCACAGTAGCTGGGGGAAAGTCTACTAGGTGGATTGCCACCAAACCTGTGATAAACCTGCACAGACTTGACCGTCAGGAGACAAGGTGAACTAACAAAGGTCAAACCTGTTCTGGGACAGAGATCCCAGGACAAAAGCATATGCTTGGTTTAGTTAGTTAGTTAGTTAGTCGCGGTTCCAACTTCACAGCAACGGTTCATCCCCATTATGCTCCGTTCCTGTGCCAGTGAATATCACACAAAACGCTCCCCACTGCCAATGTGAAAAGTGGACAAGACAGAAGTCTCGACAAACAACAGCTCACACAGATACACTGTGCATAATGCCGGCGCCAGAATGTCAACACAATAGTCCCCCACGAAACATCCAGTTCATCTCTGATGGAATCGGCAGATATTTTCTCATCTGGATGTTTCCTAGATGTTCACCCACACAGTCCACGAAAATACAGTTCATCGTCGATGTTAGTGGCAGTCAACCAGAAGCCCAGCAACCACGCATTTCTGCATAAGGCAAAAACCGGTCAACTCTGGGACATAGCCAGCTGCCATCGCTCTGAACATGCAGTCACGTTTCAAAACACCTCGGGCAGATTCAAAAGCATTTCACACGAAACCCACAGCTCACAGTGTTGCGCCACGCACTCACTCAGTAGCAGGGCGTCGGAACCATCAAGCCTCCTTAGTCGCCTCTTACGACATGCATGGCAGGCTACAGTGTTGCTATTCTTTGCTTCCCTTATGGGCCCTGGCAACACACGGGTTTATGAGCTGTTAATAAGTTATTAACAAGCCATGATTTAGTAGTTTGTTAATGCTGTTATGTTAATTAATTATGATTTAGGTAATTTATTGATGTTGTGTAGTCATTAATGAATTATGTTTAATTAATTGATCATTGGGTTAAGTGATTAATTAATTGTTGAGTTAAATGGATGAGGAGGATATGTCCGGCTGGACACCTCCCAGATAATGAAACCTCTATACTGAAAGATAATTAGGTGTATTCTATGGTTGTTGTTGGAGGAGAAACGGAGGACTGGAATAACACCAGGTAGTAGGATGCTTTGACAGAGTCAACCGACTACTCTGGTGCTATCGGGCCAGATGTTGCCCAGAAGAATTACTTGACTATATACTAGCTTGATAATGCACCTTCATGCATGTACCTCTTTGTTAAGAGAGATGATCTATTATGTTGATGATCTATTATATCATGTCATGATATATTGTTCTGATGCGTGTGATGTGGTTGATGGGCATGTTAGTCCTAGTAGTAGCCGAGTACTCTCACCGACCTCCTTGTTTCAGGATCTGTTTATGTGATGGAGATTCGAGAGTTAGACCATAAACTCAATGGGACCAGCTCATTCCAGTGCCAGTCAAGGTGATGTTTTAAGGCAATACTGGGAGCGATCAAATTAATCTGTCAGAGTCAAAACTTTTGAGAAACCTGAGTTTAGAAAAGGTACGGTGAGTCTAAGTGAAGACAACCGCGACGAGTCCGACGAATATTTGGTCAACAGATTCAGGTTGGATCTAGGACTGATGCGTCTCCTGATTCATGCCGGTAAGGTACAGGTGAATTTCTATGAAGACTCAAAGGTAACTCTGTAGTACCATGTGCAGGCTCAATGACATTATTTCAAGTGAGTGAAGAAAGTGAACTCTGTTGAACAGTCACTACTATGGCCAGTTTAATTATGTTTCAGGCTCGGCTGGGTCTTAGTGAGGTTCAATGTATAATGGTTCATCTAACTCCGGTGTGGATCTACATTTGAGACACTCTATATGAAACCTGAACTTGGTCAGTGACCCACAACAGTAGTCTGCTATTTTCGTGAATATCTGAGGGACAGACTTATTCGGGTAGGGAGCTACCCCATTCCTAGGCGTGTTGAAGGTTTGTGACATTGCTAATTTGTGAAGTCATTAGATGCCTACAGAGCTGTGTAGAATGGTGACATTGTGAATATGTTGAATTCTTACATTGACATGTTGGATCATTAACCAGTGACAGTGTTAGTAAATGGAGTCAACGCTCCAGTTGTGTGTTGCAGAATAGTTCATCCCATTAACTTGAGATGCCAAAGAGCAACCAGGCTCTTATATTCTATTGTATTGTGCAGCAGTACTTATCATCAGATGGGGACATCTAGAACTCTAGGGTCGGCTGATAAGTCATCAGTAGAGTGGAACTTGTGATTTATTCCGTCATCGAGGGATGACCAGCGAACTTTGTTGAAGTGCCAGTCAGGTATCAGACATACACCTGACCAGTCCGAGATCTTACTCAGTGGAAGGAGAGAACTCTGGAAGGGTCAACGATTTGGAGTTCCTTTGCACTGGAGGACCATCGGGTGAGTCGTTATCCACGACTGGACGACGGCACTAACTGAAGTCACATGCTCAATGATGATGACTTATCATCTGTAGATCTTCTCGCTGCTCTCATCCAGCGGTGTACATATGGTCTTCTATCCAGGCTTTTCAGCCATCCCTCTCTGAGTTAAATTTGACGTATTAAGAAATTAAATTTGTTACAGTGTGTTACATTGTTAAATCTTGTTACAGTGTGTATGTATGTGTCGTGTTATAATACTTTGCTTCTTTGTCTGTGCATTTGGGTCTTCTATAGCCATAGATTTAATGGTTTCAGGCACAGCTATAGCCGACTGCGCCTCATTCTCACAAGATGTCCTAAACACTTTATTGTAGGCACACAACAACCGCAAGAAGACTAGTGATAAGGACTAAGTTGACGGTCAGCACAAACAAAGGGGAAAGTTAGGGGTGGTGTGACACTGGACATCCTACAGAGAATCGCAACTCATGGAAACTTTGAGAATCTCTCCTCAAATGTAATATCTGTACTAGTGATGCAGGCAGTGATATTACACCTTGGGAGTAAGTTGCCGCTGATTGCATTGCATGAAGGGCAAAGATCAGAAATGGAATAATGGCAGTTGGTGCGTGATGGGGGAGATAACCGTGTGTTCACAAGCATCCATTGCAAATTGGTCTGATCAGTCACATTCGCTACCGCCACAGTTGTGGTTATTATGCCTTAAAAAAAATACAATGTAATAAACTATCGCCTGTCAAGACGGCAATTTGTCACTTAACTGGTGGTTGCCTGATAAGGTTGAAATTTATGCCTACGATTATGAGAGAGAAGTTTTATTACCTTGGACATGTGTAGACACGTCACAGTTTGCACAATTAATATCTGTAAGTCACCAGGCCTACTACGTATAGAAAATAAACACACCACAGTTAAACTAGTTCCGGGGTTTAAATATTTAATAACGAAAACACAAACAATAGATTGCATGATTTATTGTCTTCTACGAAGACATACATGACGTGCTAAATAAAATAGATAAGCAGGAAAACATCATAGTTATGGGAGACTTTAATGCAAGACTAGGACATAACAGAGTGGGCATAGAAAAACATCTGGGAGCATTTGGAGATCAGCAAAATGAAAGGAATGATAACGGAAGTAGACTGATAGAGCTTTGCAGCCAATACGACCTCTATAAAACAAACACATTCTATAAACATAAAGATTCGCAAGTATACACCTGGTATAAATGGAACGATCTAGATACTAAAAGCCAAATTGATTTTATATTAACAAGAAATAACAGAAAGAAAAATTTATTAGATGCAAGAGCAGTGCCCAATTTCAGTATAAACACAGATCATAAAGCAGTCGTTGCCACAATAAGAACCATCAGAAGAAGAAAACAAAGAGTAGGAATATACATGCCATGCGAATCAGTAAACTTAAAAAAACCTTAAAGACGAGGCAGTAAGGGAAAATTATGAGACAGAACTAACTGAACTCTTTGTAAAATTACCTACAAAAAGAAAAACAGTGGAAGAAGAATGGGAGATGTTCAAATCAAGCATTTTAAATACTGCAAAAATAACATGCGGAACCACGAAAAAACGCAAAATACGGATAAAGAAAATAACAAGTTCGTGGAACGCAGAAGAAAGCGGTAAAAGCAAAAAAGGAAAAATTTAAAAAGTGGTTGAAGAGCAAACAGGAATGTGATTATAGAGAATACAGAATAGCGAGAAGATATGTGAGTAGAATAGTAAAGAGGGAAAAACAAAAAGACTGGGATGAGTATGGAGAAACCCTAAATAAAAACTACAAGGAGGCAACTAAAAACTTCTACAAAAAGATAAGTGCAATGCGAACCAGAGGAGAACACTTTGACCCAACTGAAATAATTAACAGCAAAAATGGAGAACAAATAAGTGAACAAATTTTTAAAAAAAATTGTTTTTGCGTATCCCTTACGGGACGTTGCAGTCAACACCAGCATTTTCAGCTGCTGTTGATGTACCAGGCAAGTGTTACGTTCAGTAGTTTGCCATTGCTTTCTGAACGACCGGTCTCTATACCTTTTTCGAAAAAACCAGCACGGCCGTGTTTCGAACCCGGGTATACGGGCTCACAAACCGCGTTCGCAAGCCCTTCAGCCACAGAGACCGGCAGTGAACAAAAACAGATCCTAATAAGATGGAAGCAGCATTTCGAACAACTTCTCAACATCCCATCAGATGTCACAGGAATTCAAGAGACCTACACAGATGTCACCGAAGAACTAGAACCAGACATACTAAAAGAAGAAATTATAGAAGCCATCAGATTAGCCCCATTGAACAAATCACCGGGACAGGATGAAATACCAAATGAACTAATTAAAGCAGCAAGAGAAGTAGGAACAGCTTGGCTACATAGACTATTCAAGCATGTTTGGGTAGAACAACAGACACCACGAGACTGGGGAAACGCCATAATTATCCCAATTTGGAAAAACAAAGGCAGCAAAAGAGATTGCACACAATACAGAGGCATTTCACTGTTGAGTCATACTGGGAAAATATTTTGCAAATTTCTTGAAAAAAAAAAGATTACGAACTACTTTAGAACCCCAGCTAAGCGAAACGCAGCTTGGATTTAGGAAAAACAAAGGATGCATAGACGCCATTTTTTGATCTTAGACAACTTATAGAAAAATCAATCGAATTCAATGAAAAACTCTACTTAGCCTTTGTCGACCAAGAAAAGGCATTTGATAGGGTAGATAGAAACAAGCTGTGGGAAATCCTTAAACAATATGGAGTGAGTACACATCTAACAAACCTATGTAGAAGTTTATACAACAACAGTGAATGCATAGTGAGAGCAACTGGAGGACACTCAGAACCCTTCACCATAAGATCTGGAGTACGACAAGGTTGTGTCCTGTCCCCTCTCTTGTTCATAACATATATAGACAACATATGTAAAGAAACCAGCCAAGCAGAGACAGCAAGAATACCGCATGACGAGAACACAGAAGAAGAACCATCTGCAAATCTAACCATTAGAGAACTCCTGTTTGCGGACGACCAAGCACTAATAGCAAAATCAGAAGCTGAATTACAAGACCACATGAATAGTCTAAACGAAATGTGTAGGGAACATAACATGAAAATTAGCACACGCAAAACAGAGGTAATGACTATAACTAAAGAAGAACAAACAGCAACAATTCACCTAAACGAACATCCCTTGAAACAAGTAAAGAGCTTCAAGTACCTAGGAAGTATAATATCATCACATGGCAGATCAGAAGACGAGATCGTAAATAGGTGCAATAAGGCAAATCAACTCATTGGACAAATGGCACCAATACTAAAGAACAAACATGTATCAATAACTACTAAGAAAGCACTTTACAACACAATCTTCCTACCAACTCTGTGCTACCAATGCCAAACCTGGACAATGACAGAAAAAGAGAAAAGAAAAATCACAACAACAGAAATGAGGTTCCTGAGAAGAATACTCAACGTATCAAGAAGAGATAAGATCAGAAATGAAGAAATCAGGACTAAAGTGTGGGATAAAGCTGCTCTAGATTTTATTAGAAAGCAGCAAGTCAAATGGTTTGGCCATGCAAGTAGGTTACCAGTCAACAGCATGCCACAACAAGTAATGATGTACAGACCAGATGGAAACAGAGGAAGAGGACGACCACGTAAACGTTGGACGGAGGGAATAGCAGAATCCATGGGAATATCGATATACGAAGCCCATAACCGGGCACTCTCACGAAGTTTATACTTCACCTCGACACCGCAAGGTACAAGAGGAACATGATGAGATGAGAGATTGCCTGACATATTTCGCTGCATCTCGTCAGGTACTTACTACATAAATCACACAACATAAACTAAAATGATTAGATAAATCCCGCAAGCTGAAATATACATATATTCACTCAGTAATTTCAAGTATCTACCACGGTAAGTTTAAACCGACTTAATACATTTCTGTTTGTACAAGACTGGTTTTGCCTATTAATGGCAATTGCTTCAGCGACCTTTAACAAGCGACTATTTTGTGTGTTAAACAACACGCGGAAAACATAGTCCCTATTAATCACGAGACCGGTTTCCAAAATGTGTCGTCCAATCGATGACATCGGAGGTTTGTGGTGTGTCGGCTTGGCCAGGTTCCCAGCGTCCACGAACCTCCCAAGTCATCGATTTGACAGCAAATTATGGAAACCGGTCACTTGATTGATAGGGACAATCTGTTCCGCGCGTTGTTTTACACACAAAATGCTCGCTTGTTAAAGGTCGCCGAAGCAATCGCCATTAATCGGCAGCAGTGTTTCACGTGTACATTACAGTATAGGTTCTGTATAACACTTCAACACTTTATCTCAACGCACTTGAGAGCCTTCTCTTGGTCAGTATGGTTTTCATGTTGCAAAACACTGCCTTTAACAGGGTGATTATTGTCCCTATCTCTGCAAGGCAGCTTCGACTAGATGGCAAGGCTGTTCCTTTAGAGGAATAAAACTGTCAAATACCCCAGCAGAGAAAGCTGGCCCAATCTGAGATGAAGTACTTGAAAAATGTCACTGATGTCTCACAGCGAGACACGATATGGAATGACAGCGTAAGAAATTTGTTGGGCATAGCAGCATGCATCGAGTTCAACAAGAGACAGGTGAGTTGAGACAAGCATCGACATTACAACACTCCGGACACTCTCAAACCCGCGCTTTCCCAATCTTCAACAACAAGCGAAGAGTCACAATACTAATGTTAACAGTTGCAACAATTTTTTTGTTCAAATACCATGAGAAATGTATTCTGGAAGGTGGTAATCCTGTATCCATTAACTCTTGAATGGTAGTGCATTAAGTTGCTAATGTTCAGTGGTGATAGCTTTCATTCATTGTAAATATTGTGGCCAAACAGATGAAGAAGAATTCCGCTACAAATATTGCGTGCTCTGGAAAGTTCAGCCAAGTTATTGTTGTTTATTTGCCAGGCGTTTAGTATCTCAGTGTAGTTCATTGTTGCGTCTGTGAATTGTACTATGATACAACGTTGCTGTTCGAGTATCTTAATTATTCAACCAGAATTTGAATATAAATTGCACAGAAGAGTATTACTATTTCATATGACAGAAAGAGAAACAAACAAAACAGAAGAAAATGTTAAGAAGATTATATTAAATTATGTATTTTGGACTTTGTGAAAAGACACGAAAGCCTGGTCATATAATTATGGAGAAAGTTCTGCGGCGGAGGCCATGAAGGAAATAAAACCAATGGACAAAGTCCAGCCGCCATTACTTTTCACAATATACTGTTATTAAATTGAGTAATGCATGAAGTGTACTGTGACATTATGTTGTTGTTCGAGTGTTGTAACAATTTCATACACACTTGAACCCATATGGGGGAGCAAAGAATAGTAACACTGTTGCCTACCATGCATGTCGTAAGAGGCGACTAAGGAGGATATGGTACCGTCGCCCTGCTACTGAGTGAGTGCTTGGCGCGACACTGTGAGCTTGTGAGTTTCGTGTGGAATGCTTTTCCATCTGTCCGCGGTTGTGTGTAGCGTGAACTGCATGTTCGGAACGATGGCGGCCGGCTGTTGCTGGATTGACTGGTTTGCCTGGTTTGCCTTTTCGGCTCACGAGTGCATTTTTCAGCAGACCCTGGGAGTCGCCGCTGGAGCTACGGAGTTCGTGCTTTGTGCGGCGCTTTTGGCGGGTTGATCTGTGGAAAGAGACCGAAGCCATATGGGATAAAACCCGGTCAATGAAGTCTTTCTGGTGACTGCCATTTCCATCGAAGATGAACTGTATTTTTCATGGAAGACTTTTGCGTTGGCATTCTGGCGACGGCATTATGCACAGTGTACCTGTGCGGGCTGTTGGCTTGCCGATACTCCTGTCTGTTCCATTGTTCACTTGTGGCAGTGAGGAGCATTTTGTGTGATATTCACTGGCACAGGAACGGAGCAATATGGGGACAACCCGTTGCCGTGAAGTTGGAACCACGACTAACTAACTAACTAACTAACACACTTGAACAACGAGTGTTCTAACAAATGTATCAGAAAGAACAAAACAGAGAAAGCAGACATAACGGTGAAATATTTTCTATAGTTACAGCTTGAGAGATATTCAAAAGCATTAACTGTTTGCCCAAATGGAACAACAATAGTTGGTATGTTAATCTTGCAATTGTTACCTAAAATCATCACTGAAATTGTTCACTGACGACAAGACTGTTTTTGATTCCACGGTGTAGTGCAAGTGTTGCAACAGCATAGTAGATAATACTCCTGCCCGCGAAAACAGCGACCAAGGTTCAATCCCCAGCAGAGATCGGATTATTGTTTCTTTTTGATCAGCACCGCTCTGAATTCGACACACCCTCATAAAATAGGTCTCATCTCCATCTCATATCATCATGTTCCTCTTGTACCTTGCGGTGTCGAGGTGAAGTATAAACAGCGGGAGAGTGCCCGCTTATGGGCTTCATGTATCGATATTCCCATGGACTCTGTTATTCCCTGCGTCCATCGCTTGCGGGGTCGGCCTCTTCCTCTGCTTCCCTCTAGTCTGTACATCATTGCTTGTTGTGGTATACTGTTGATTGGTAACCTACTGCATCGCCAAACCATTTAACATGCTGCCTTCCAATAACATCTAGCGCAGCTATAACCCCCACTTTAGTCCTGATTTATTCATTTCTGATCTTATCTCTTCTTGATACATTGAATATTCTTCTCAGGAATCTCATTTCTGTTGTTATGATTGTTCTGGTTTGCCATTGGTAACATAGAGTTGGTAGGAAGATTGTGTTGTAAAGTGCTTTCTTTAAAGCAATTTTCAATACTGACTGGGAAGGTTAGTTTAGTTTAATTTAGTTTAGTTTAGTCGACGGATAAACATCACGGCACACGGGTGTAATCCATAAGTGTTCCGTTATACTCTTAACTCAAGCCTGAGTCCGGAGAATCTCAGCTCAGTGCACGAACTCCGTAGCACCGGCTAAGATCCTGAAATACTTTGGGTAGATTTTTAACTTGAAATTTTGCTCGGGCAGCGCCGTTAGGCTACTCTTTTTCGATTTCCAACTGCCAATGGACTTTATACGTGCGCAAGAATACACGCGGGCATCCGATCTCACTACCCAGAGCCCAGGGGAAATTTTATTACTAGAAGTCCACGTGGAAAAATCCCGGCCCTCATCGGGGGCTTGATCCCGGGACCTCCAGCACTCGAGGCGGACACCATACCTCAAGACCACTTAGCCCCCTTGTCGGGAAGGCAAGACAACGATAGACTGAACTGACCACGCCACTCTATTTGTCTGAGCGACGAAAGTGGTAAAGACTTTACACTTCACACCCGACGACAATTGCTGCTATGGGATTACTGTTATCTTGTTTAAAGAAATACAGCAAACAACTAAAACATGGAAAACATAGTCTTTTAAATATAGAATTTTAATTGAAGAAAATGTCCTTGGAAACAATCAAAATGATACATAAAAGCAGCGACCATCATGATTAGATTGGTATGTCTACAAATGTCTGGTAATTCTATGACGATGTTTGCCGTCGATACAGCCGATTTTATGTCAAGCATTCGTGTGGTTCACCCAGGCTAGAGAGCTTTTATGTGCTGATATAACCAAGTCGAATACATTCATCGTTAACACCACATCATCATCGCCATCATCATAACAATCATCATTATCAGCAAAGGTAACACAATCATCATCGTCATTACTATTATCGTAATGATTATCCTTAATATCATCATCACAACAGCCAACACCAGATCATCATCATTACCATCATTGTCAGCATCAGCCACATTATTATCACCATCAGTACAATATTCAACATTGTAATCATCGCTGTCAGCATCATCAATAGCATCATCGTCATCAACACCTTCATCAATGTCATTATTATCATCACTATCTCCGTATTAATTATTGATCTCTAATATTTTTTTATAGTCTATACGGGGTGGGTGGGGGAGGGGGTTATGTTTACCATGTTTGTCTTGTCATTTCTAATAACGATGTTTGTCCACACCATGATGCCAAGCATTCTCTCCTGCTCTCTCCTTCTATCTCTCCCTCTCTTTGTTCCTACTCTCTCTCTCTCTCTCTCTCTCTCTCCCTCTCTCTCTCTCCTTAATCTCCTCTTGCGCCTCTGTCCCTCCAACTTTGCTCTTTTTAACACGATCTTCAATTTTCACCTTGTCATGGATACTTATAAATATTATTGTTACTGTTAATATCAGAAATAGTAGTAGTTGTTGTTGTAGAATTAGTAGTAGTAGTAGTAGTAGTAGTAGTAGTAGTAGTAGTAGTAGTAGTAGTAGTAGTAGTAGTAGTAGTAGTAGTAGTAGTAGTGGTAGTAGTAGCAGTAGTAATAGTAGTAGTAGTAGTTGTTGTTGTAGCAGTAGTATTAATAGTAGAATCAGTAGTAGATTTTGTAATTGTTGTTATCGTAGTAATAGTAGTAGTAGTAGTAGTAGTAGTAATAGTAGTAGTAGTAGTAGTAGTAGTAGTAGTAGTAGTAGTAGTAGTAGTAGTAGTAGTAGTAGTAGTAGTAGTAGGTGTTGTTGTTGTTGTTGTTGTAGCAGTAGTATTAATAGTAATATCAGTAGTAGATTTTGTAATTGTTGTTATCGTAGTAATAGTAGTAGTAATAGTAATAGTAGTAGTAGTAGTAGTAGTAGTAGTAGTAGTAGTAGTAGTAGTAGTAGTAGTAGTAGTAGTAATAGTGGTTGTTGTTGTTGTTGTTGTAGCAGTAGTATTAATAGTAATATCAGTAGTAGATTTTGTAATTGTTGTTATCGTAGTAATAGTAGTAGTAGTAGTAGTAGTAGTAGTAGTAGTAGTAGTAGTAGTAGTAGTAGTAGTAGTAGTAGTAGTAGTAGTAGTAGTAGTAGTAGTAGTAGTAGTTGTTGTTGTTGTTGTAGCAGTAGTATTAATAGTAGTATCAGTACTAGATTTTGTAATTGTTGTTATTGTAATAATAGTAGTAGTAGTAGTAGTAGTAGTAGTAGTAGTAGTAGTAGTAGTAGTAGTAGTAGTAGTAGTAGTAGTAGGTGGTGTTGTTGTTGTTATTGTAGCAGTAGTATTAATAGTAATATCAGTAGTAGATTTTGTAATTGTTGTTATCGTAGTAATAGTAGTAGTAGTAGTAGTAGTAGTAGTAGTAGTAGTAGTAGTAGTAGTAGTAGTAGTAGTAGTGGTAGTAGTAGTAGTTGTTGTTGTTGTTGTTGTTGTTGTTGTAGTAGTAGTATTAATAGTAATATCAGTAGTAGATTTTGTAATTGTTGTTATCGTAGTAATAGTAGTAATAGTAGTAGTAGTAGTAGTAGTACTACTAGTAGTAGTAGTAGTAGTAGTAGTAGTAGTAGTAGTAGTAGTAGTAGTAGTTGTTGTTGTAGCAGTAGTATTAATAGTAGTATCAGTACTAGATTTTGTAATTGTTGTTATCGTAATAATAGTAGTAGTAGTAGTAGTAGTAGTAGTAGTAGTAGTAGTAGTAGTAGTAGTAGTAGTAGTAGTAGTAGTAGTAGTAGTAGTAGTAGTTGCTGTTGTAGCAGTAGTTGTAATAGTAATATCAGTAGTAGATTTTGTAATTGTTGTTATCGTAGTAGTAGTAGTAGTAGTAGTAGTAGTAGTAGTAGTAGTAGTAGTAGTAGTAGTAGTAGTAGTAGTAGTAGTAGTAGTAGTAATAGTAGTAGTAGTTGTTGTTGTTGTTCTTGTTGCTGCTGCTGCTGATGTCGTTGTTGTTGTTGTTGTTGTTGTCGGTACCAATAACTGGCATAGACAGTAAGATGTAAAAGGACCCTCTCACACTTATGGAATCATACTGGAAATACAGTGACAGTCCCATATGTTAAACACTCCCAGAAGTCCATGTGTCAAGTTATAAAATTATAGCGACCACGTTTTTATCCCAGAACATTTCCTGCTAATCATTTTATGGTCAGATCGCATGAAAACAATTCCCGCCTAGATTCGTGGATTCAAACACATGACCTCCGAGCCCGCAGACAAGCTGACTAGCCACTGTGCTACAGCTATTTCAATAACTAAGGCATAATCGTGTTTATCAAACACTCCAGTTAAATATTACATCGTTATAAAAGTGATTAATTATAAGTAAAATATATCGTGTCCAACCGAAAAGTGATGAAATCCTCACACTTTAATATGTGAGGCTAAGTTCTGAACTCCTCCAGAAAAACTTCTGCCTCCATCGACTATGACGTTCTCGCCAGTGATAAAACCAGCAGCATCCGACGACAGGAATATGACAGCCTCCGCTATGTCCTCAACACTCAAATCTCTCCCTTTTAAAGGCACCTTGTCACCTTCCAATTTTCTTATCAGTTCACCTATGCGGACATTGTCTCCGAAACCGCGTGTAAGTCTTGTGGGTATGTAGCCTGGATTCACACTGTTGACACGGATACCTTTCTGTCCGAGATCTACAGCCAGACAACGAGTTAGATGATCCAGAGCTGCTTTAGACATGGCATACACTGCTGCAGCTGGCATCACAATTGAAGTCACGTTAGAGGAGATGTTGACTATAGTACCTTTGGACTTCTCCAGATGTGGAATCGCTTGCTGAATGAGGAAAAACGTCGATTTCAGGTTGGTATTCAGCACAGCGTCGTAGCTTTCTTCTGTAGCATTGGATATTGACGACTGAGTACCTGCTGCTCCGGCATTGGGAACAAGAATATCTAAGCGTCCGAACTTCTCAACTGTCTTCTCAATTATCCTTTTCCGAACTTCTGAATCATTCAAATCGCCTTCAACAGTCAGGAATCTGTCCGACTGACCACCGCTGATTTCTATAACTTTATCAAACACTGATTTCAGTCTTTGGGGATCGCGTCCACACAAAGTGACCTTCGTCCCCCGAGACGCAAAGGCTAGAGCAATGGCCTCACCGATCCCAGAATTGGAGCCTGTAACAATAGCCACCTTGTCACGTAAACTAGACGCCATTATACTAGTGCTGGAGTTATGTGTAAAACTGGCAGTTGTAAGCGACGGTGTTGACTCTCGCAGCTTCAGAGACAGAAAGATACTGAATGAGACCTAGCGCCGACAAAGCGATTTGTTATAGCTACTGAATTGGACCTAGTTCCGCTGATAAAGAAAATACAGTATCACATGCGCAACAAAGTATGTAGGCCAGTCCCTCAGTTTATAAAATGATGAGTATTGAAGTTCTAGATCAGTGGTTCTCAACCGGTGGGGAATCCTCCGCCCCATCCCAAGGGGGGAATTTTAGGGTTTCCGGGAAGGAAGGGGGGGGGGGGGGAAGGGGGTGGATTAAGAATATTTCAAGATCTCGTTGATACAAGAACCGATTATTTGATATTGTTTTTCCCTCCATAATTTGCGGCTCTGTACTTTTCGCCCTTCTCAAATTCGTTTTATAACGTAAGTAGACCCGCAAATTACGCTTTATGTAGACGTCTAGACTCGTTCTAGCATGTGTTATTAAATGTAGCTTTTATTTGTACGTATACTGTGTAGGGTCGGGCGGAATGTGCAGGGAGGAAATACGAAAGAGGGGAATGACATTCTGCACATATGGTCAAGGGGTGCATGGGCCAAAAAAAAAAAAAAGAACGGTTGAGAACCCCTGTTCTAGATAGTTCGATACAAGGCGGACATTATTTAGTGATAAAAACTGTAACTATATAGTTTCAAAGATCAAGTGTCTTCTTGCCTACGTGCCGACATTATGTAGTGATAAAAACAGTAACAATGTATTCCAAAGATGAAGTGTCTACTTAAAGTGTGCAGATTGTTACGTTTATCTGAAATTGCATGCTAAAACTGTCCTAGTTGAGGACAACAGTGGTAGGCCTCTTTCAATCCTGGAGGACTATAGAGTTGTGCCGCTGGGGAAGTACCTCACAACATCGCTGGTGGCCGTATAGTCCAATGCAAGAGTGACAATTTCTGTCACAGACTGAGGACAACAGGTTTTATAACATATAGTGTTGCCACGAGATACGTGTCAACATCTAAATCTATAGAGACCCTGAATTATTTTGAAATAGAGGCCAACGTGGCCGAAAGGTTAAGAACGCTCGCTCTTAAATTTTCTGTGCACTGATGGTGGGCATGTGGGTTTCAGCCACTACTGACCTAATCAGCTGGACGTAAATGTTGACTTCTAGTTTAGAAAGCAATTGAAAACTGCTGAACGTAAATTTGCATATAAAATAGATATAGGGTTCATTGTAATGTCCTGCAAATGGCACGCAACAACATTAATCTGAAGGCAGTGGAATATCTGTTGCTCGGAGGTTAGTATGGCCGAATGGATAAGTATGTTCGTTCTTAAACATCCGGTATGCTGATGTTGAGGTAGGGGTTTCAACCTACCTCACGGGTCAGTTGGACTAACATGTTGATTTATCGTCCTTGACTTGGGGGCGTAACTTACAAGTACCTTTGAAGTCAGAAGGAGTTCGCTGGAAGGCGAGGGGCACTGGCAATAGGGGAAGCTAATCCACTAGCAAAATTCAGTCCATTGCTACTAGAAGTAGTGTGTATGGACTATGCTTGAGTTCAACGCGATTAAGTGCAAAGAAAAATAAATACAATTGGTGCTTTAGCCTTTAAAAGATGGATGTCCAGTATCGGAGGTACACATTTACAAACTTGTGTACAGATCTTCTAAAGATAAAGATCGATTGTAACTGGGAAAGATTATAATAGGATCATCTCTCTGCCTGTATGAAGTATGGCTCCTCGAAAACCGCTTGTGTACAACAATGGCCGGCAGCCGTGGTACCCCAGTGGCTAATCAAGCGACCATGATGAAGATAGGAAAAGAAATGTTTTCTCTTTTGGAAATATTTATGTGTGTTTGTGAGTGTATGATAGACATGACCAATGAAGACACTTTTTTGGAGTGTATAGTTGGTCATGCATCGAAGTACACTTGTTCCTGCGGCGAGGCACCATTTGGAGGTGACAGGTTCGAATCCCGGTCGGTAACTATAGCTTTCAAATTTTATGGTGTCTAGTGCGCCCTCTAGGTTTTACGAGGGTAAGTTAATTAGTAAGTCACAAATGGCTGTAGAAAAATAACTACACATGATAACAACTTGAAACCAGTTTATTTTATACATACATTGTCCATTTATTTCTCAACATAATTTCCACCAACATTGATGTACTTATCCCATCGTTTTATCAGTCCTCCCAAACAGGCTGCATAGAACTGCGTGCTTTATTTTCATTTACCGGCCATCCCACAGAACTGTGTGACTTACTTATTGACTTGCCTTCGTAACTTTTTCTACCCTGCTATGTCCCGCTTTACGGGACAAACATTTGTCAGCATAAACACTGACAACCCACCTTGGCGGGAGACATTTCGCTAATGACGCCAAAGTTGAATGTAAAGTGAAAACATGGTTTAGAAAACAGAGCACGCAGTTCTATACAGCCGTTTGGGCGGACTGATAAAACGATGGGGTAAGTGCATCAATGTTGATGGAAATTATTTTGAAAAATAAAGGGACAATGTATGTATAACAATAAACTGGTTTCAAGTTATCATATTTAATTATTTTGTAACTTATTAACTTACCCTCGTATTTCCTTCTTCTCCTTCTGTGAGCGCCAAACAATACTATGTGTGTTTATTTATGTAACTACTCCAGTGGCTAGCACACTTGGCTTCCGTCCAGGTTGTCATGTATTCGAGTTCTCACCGAGGCGAATATTTTAACTTTGACCTGGACCATAAGGTAGACCCATTTTAAAACGGGCATCAGGACATGTCTTGTGATGAAGTAAAGCGGGCAGTGTGATACTGACAGTACCACCCAGTTGCTAGAACCTACTGACCTACAATCATATGCGACTTAGTACCATATACCCATGACAGATTTACTTTTTACAGCAGTGGTCGCATCCCAGAACGAAGAAAGCACTAGAAGGCAAAATACTGCAGATGGCCTAGATCAGTGTTTCCCAACCTTTTTTGTGCCATGCCCCACCTAAGCCTTTCTAAAATTCTTATCCCCCCCCCCCCCCCCCAACATATACATAATTTTTAATGTTCAAAAATTGAAATGCACACTAAAGAAACTTGAATTATAGGTTTTAGGAAGAAATCACTAGGACATTATTGAGCAAACACAGTAAGTAAATTTTCAAAAAATTATAATGGAGAACTGAAATTCAAGCACAAAATAATTTTAATGAAAGATTTTTCTATATTATTTTAATTATTAGTAATTATTTATTATTTAAATTTATGGAGATCCATGTCACAGCGACCACTTCCTCGTTGGAGCAAAATTTACAACAAAACTTAAAAGAGCTTTCTATACTAAACCACTGAGGTTACACCCAATATATAACAGAGAAAAACTACAAGAAATTACATTCAAAGAGAAATTTGCAGATGAAATAAAATTAACATGAAACTCTACAAAACCCGGTGGAGAAAAGCGTTGACCAAACTTGGTTGAACATCAAGAATACAATTCAAACCACCGCAGAAGAATGTCTCAGTGTGTTAACCATGCATAGGAAGAACAGATGGTTCAATCAAAAATGTGAAGAAGCAGTCATTAGGAAAAAGAGAGCCAGACAGTTATGGTTAAATGACATCAATAACATTCAAAATGAAGAGCAATATAGAACTGAATGTAAAGAGGCTACAACAATAGTTCGGCAGCAGAAGCGAGAATATATGAGCAATATGATCAAAGATATGGAAACTAATCACCAGAAGCACGAATCCAGAAAGTTTTTTTAAAGAACTGAAGTCAATGAAACGAGGGCACCAACACAACACATATGGTTGCTAAAATCAAATGCGCTATCTCGCAACACCAAGATCACAATATACAAAACACTGATCAGACCAGATGTGCTGTATGGCTCTAAAATCTGGAGTACAACTAAAGGAGACTAAGCCTTGTTACAAACCTTTGAGAACAAAGTCTTAAGACGCATCTTTCGGCCCTTTAGGGATACACACAGTGGAGAGGGGAAAAGAAGAAGCAACAAAGACATTTATGATTTGTTTAAGTCCCCGGTAATCATTGATATCATGAAGGCTAATAGACTGCAATGGCTGGGGCATATAGAAAGAATGGAAGATAACAGGGAAACAAAACTCGCTTACACTCAGGAGATAAATGACCGTAGACTCCGAGGTAGACCAAGAAGACAGTGGAGATATAATATACATACAGACCAACAAGAACTTGGAATCAGCGACTGGCAAGAGAAGGTCAACCCGAGAGACGAATGGAGACGGCTTGTATCTGCAGCAAAGAACCTTAATGGCTAGGAATGCTGAAGAAGAAGAAGAAGAAGAAGAAGAAGAAGAAGAAGAAGAAGAAGAAGAATAAGAAGAAGAAGAAGAAGAAGAAGAGATCCTTGCGCTTGATGCTTGCTGCAAGGAGATTTTCTGTCCGGTTCCAATTTAGTTAACTTCAGTCTCAAGTCTCCCCGTTTTGTTATTTATATCCAGCCGATTTCTTCCATTTTCGAATTGCCCCCCCCCCCCTTTTAACAATCGAATTGTCCCCCCCCCCCCCACTCCTTAAATATCGAATTTCCCCCCTGTGGGGCGTGGGCCCCACGTTGGGAAACACTGGTTTAGACTATTCATGTGGTCTTGTAATTCAGCTTCTTATTTTGCTATTAGTGCTTGATCGTCGGCAAACAGGAGTTCTCTAATGGTTAGATTTGCAGATGGTTCTTCTTCCGTGTTCTCGTCATGCGGTGTTCTTGCGGTCTCTGTTTGGCTGGTTTCTTTACATATGTTGTCTATATATGTTATCAACAAGAGAGGGGACAGGACACAACCTTGTCCTACTCCGGATCTTATGGTGAAGGGTTCTGAGTATCCTCCAGTTACTCTCACTATGCATTCACTGTTGTTGTATAAACTTCTACATAGGTTTGTTAGATGTATACTCACTCCATATTGTTTAAGGAATTCCCATAGCTTATTTCTATCTACCCTATCAAATGCCTTTTCTTGGTCGACAAAGGCTAAGTAGAGTGTTTCACTGAATTCGATTGATTTTTCTATAAGTTGTCTAAGAGCGAAAATGGCATCTGTGCATCCTTTGTTTTTCCTAAATCCTAGTTGCGTTTCGCTTAGCTGGGGTTCTATAATAGTTCGTAAACTTTTCTCAAGAATTTTGAATCTTGAAAAGGAGAATTTTTTTTTTTCGCGTTTCCATCCTGTTTCAGGATATTGCGGTCAACATCAGCATCTTTCAGCTGTATGTTGATTCCTAGGCTAGATTACGCTCATCAGCACGCCACGACTTTCTGAGCGACCGGCTCCATACTCTCATAAGTCACTGGTGCGACTCGAATCGCTTCCAATTCTCGTGCACTCACGTCAACCACGAGAGTATTCGGGATTACGGAGAAAGCTGCTAACACCTCGACCAGGGAGCTGGCGAAAAGGAGAATTAAAAAACAAAATTACAAGTCCTTTGCAGGAAGTTGCGACCAAACCAACTTGATTATCTAGGCCAGTGTTTCCCAACCTTTTTTGTACCATGCCCCACTTAAGCCTTTCTAAAATTCATATTGCCCCCCTCCCCCGCCCCATGCCCCCCTCAACATATACATTATTTTTAATATTCAAAAATTGAAATGTTCACTAAAGAAACTTGAATGATAGGTTTTAGGAAGAAATCACTAGGTAATTATTGAGCAAACACAGTAAGTAAATTTTCAAAACATATAATGGAGAACTGAAATTCAAGCACAAAATAATTTTAATGAAAGATTTTTCTATATAATTTTAATTATTAGTAATTATTTATTATTTAAATTTAGTGAGATCCTTGCGCTTGATGCTTGCTGCAAAGAGATCTTATGTCAGGTTCCAATTTAGTTAACTTCAGTCTCAAGTCTCCCCGTTTTGTTATATTCAGCCGATTTCTTCCATTTTCGAATTGCCCCCCTTAACAGTCAAATTGCCCCCCTGAGGGGCGTGGGCCCCACGTTGGGAAACACTGGCCTAGATCAAGATAGACCTTAAGTAGGACAACAGAACCGATTTGTCAATGCAGTCTCGCATACTGGAATCTTCACGAGTAGACAAGGGCTGAAATACTTGACGATAATAGTGATTATGATGATCACGGAGAAGATAACGATGATGAAGATAGGAAAAGAAATGTTTTCTCTTTTAGGAATAATTATGTGTGTTTGTGAGTGTGTTTTTAACGCTCTCCGTCAATCTGCTTGCCTGCCGGCCATCGGCCTGTCTCTATCTTTAGACTGGTGCGGTAACATTTGAAGTGTTGCGGCAAACAAGCCAAATTTCCTGTCTTTCTTCAATTTCATACTTTGTATATTACCAGATCACACTTTGTGTATTACCAGATCACACTTTGTATGTTACCAGATCACACTTTGTATACTACCAGATCACACTTTGCATATTACCAGATCACACTTTGTATATTACCAGATCACACTTTGCATAAATAATACACACTTTGCATATTACCAGATCATACTTTGTATATTACCAGATCATACTTTGTATATTACAAGATCACACTTTGTATAGTATCATATCATACTTTATATACTACAGGATCATACTTAGATATTACCAGATCATACTTTGTATATTACCAGATCATACGTTGTATATTACCAGAGCACACGTTGTATATTACCAGATCATACTTTGTATATTACCAGATCATACTTAGATATTACCAGATTACACTTTGTGTATTACCAGATCATACTTAGATATTACCAGAGGTAAAGCTAATCCACATGCAAAGATCAGTCCTGCGAATTAAAACTCATAGTAGCAAGTGCTTGGACTGTGCTTGATTTGAAAGCGAGCGAACAAAAAAAAAATACTGTGTGCATTACCATATCATACTTTGTATATTACCATATCATACTTTGTATATTACCATATCATACTTTGTATATTACCATATCATACTTTGTAAATTACCATATCATACTTTGTATATTACCATGCCATACTTTGTATATTACCAGATCATACTTTGTATACTACCAGATCACACTTTGTATACTACCAGATCACACTTTGTATATTACCAGATCATACTTTGTATGTTACCAGATCACACTTTGTATGTTACCAGATCACACTTTGTATATTACCAGATCACACTTTGTATATTACCAGATCACACTTAGACATTACCAGATCATACTTTGTATATTACAAGGTCATACTTAGACATTACCAGATCACACTTTGTATAGTATCATATCATACTTTATATACTACAAGATCATACTTAGATATTACCAGATCATACTTTGAATATTACCAGATCATACTTTGCATATTACCAGATCATACGTTGTATATTACCAGAGCACACGTTGTATATTACCAGATCATACTTTGTATATTACCAGATCATACTTAGATATTACCAGATCATACTTTGTATATTACCAGATTACACTTTGTGTATTACCAGATCATACTTAGATATTACCAGAGGTAAAGCTAATCCACATGCAAAGATCAGTCCTGCGAATTAAAACTCATAGTAGCAAGTGCTTGGACTGTGCTTGATTTGAAAGCGAGCGAACAAAAAAAAACTACTGTGTGCATTACCATATCATACTTTGTATATTACCATATCATACTTTGTATATTACCATATCATACTTTGTATATTACCATATCATTCTTTGTATATTACCATACCATACTTTATATATTACCAGATTACACTTTGTATATTACCAGATGCCAATTTGTATATTACCAGATGACACTTTGTATATTACCAAATGACACTTTGTATATTACCAGATCATACTTTGTATACTACCAGATCACACTTTGTATACTACCAGATCACACTTTGTATATTACCAGATGACACTTTGTATGTTACCAGATCACACTTTGTATGTTACCAGATCATACTTTGTATATTACCAGATCACACTTAGAAATTACCAGATCATACTTTGTATATTACAAGGTCATACTTAGACATTACCAGATCACACTTTGTATAGTATCATATCATACTTTGTATATTACCAGATCATACGTTGTATATTACCAGATCATACTTTGTATATTACCAGATCATACTTAGATATTACCAGATCATACTTTGTATATTACCAGATTACACTTTGTGTATTACCAGATCGTACTTAGATATTACCAGATCATACTTTGTATATTACCAGATCATACTTTGTATATTACCAGATCATACTTTGTATATTACCATATCATACTTTGTATATTACCATATCATACTTTGTAAATTACCATATCATACTTTGTATATTACCATGCCATACTTTGTATATTACCTGATCACTTTGTACATAACCATATAATCCTTTGTATATTACCAGATGACACTTTGTATATTACCAGATGACACTTTGTATTTTACCAGATGACACTTTGTATATTACCAGATGACACTTTGTATATTACCAGATCATACTTTGTATACTACCAGATCACACTTTGTATACTACCAGATCATACTTTGTATGTTACCAGATCACACTTTGTATGTTACCAGCTCACACTTTGTATGTTACCAGATCACACTTTGTATACTACGAGATCACACTTTGTATGTTACCAGATCACACTTTGTATGTTACCAGATCACACTTTGTATACTACCAGATCACACTTTGTATATTACCAGATCACACTTTGTATGTTACCAGATCACACTTTGTATGTTACCAGCTCACACTTTGTATGTTACCAGATCACACTTTGTATACTACCAGATCACACTTTGTATACTACCAGATCACACTTTGTATATTACCAGATCATACTTTGTATGTTACCAGATCACACTTTGTATGTTACCAGCTCACACTTTGTATGTTACCAGATCACACTTTGTATACTACGAGATCACACTTTGTATGTTACCAGATCACACTTTGTATGTTACCAGATCACACTTTGTATATTACCAGATCATACTTAGACATTACCAGATCACACTTTGTATATTACCATATCATACTTTATATACTACAAGATCATACTTAGATATTACCAGATCATACTTTGAATATTACCAGATCATACTTTGTATATTACCAGATCATACTTTGTATATTACCAGAGCACACGTTGTATATTACCAGATCATACTTAGATATTACCAGATCATACTTTGTATATTACCAGATTACACTTTGTGTATTACCAGATCATACTAAGATATTACCAGATCATACTTAGATATTACCAGATCATACTTTGAATATTACCAGATCATACATTGTATATTACCAGATCATACTTTGTATATTACAAGGTCATACTTAGACATTACCAGATCATACTTTGTATATTACCAGATCATATTAGATATAACCAAATCATACCTGTATATTACCAGATAATACATTGTAGTATATTACAAGATCCTACTTAGACATTACCAGATCATACTTTGCATATTATCAGATCAGCTGATGTGCTGAGGGGTCCAACCTCTATACTGGAAAGTTGGACTAACATGTTGACTTTCATCCTTGACTTTTTGATGTAAATCACAAGTACCTCAGAAGTCAGAGTGGGATCACCTTGCGGTGATCACCATATCATACTTTGTAAATTACCATATCATACTTTGTAAATTACCATATCATACTTTGTAAATTACCATATCATACTTTGTATATTACCATGCCATACTTTGTATATTACCATGCCATACTTTGTATATTACCATATCATACTTTGTATATTACTATGCCATACTTTGTATATTACCATATCATACTTTGTAAATTACCATATCATACTTTGTATATTACCATATCATATTTTGTAAATTACCATGCCATACTTTGTATATTACCATGCCATACTTTGTATAATACCATGCCATACTTTGTATATTACCATGCCATACTTTGTAAATTACCATATCATACTTTGTATATTACCATGCCATACTTTGTATATTACCATGCCAAATTTTGTATATTACCATGCCATACTTTGTATATTACCATGCCATACTTTGTATATTACCATGCCATACTTTGTATATTACCATGCCATACTTTGTATATTACCATGCCATACTTTGTATATTACCATGCCATACTTTGTATATTACCATATCATACTTTGTAAATTACCATATCATACTTTGTATATTACCATATCATACTTTGTATATTACCATATCATACTTTGTATATTACCATGCCATAATTTGTATATTACCATATCATACTTTGTATATTACTATGCCATAATTTGTATATTACCATATCATACTTTGTATATTACCATGCCATACTTTGTATATTACCATATCATACTTTGTATATTACCATGCCATACTTTGTATATTACCATGCCATACTTTGTAAATTACCATATCATACTTTGTATATTACCATGCCATACTTTGTATATTACCATATCATACTTTGTATATTACCATGCCATACTTTGTATATTACCATATCATACTTTGTATATTACCATGCCATACTTAGATATTACCAGATCATACTTTGTATATTACCATATCATACTTTGTATATTACCATGCCATACTTTGTATATTACCAGAGAATACTTTGAATATTACCAGACCATAAGTAGATATTACCAATCAATCAATCAAGTGCCATGCCAGAAAGCGTGGGCGGTCATGACTCGCCATTTCACTCGATTATCAGAGTCGTGGATCAGCTCAGTTTTCCTGTCTTGTCCATGCCATGTGGCCAAGCCATCCAGGTATTTTCCTCTCAGTCTTCCTCTTGGTCTTTTCCCTTCGATAGATATTACCAGACCACATGTAATTGGACAAACAAATGCAACAAGCTGATTTACATGTGTTTAATGAAACCAAAGACAAAATCAATAAACTGATCATTGTCAATCCATAGGCAAAACAAAAATACAATGTCATGGCTTTTCCGCATTGTCTGAATCATAGAATAACATTTAACCTATCAGAAACGATATAGTTTGTGATCCTTTGATTTACTTGTTTTCAAGTAAGAGAGATTTGTTTTTACCTACAACATCTTTAGCAGCATATCACAGTTTTGAAAAGTTAGAAATAAATATCTCTTAGGTGTGTACAGATGACAATGATAACAGCAGAAAAGAGAACAATATAATACATGGATAATGCCATAAACCATTAAAAGATGGCTGATCATGGTTGACTACCTCAAACAATATAACACATGGATAATGCCAGAAACCATTCAAAGATGGCTGATCATGGTTGACTACCTCAAACTATATAACACATGGATAATGCCAGAAACCATTCAAAGATAGCTGATCATGGTTGACTACCTCAAACAATATAACACATGGATAATGCCAGAAACCATTCAAAGATGGCTGATCATGGTTGACTACCTCAAACAATATAACACATGGATAATGCCAGAAACCATTCAAAGATGGCTGATCATGGTTGACTACCTCAAACAATATAACACATGGATAATGCCAGAAACCATTCAAAGATGGCTGATCATGGTTGACTACCTCAAACAATATAACACATGGATAATGCCAGAAACCATTCAAAGATGGCTGATCATGGTTGACTACCTCAGACAACGTCCGGAGTCTTGGATCAGTTCTTGTTCTTATAATGAAATGTGGCCAAGCCATCTCTGTAATTTTATTTTATTTTTATTTTTTTCAAATTAGAAAAGCTACCCACAAATAATTTATAACATATGTGATTTTGTTTTACACATATTTGGATCACTACTGGCTAAATGGAGTTCATGCACTATTTTGAGATTCTCCTGAAGTGATCTATGAGTGGAGACTGGAACAATAATGGAGATCCATGAGCATTGAAAATGATCTATGTATCTATGTCTTGCTTTCCTCTTGCTCTTGTGCCATCATGTTTGCCAGTAATTTCTCTCTGAATGAGAAGTCAACATTTAAGTCCTACAGAACGGTGTGTGAACTGAACCCACTACCCACCATCAGTGCATATAAGCAGGGGAATCTTACACCTCTCTGCCATGCTGACCTTCACTATTCAAACATATACAAAACAAAAAACAACTGCACACATCGTCTAGCGGTCTGAGAAACCATCCATAATCTTCCCTCATTCCCTTTCTTTAACATATACACAAAGCCAGTGCACAAATTATTTAGCAGTTTGAGGAACTATAGAGAATCGTCCCTCACTGTATTTCTTTAACATATCAACAAAGCTTCAGTAGATATTTAGCAGCCTGAGATAATGTTCTAAATATTCTCTCATTGCATTTCTTTAACATATCAACAATTTTACTCCACACATTATTTAGCAGTCTCAGAGAGACTAGATTATTTTCTCACTGCCTTTTTTTAACGTATCAACAAAGCTTAAATTCACATCATTTAGCAGTCTCAGAGAAAGTCCAGAAACTTCTCTCATTGCCTTTCTTCATCCCTTTGCCCATTGACATGACTGCTTCTTACACCATGTTCAGATTTGGTTCCCGTCTGATGTTATAGCCAGTATATGATGACCTTCTCCACCAAATGTGTTTGATGTGTTTCCATAGCAACCAGGCCTCTTGTAAAGTGATTATATTACTTACTGAAGAGTGCAGAGCCAAGAAGTTAGGATGTCTGCATAATATATCAACAGATATGTGTTCTCTCTTTTGCAAGGCTCACAGTTTTGTTTATGGATGGTGAAATTAAAATGCTAACCTTTACACAGCATGATGACTGCGTGAACAGGAGGCCTGTAATCCTCTCAGCCCATAAATCCTTCCCTGAAGACACCAGCAGTGGTACAAATGCATCAATGATAGACTGTTATTTTGTTTTCATTTGACATTAGATTATTCATTTGGGAGTCCATGGCAATCTTTCATTCTTGTGTATACACTTATAGTCTATGGTCACAACATTTTGTTGGTTTACTACATCCCAAAATGGAGCTCATAATTATCATCATGTAGCAGGTATATTTCAAAATGTCATCCTCATCACACCCACTGAAAAGTCTCTCAATCTCTCGACATTTCTCTTGCCTCAGGTATTTCCATGCCAAAGTGTCTGCAATACCCTGCGTCCATCTCCATGCTGGCTGACCCCTGACTCTTCTTGCAGGAACCATGACCTCCATCACCTTTCTTAATAAACCATCATGGCGTTTAATATAGCCACATTATTTCACTTTCTGGGTTATAATGCAGGTTATAAGTTTTCTTTCATGTTCAGATATTGTGGAATGTCGGTATTATTCTTCCTCTAGTTCCATGATACTTTTCTGTAACATTTAAGCCCAAAAGCCAGAATCTTTCTTCTTCTAGTTCCATGAGACTTTTCTGTAACATTTAAGCCCAAAAGCCAGAATGTTTCTTCTTCTAGTTCCATGATTCTTTTCTGTAACATTTAAGCTCAAAGGCCAGAATTTTTCTTCTTATCAGCAAGTAATGTGAATAAAAACATCTGAGTATTTAAGTGGTGCACATAAAACAAGACTTAGTGAAATACACAAACATTATAGATTACATTACAAGTACGCTTCTACATAATATAATGGTCCCCTTTAGGCTCCTTGGAAGCCACAAATGGCGTAGCAGCTAGACGCTCGCCTGCACTTCCGACGGTCTTGGGGTTGATCCGCATTAGGCATTAGGGTAGTTTCACATTCTTAAAAGTGACCTAGGTTTCCACGATGACCCAACTTAACATGGGTACCAGGAAATGGATTGGGAAATAAAGACAAACGGCATGATACAAACTACATCACCGACAGCCTAGCTACATATGCTCAAAATGCCTTAGATGTGTAAAACTTAACTATGTTTTTTTACCGCACCCTATGATGAAGAAAGTTTCCTACCAAATAAGAAAAACTAAACAATGAACAACAAAAGAATACTTATCTCAGAAACTGCAGAGAAGTCTGTTTAACCTATTGGTGAGGCATTTTTGACTCGGATGATGAGAGAATTATTTTTGGTTTTATCTGTTTTTTTATTTTACTTATGTTGTTGTTGTTGCTTTTGTATGCTTTATTAACTGATAAAGACTTTGGTCGCAGAGTTGTAATGTTAAGACAATGTCTCTACGTTGTTGCAGTAACTCATTCCATCAGAGTTTAACATTAGCACACAATGTCTGTGCTGTTACATAACTAATTCCATCACAGCACTAGGTCTGTGCTGTTACATAAACTCATTCCATCACAGTTTAACATTAGCACACTATGTCTGTGCTGTTACATACACTCATTCCATCACAGTTTAACATTAGCACACTATGTCTGTGCTGTTACATACACTCATTCCATCACAGTTTAACATTAGCACACTATGTCTGTGCTGTTACATAAACTCATTCCATCACAGTTTAACATTAGCACACTATGTCTGTGCTGTTACATACACTCATTCCATCACAGTTTAACATTAGCACACTATGTCTGTGCTGTTACATAAACTCATTCCATCACAGTTTAACATTAGCACACTATGTCTGTGCTGTTACATACACTCATTCCATCACAGTTTAACATTAGCACACTATGTCTGTGTTGTTACATAAACTCATTCCATTACAGTTTAACATTAGCACACAATGTCTGTGCTGTTACATAACTAATTCCATCACAGCACTATGTCTGTGCTGTTACATAAACTCATTCCATCACAGTTTAACATTAGCACACTATGTCTGTGCTGTTACATAAACTCATTCCATCACAGTTTAACATTAGCACACTATGTCTGTGCTGTTACATACACTCATTCCATCACAGTTTAACATTAGCACACTATGTCTGTGTTGTTACATAAACTCATTCCATTACAGTTTAACATTAGCACACAATGCCTGTGCTGTTACATAACTAATTCCATCACAGCACTATGTTTGTGCTGTTACATAAACTCATTCCATCACAGTTTAACATTAGCACACTATGTCTATGTTGCATTAACTCTTTCCATCACAGTTTAACATTAGCACACTATGTCTGTGTTGCATTAACTCTTTCCATCACAGTTTAACATTAGCACACTATGTCTGTGTTGTTGCATTAGCTCATTCCATCACAGTTTAACATTAGCACACCATGTCTGTGTTGTTGCATTAGCTCATTCCATCACAGTTTAACATTAGCACACTATGTCTGTGTTGTTACATTAACTCAGTCCATCACAGTTTAACATTAGCACACTATGTCTGTGTTGCATTAACTCAGTCCATCACAGTTTAACATTAGCACACTATGTCTGTGTTGCATTAACTCTTTCCATCACAGTTTAACATTAGCACACTGTGTCTGTGTTGTTGCATTAGCTCATTCCATCACAGTTTAACATTAGCACACTATGTCTGTGTTGTTGCATTAGCTCATTCCATCACAGTTTAACATTAGCACACTATGTCTGTGTTGTTACATAAACTCATTCCATCACAGTTTAACATTAGCACACTATGTCTGTGTTGTTGCATTAACTCATTCCATCACAGTTTAACATTAGCACATTATTTCTGTGTTGCAATAATTCATTCAATCACAGCTTAACACATTAGCACACTATTTCTGTGTTGTTGCATTAACTCATTCCATCACAGTTTAACATTAGCACACTATTTCTGTGATGTTGAATTAACTCATTCCATCACAGTTTAAAATTAGCACACTATGTCTGTGTTGCATTAACCATCACAGTTTAACATTGACACACTATTTCTGTGACATTGCATTAACTCATTCCATCACAGTTTAACATTAGAACACTATGTGTTGCATTAACTCATTCCATCACAGTTTAACATTAGCACACTATGTCTGTGTTATTGCATTAACTCTTTCCATCACAGTTTAACATTAGCACACTATGTCTGTGTTGTTGCATTAGCTCATTCCATCACAGTTTAACATTAGCACACTGTGTCTGTGTTGTTGCATTAGCTCATTCCATCACAGTTTAACATTAGCACACTATGTCTGTGTTGTTGCATTAGCTCATTCCATCACAGTTTAACATTAGCACACTATGTCTGTGTTGTTACATAAACTCATTCCATCACAGTTTAACATTAGCACACTATGTCTGTGTTGTTGCATTAACTCATTCCATCACAGTTTAACATTAGCACATTATTTCTGTGTTGCAATAATTCATTCAATCACAGCTTAACATTAGCACACTATTTCTGTGTTGTTGCATTAACTCATTCCATCACAGTTTAACATTAGCACACTATTTCTGTGATGTTGAATTAACTCATTGCATCACAGTTTAAAATTAGCACACTATGTCTGTGTTGCATTAACCATCCCAGTTTAACATTGACACACTATTTCTGTGACATTGCATTAACTCATTCCATCACAGTTTAACATTAGAACACTATGTGTTGCATTAACTCATTCCATCACAGTTTAACATTAGCACACTATGTCTGTGTTATTGCATTAACTCATTCCATCATAGTTTAACATTAGAACACTATGTCTGTGTTACTGCATTAACCCATCTCATCACAGAGTTGTAACATTAACATACTGTCTGTGCTGTTGCTTAAACAAACTCATTCTATCAGAGTTGTAACAGCACACTATGTCTGTGTTGACATTAATGAAGCAGGACTGTTAGCTCATTCTATCACAGAGTCATAACATTAACACACAGTGTCTGCATTGTAGCATGAAATAACTGTCTCTGACAGTTACTATTTTAACAGTTATAAAATCATATTAATAATCTGAGTTCAACGTGCAGGAGTTACAATATGAGCATAAATACAGCCAAAACTGAAGTAATGCGAGTTAACAGATCGTCAGGCCCATTAAGTATACAGTTAAATAGCACAACTCTGAAACAAGATAAAGAATTCAAATATCTTGGAAGTATGGTCACAGAAGATGGCAGATTAGACAGAGAAATTGAAATCAGATGTCAAAAAGCTAGTGAACTTACATATCAACTATCACCTTTACTGAAACATCAAAATATACACATGCCCGCAAAACGACAGATAATAAACAGTATATTCACACCAACCCTTTGCTACCAATCTCAGACCTGGGCTTTATCCAAATTACACCTTCGCAAAATCAACACCTGCGAAATGAGATGCCTGAGGAGAGCTGCCAACTTAACAATCTGAGACCGAGTAAGAAATGCTATTATCAGACAGACTGGGGGATCAACACCTTGTGCCACATTTATTGAAAGACAGAAGATCAAGTGGTTTGGCCATGTCGTTAGAATGCAACACCAGCAACTACCATCACTGGACTTACATCAAAGATCATCTGCGACAAGATCAGAAGGATGTCCAAGAAGAAAATGGATTGACGACATCAAAGACATTGTACAGCCACACGGAATGACATATTCCAGTGCCGCCCACCGGGCACTGGAACGCAAATTATTCCTCCCCATGACGCTTGCCGGCAGAAGTGGAAGAAGATGATGATGATGATAAAATTAAAGTAATAATTGATGCCTGGAACAGAAAAAACCTAATGCATGTTTATGAAATAATGATACCATTAACCAAAGTTTGCAGAAACAGCTGTCTATAATAGTGTACATATTTATAATAAAAACCCACAAAAATGTTTATTTTTAAGTATACTTGCTTTTCAAATTTTAAACATGTCACTGAGCATTGTGATAAACATTAAGCCAATGTGAAGATGGTAATTAGAACACACAAAAATGAAGAAAATGAAATATTGTGGACATGTAAAAAGAAATTTAGAAAAATCATTATGAAGGGATATGTAATTAGCAGTTGGAGAAGACAAGGACCAAAATGTAGATGGATTCAAAATGTAATGCTAAAACACTGTCTCATTTACTCATTCCATCACAAGTTAACATTAGCACACTGTATATGTGTTGTTGCATTAACTCATTCCATCACAGCATTCCATCAGTTTAACATTAGCACACTATGTCTGTGTTGTTGTATTAACTCATTCCATCACAGCATTCCATCAGTTTAAGATTAGCACACTATGTCTGTGTTGTTGTTAACTCATTCTATCAGAGTTGTAACATTAGCACACTATGTCTGTGTTGTTGTATTAACTCATTCTATCAGAGTTGTAACATTAGCACACTATGTCTGTGTTGTTGTTAACTCATTCTATCAGAGTTGTAACATTAGCACACTATGTCTGTGTTGTTGTATTAACTCATTCTATCAGAGTTGTAACATTAGCACACTATGTCTGTGTTGTTGTATTAACTCATTCTATCAGAGTTGTAACATTAGCACACTATGTCTGTGTTGTTGTATTAACTCATTCTATCAGAGTTGTAACATTAGCACACTATGTCTGTGTTGTTGTATTAACTCATTCTATCAGAGTTGTAACATTAGCACACTATGTCTGTGTTGTTGTATTAACTCATTCTATCAGAGTTGTAACATTAGCACACTATGTCTGTGTTGATATTAGAGTAGTGGCACTGTTAACTCATTCTACTATAGCATTGTAACATGAACACAATAATAATTTACACAAAACAACAGTCAGGATATTTCCATTATTATGATACAGAGAAAGTAGGCTGTTATGGTATTGCAGTTCTGTACAGGTCAGACCACTGGATTATGATGAAACCAATTTAGATTTTATAAATCCCATATTTTATGTAACTGTTTAACCCTTTTCTAACATCATCTCAGAATATAAATTATAATTTATCTGATGAGGTATTTTGTATGTACATCTCAGTAAAATCAAGTATAATAAGTCAAACTACACACGTCTAACAAAAATAAGTGTTACAACTGTTATAACACCTTGTAAGTTTATAATACAAATCTGATTATTTTAAAAGGAGCGAATCGCCAAATTTTCCAGCAAGATTTCCTCCACCGTCGACTTTGATGTGTTCACCAGTGATGAAGCTTGCAGACTCAGAAGCCAAAAACAGGGCAGCTTGTGCTAACATCCTCAACAGTTCCGACCCTGCCTTGCGGTGGAGGTTGATTCTCTGCGCCGAAATGTTCCATCATCCGAGTGGGGAGATACCCGGGGTTGACTGAATTCACACGAATACCTTTCTGCCCCAGATCTACAGCCAGGCATTTCGTTAGATGATCAAGGGCTACTTTGGAAATCAAGGAAACCACGATCGGTGGAACAGCCATATTTGTAGGAGCAGCAGACACGTTAATTATATTCCCCTTGGTTTTCTCCAGATGTGGAATTGCTTCTTGAATGAGAAAAAACACAGACTTCAAGTTGGTGTCCATGATATCGTCATAGACTTCTTCTGTAGCTGTTGAAATAGACTGGTTTTGATGCATAACTCCAGCGTTGGGGACAAGAATATCCAAACGTCCAAATTTCTTCGCATGTTTTGTCAATGATCTGTTTACGAGCGGTCTTATCATTTAAATCAGCTTTTACAGTCAAAAACCGGTCCTGGTGTCCACCACTGGCCTTCACAACTTTCTCTAACACTGATTTCAGTCGGTCCTCATTGCGACCACAGAGAGTCACACTCGCGCCCTGAGATGCAAACAAAACAGCGATAGCTTCTCCTAAACCAGAACTGGAACCAGTAACTACAGCAACCTTTCCTGCTAGACGAGAAGCCATTGTATTCAAACGATGCAGACAAGTATTCAGGTTGTGTAGAGTTAGAAAGTAGAATGTCGGGGAATCAGTTCGCACTCAGTGTTGTACTTACAGAACCCGACACACGTGACCATGACCTTTGCCCGCGAAATCTGACCCGGCAGATTTGTGTTAGTAGTTCTCAAGTATTCTGGCCTAGCCACCATGATATTGCATAATTTGAACATTTAATTATTATATGTTACCGTCAACTCATTCTTGACATAAGAAATGGCATATTACCTGGATAAAGCCCAGGTCTTTGTGATCATGCGATAGAGTTTGTATCCAGAAGATTTTCAAAAAAAAAAATGAAATGGGTTTTAAAATTACTCAACCTAAAAGGTGTATCAGATATTGTCTTGGGAAGTGACGACTTCCTGCATTATATTTACCAGGCCTTTCCTCGACTGCCGATTGTTCAGTGCACTCACTAGTAGCAGCAACTATTAGAAGCAGCAGTACAGAAAAAAAAAAAGTATTGTGAAATAAAGACGTAACAAATCTATGGCTATATAAAAGTTCTGAGAACCTTCTTAACAAATTACCGCGTCCCCATTCAGAATTTGTTTGCAGGCGTGATTCAGCGTTGTATGTTAACACAGTCATTGCTGATAGCTCATACAACCCACCCCAAGTAATACTCGAATTATGTGTAATGTAACCAGAAAACATTGCATGGTAGGCAGAAAATACAAGTCCGACCAGAAATCTGGAACATTTAAGGCTTATTATATTTTGAAATCCAAGTGAGATTAGAAATCGGGAATGTGTAAAGTAAGGTCTATTACAATGGATATATTTTGAATACAGTTTTTAATGTGAAATTACGGGGTAAGATTATGGATTCGGCTTCAGGCATCCGATGTATAGTGTTTAGTTATGAACTCAAGTTCGCCACCGTAAGCAGAGTATTTCGCTATAACGACAATGGCTGCGGACCAGCATACTCACTGCCTAGGAGGGAAGCAATGGCAGACTACCTTCTTAACAGATGTCCGAACATCTTGATTCGTAAAATCACCACTGGCATTACGTAATAGTCCCATACACATAAACGGTAAATGTAACGACGTAAACAAGTTAACTTTAGCAGTAAAGATTCGTGTCACAGGCAGCAAGGTCTTTGATGATCAATACTAGTTAAATGCAGGATACATTTAAACTCAAGTAGCTTTTTAAACCCAGACATATACATTAGCCATGCATTAAACAATGACATGAAGCTAATATATAACACGTAAGCCGCTTGTCCAAGGGTGTGACGTTATGAGGAACAATACACTTGAAATTTAGTGACAACTGGTAACATATGAGGTAAAAGAGCAAGGGTAAGGTCACATGACATAACCGGCACAAGAATGCAGATCTGATCCAAAACTCTGGTGATCATGTGAGATGGCGAACCGCGACAGCTCACTGTTATCACATGGCACATAATGATTATGGATATTTTTAAAATGTGTATGGGAACATTATGTAATCTCAGTGACTGTTCCATTATATATCTATGGGAGTATTTTGGTCTAATTTGAAGACAGTATTTTATTGTCGACTGAATCATTATCATTATCATATACCATGTCAACAGGCACAGAAATGCATGCATCTTCACGAATCTTACCCTTGATGTTCTAGATCAATTTTGATGATGATATTACACCATGCCACCGTCTTAGGCCATCCAACATTGTTCCTCCAAGATTGTTTCTGCCTCTTCAACCCTTGATCTT
This sequence comes from Cepaea nemoralis, assembly GCA_014155875.1. Lineage (NCBI taxonomy): Eukaryota > Metazoa > Mollusca > Gastropoda > Stylommatophora > Helicidae > Cepaea > Cepaea nemoralis. The sequence continues at coordinate 27,402 of JACEFZ010017108.1, read as the reverse complement.
TCCAGTCGTCACGATGTTTTCCAAGACCTACCTTCACATTCATTGGCTAAAGCACACGCTTGCTATATATAAGCCTAGCTGGAACCTGCTCTGAGTATGTGGTGTGTCCGGATAATCACATTCTGAAGGCCTGCGTGCACAGAGGAATGGGTGGTCAGTATTTTCCTCCCATTGCGAACGTGGAGCGCTGGCGTTGAATTATTGTCCGACCGGGTTCAAGCCATTGTAAGCGTAACGTCCTAACATCACACCAGCACGCCAGCTAAAGAAGATATGCATATCCAGGGAGCTAAAACTTTTCCATTTATTGCATGCATGATGAGTTGCGTTCGCACTTTATCACTCTTAATTTTAAAATGCACTTAAAACATGTAGTACAACTCATAAAAATGCTCCACCTAGACCAACAAGCAGCGGTTAGAATAGATGGCGAGACATCAGACTGGTTTGACATCAAGCAAGGAGTCCGTCAGGGCTGTGTACTGTCACCCTATTTGTTTAACCTGTACGCCGAAAATGTATTGAGAAATGTCAGAGATGACATAACCAGGGAGCAATATGATGCCCTAAATATCGGTGGTCATGAAATACCAGAGATTCAATATGGTGATGATACAGTATTGCTATCCGCATCACAGAATGGTATAGAAATCTTAAAAACCTCAACCCAAAGAAATAATCAAAAATAACAACTTATATCTTAACATAGCAAAAAACAAAGATAATGCATACTTATAAAACTACTATGGAGAAAGAAATATATGTTAATGAGGAAAGATTGGAGGTGGTGGAAAATTTTGAATATCTTAGGTCACTGATTACTACCAACGTAACGACCGGCTCACATACCCCCGTAAGTTACCAGCGCGGCGCATTCCGCTGCCCAATCTCGAGCAGCTGTTTTCCCACGTGAATATACGGGATTACGAACAACGTCGTTAACCCCTTTCCACATGCTTTTAAATATCGAATTTTAATAGGTCTATCTGTCCCACGTCACAATGTATTTAGTTTTAGTTTTTGAAGAGCTACAGATATTCGTCTTTTAATTTCGTTTAGTGTTTCACCATTGTTGTAATTAATGACCCAAATTATTCGAAATTTTCCACCACCTTTAATGTTTCATCATTAACATATGTTTCTTTCTCCGTATTAGTTTTATCTGTATGCATTTTCTTTGCGTTTGGTATGTTAAGATATAAATTGTTATGTTTTACGATTCTTTTGGGTTTATGTTATTAGTTTGTCTATACCGTTCTGTGAAGTGGGTAGTAATATTATGCATAATCATATCAAATCTCTGGTATTTCATGACCACCGATATTTAGGGTATCACATTACTCTGGTTTATCAACTCTGACATTTCTCATTATATTTTCGGCGTACGGGTAAATAAAAATAGGGGGACAGCACACAGCCCCTTGTTTGATGTCGAACCAACCTGATGTCTCGCCATTTATTCTAACCGCTGCTTATTGGTCTAGACAGAGCACTTTTATGAGTTGTAATACATGTGATGGAAAACCCATTTTCCTCATGATTTCCCAATGTTTCTGATGTTGCACATAGTGAAATGCTTTTGATTCATTGGCACCTTTCAGTCTTGACAGACGATAGTTTGGTACATTGTGCTTCAAAAAGGCTTAATAACTACGATCCATGGCGGTGGCGAGTGTGGCTGGTAAGGCCAATTCTTGCTGCAAATGTTTGCCCACAGTAGGTGCATGTGAAAACATGGTCACTTCCACCATTTTGCACCATCTTACGTCTCTCACGCTCTGTGTGTGCTTTATCTGCAATAATTTTCTCCTTTGTCTTTATTCCATTTCTGATAGTTGCCCGCCATGCAACACGTTCAGCGGCGACGTGCTCCCAATGTGCATTATCAATGCCTGTATCAATCATGTCCCGCTTACACATATATTTGTATCGTAGTAGAGGCCGACCCTGAGATCTCCTACCCGTCTGTAATTCACCAAAAAAGATGTCCTTTGATATTCTACCATCGTCCATCCTCCTAACGTGTCCTATCCATCTAAGTCTACGAAGACTGAGCATGGAATACACCGTCACACAACCTGATCTTTCCAATACTTCAGTATTTGTGATTTTGTCTTGCCACTTAATACCAAGTATTCTTCGCAGACACCGCATATGAAAGCTGTTTAAACGTTTCTCTTGGCGTGGGTAAGTTGTCCAGGTTTCACTGCCATAAAGAAGAGTACTAAGGACACAGGCTTGGTAGACGAGGACTTTTGTTTTGGCAGTAAGCTTCCTGTTCTCCCAGGCTCTTTTTGCTAACATGTTCATTGTTGTTGCTGCCTTGCCAATCCTGATGTTGATTTCCTGATCGAGGGATAATTTGCTATTTACCTCTGATCCTAGATATGTAAAATGGTCTACTATCTCCAGTTCGGCGTCGTCAATAAAGATTGATGGTACACCATGTGCACCTTGTGACATAATCTGTGTCTTCTTTTTGTTAATTAGAAATGCTTTTGAATATACCACAAAACTTGAGAATAGATTTTCATTAAATTCTCGACACTTCTCTATTATTAAACGCATGTTGAGTATGTGATCTTCTGTTTCTCTTCATTGTTTAGAAGCTGGAGCTTGAGCCACGTTAATCTCTTCTTCCATTTTCATATGAAGTCGTCCCATTAAGATTCTTAGTAGAATTTTACTTGCATGACTGATCAGGGTAACAGTTCTGTAGTTGGTGTATAATTTCAAGATGCCCTTATTTTGGTATTAGAATGCAATTAGTCCTCTTCCAATTTTTGGTCATAAACCGTACTTCCATATATGTTTACATAATGCGTGATAGATTTGTATGCTTTCTTATTCTCCCGCTTTATATATACAATCTGTAATACATATATGTAAGACAAAAAACATAAATACAATAATACAGTACAGCTTTGAAAAGATACAACAAAATAATTGTGAATAATTGTTTATTAGCTTATACGAGTAATGCGGGGATTACTTAAGAAGCAATGTTTTAAAATAATTAAAGATTTTAGTAACAAATTTTAATGTTGATAAAAAAAAAAAATTTTGTTTCGAGTCTGAAATGTTTTAACACATGTATTGATAGGGAATCACACATATAAACACAGAAGTAGAGATCAAAGGACATACCAGACATTATAATAATTGCATATAATTGCACTTTAACAGACGTCTGTGATTTTAAAATAAAATGATAGTTCAGTAGTCATCACAATGAGCAGCTTCTGGTTTCTTGAGCAGTGTTGCGAAAATGGATGTTTTCAGGTGATTGGGATGTATCCAGTGTTATGTGTGTGATTGCACATTTTTGTGATTCTATCAATGCCAAAGATGGGTAGATATATTATTACATCCATTCCTATCTTGTCAGGACCTGCAGTCTTTGCTTGCTTCATCCGTTTTACAGCTAGGTACATAAGGTATGAGTATCAGACTAAAAAATGGAAAGATGCTAGTTGCACAAAGTAGGAGTATCCGAAAAAAAAAGATGGAAAGATGCTGGTTACGTAAAGTAGGAGTATCAGAAACATGATTGAAAGATGCTGGTTACATAAGGCAGGAGTATCAGAAACATGATGGAAAAATTCTGGTTACATAAAGTAGGAGTATCAGAAACATGTCGGAAAGATGCTGGTTACATAAGCTAGGAGTATCGGAAAAATGATGGAAAGATGCTGATTACATAAAGTAGGAATATCAGAAACATGATTGAAAGATGCTCGTTACATAAAGAAGGAGTATCATAAGACGTAAAACTCTCATAAAACCCATACTTGAGGGTAAGGTTGTAAGCAAGCGAGCAAGATTTAGACAACGATACATGTGTAAGAGATCCATTGCAGCAAGCCTTCGTTGTGGAGACGGCACCTGATTGATTGATTGTACTGTCAGATAAATACTGTCAAAGTGCATTTTTTCTAAAGAATTTCAGGTGCATTCACCATTAACCACTGCTTTATTCGTCCTTTTCTAACGGTACATTAACAACAGCCTTCTCTTCCTGGAAAGGGCGGGGGAGAATTATCTGTATTGCTGTATATCATTTTCTGTGCTAATTTCACTGTTGTCTTTGTGATACGGTACGGTGAAGTCCAGATCTCTTTAAAGGCGGCCTGCAGTGTTCAGTTCTGTCTCATGTACACCCTCATGCGTGTAAATCACACGGTGTTACACACTTTGCTGTGTTGGCTTTTCAAGCCGTTGATCAATGACGTACATGAGGCACAGTACACAGGAGCAATGCATACAGAACGATTCTACAGAAATATAAACATGTTTAAACACAAACGTAGGTGCATACTGCAGAGCTATGTATCTCGTCAGGTGCATACTGCTGAGCTATTATATGTATATATTGTGTATCATATATTGTGTTCAGCAGTCTGTTGACATGGGCTATTATATATTAGATTGGCACCTTTCCGTCAGTGACACACGATAGTTTGTTAAATTCGGCTTCAAAAAGGCATAATAACTACAACTTATAGCGGCAGCGAATGTGACTGATCAGACCAGTTCGCGCTGTAAATGTTAGTCCACAATTGGTGCATGTGAACACATGGTCATTTTCACCAATCAAGCACCATCTTACGTCTCACGCGCCTAGTGTGTGATCTATCTGCAATCATTTTCTCCTGTCTTTATTCCATTTCTGTTTTGCTGTTTAATGAGTTATAATCAAAATTACAGGTCTACATTTTCGTCTTTCCCCTCTGTAGTGTGCTCTCTAAAAATCTTCTTGATGTTTCTTTATTTTTCTGAATGAGATTATGACATGAAATCTTCTGCTGTTATATTACTTTAACATTTCTGTCTGCTTTGTACTTTTAACATTTTTCGGTCTTGTTGATTTCCCAGTTTTTCGGTGCAGCTAACTCTTGTCATATTTCTCTACAACCATTCCTAAAACGCCTCTATGCGCTTTTCATCACTTGTGTTCATGTATATGAAATAATATCACAATATTAATACATGATTATAATATGAACATATCATTATTTAATTGTGCAAAAGAACTTGCTGAAATAGTGTGAATATTTCTTATACAAAAGCATCAGTATTACTAATTTTAATATTTTATTCAATATCACACAAAATGAGTACTCTAAAAGTACCGGGGCGAATGAGAGAGTTATGGTCTCACAATGGCCCCAGGAAAACTTACAACGACAGCCCTCAGGTGGCAGATGATGGATACGACACAGTTGTGTGGTAAATACAGCACTGGGGTTCGAGTATCGACTCGTATATTTAGACAGCTCCACAACTGAGAAATGCAGGGCACTAACTTGCACTGTGTAGTAGGAAATTAATGTCAAAGACAGAGGTAACACACTCATGTGTCGATGTGGAAGATAAGGAGAAACGACCACATTATCTCCCAGATCTTCATGAAGCCAAAGGGTCAAAGAAATTTGATAATGGCTAGAGAGTACCGAGATATGTGGCGTAGTATGAGCGCCTACGCCGCTTAACATCATCATGTGCCGATGCCGATAAGCGTGGGCGGTCATGTCTCGTCATCTCATTCGAAGTACACGAGTCGTGGATCAGCTCTGTGTTCTTGTCTCGACCATACCACGTGACCAAGTCATCCAGGTATTTACTTCTATGCCTTCCCTTTGTTCTCTTTCCATCGATCTTGCCAGTTGTCACCAAGTTCTCCAATTTATTTCTTCTCATAACATGCCCAAACAATTGTGACTGTCTGCGCCTAATTTCTCTAATCATATTACGATCTTCATTTGTTTCACATAGGACTTGATCATTGGTTTTTATGTCTGTCCATGGTATTCTTTGCATTTTCTTATCACGGGGCATGCTAATGTTGACATAGAATGAAAGCAATAAACAACGTGTTAAAATTGTATTCGCGCTCGCTCGCTCTGAACTCAAGCGTAGTCCATACATGTGCTTCTAGTGCACTGGACTGATTTTTGCTTGGGACTAGCTTTTCCTTTTACTAGTGTCCCTGGCCATCAGGCGAACCACTTCGATTTCAAAGGTACTTGCAATTGAAGTCCCCAAGGGAAGGAACTGAAGTCAAAGATTGCTGTCCAGGTGACCGGTGTACGGGTTGAACTCGTTAGCTGGGCATCAGTACGTCGTTTATTGGTTAGGTCATAAGAGTATATTATATACCTCTCTTAACTCACTGTGTCTCACCTGGAGGTTAACCTCCTCTTTCCGTGACGGGTTTTGTTGTTGTTGTTGTTTGAACTTCCCCAAAACACATTACGTATTCATTAAACATAAAAATTTTGCGAATAAAACGAATTAAAATAACAACCGGGTGTCAACTAGTTAAAGAGAATTACAAAATTATTCGTTGAGAAAAGTATTAAATGTTTGTCATTTGCCTTTCTGAAATATATCTGTCTTCCCCTACTGTTGATAGGGTAGAGAGGTAGACGAGTTTCCAAGATATATGCCGACGGTAGAGTCGCCATTGGTAGGGCCTCACATGTCGGACAGGTTATAGGGCAGGAACCAGACGAAGCGATACACACACTTTCTGCATTGTAGGTTCAGTTAATCAGATACCGTCTCCACAATGAAGGTTGGCTGCAATGTGTCTCCAACACTGTCTGTCTCCCGTCATGATTGTACATTCTGTACACACACACACATCGTGATTGTAACTGACTCAGAAAGCATGCTGAGGAGGGTGAGGACAGGCAAGCTTCGTGCAGAGTGGCTTGCTTCGCTTCGGAAGTCACGGGTGGCAAGCATCGTCTGGATATTTTCTCCGGGGCATGCTGATGTGTTGGGGAATGAACAGGCGGACATATTGGCTGGCTTTGCAAGGCTTGGTGGAGTATTGATGCATGACAAGGCAGATGTGGTTGCGGCCTTGTGGGAGCACGTGTACACCTCGGAGGAGCAAATGGATCACCATGGTCTGGCAAGAATGCGACAGCGAGGGGTAACGAGGGGATATGACCGACGCTCGACGCGCAGAGGAAAGGCGAGACGGGCATATAATCAGATTGCTACTGGTACTATTGGTGTTGGAACTCTTTGCTGGCTGCTGAGGATGGGGACAGGAGCGCTTATGGGAATGCCACGAATGCTGTGATGTCGGTTCCTAAATCAATCAATCAATCAATCAGATTGATGTTCGTCCATCTCTGATGTTGTCTTTCCATTTATATCGCTGTTTGCTTCTTGCTCACTTGCTCTCAACCTTGACCTCCAGTATGGTTGTAAAAAGAGTGGTATGCCTTTTAACGTGGCCGAAATATTTCACTTGCCTCTTTTATATTTCTTTCATCAGCTCTCTTTTCATTTCAAGTTGATCTAGAACCTCTGTATTTGACTGTTTTTGTCTCCATGAAACACGACACATTATTCTGTACATCCACATCTTCAAGCCTCTATTAGACTTTCTGGCTGCCTGCTCAGTGTCCAGGCTTCCGCGCCATACAGTAGTGTTGAATGTACATAACATTTGACAATTCTCATTTTTAATGCGTTAAAAATGCCGTGTAGGCTGGGCATAGTTAAAGGCTAGGGAAAAACAACCAGTAAAAATACTTGTCGAAGTCGGATATACTGCGCCTCAGGTGTGATGAAATATTGCAATACAGTTCACTTTATAATGTAATAATGTCACATATCTGTCGTAAAGATGTTGGAACAGTTTGTAAATATAAATCAATTGAAGAAGAAGACACACTGCAAACGGCACTTCTAACTGTTGCAAGGCATGCTACTATTGAAAGACGGGAACCTCAAATTGCCCGCCATGATTCCTCCCGCCATCAACTTTGAGCAGCTGACCAGTGATGAAGCCTGCAGAATCAGAAGCTAAAAACAACGCGGCTTCTGCTACATCATCAACGGTTCCCACCCTTCCTTTCAGTGCTATTTTACCTTGCTCTGATGCGGTGAAGGCGCGGTTGAGTTGCTCCATGTCGTCGCCGAGATACCGCAGGGCCCGAGTTGGAAAAAAGCCAGGATTGACTGAATTCACTCGAATGCCTTTCGCCCCCAAGTCTACAGCTAGACATTTCGTTAGATGATCCAGGGCTACTTTCGCTAGCAAGGATATGGTGACCATAGGAATAGCCATATTTGTAAGAGCTGAGGAAATAGTAATTATGTTACCTTTGGTCTTCTCCAGATGTGGCACAGCTTCTTGAATGAGAAAAAACACAGACTTCAAATTGGTGTCCATGATATCGTTGTAAATCTCTTCCGTGGCCTCTACAATAAACTGGTTAAGATGAATGATGCCGGCGCTTGCTACCAGAATATCCAAACGTCCAAACTTCTCCACAGTTTTCCCAATGATCTCTTTACGAATGTTCCTATCTTTCACGTCACCTTGCACAATAAGAAACCGACCATGGTCTCCACCATTGGCATTCACAAGCTTCTCTAACACTGATCTCAGTCTGTCCTCATTGCGACCACAGAGAGTCACACTCGCGCCCTGAGATGCAAACAAAACAGCGATAGCTTCTCCTAAACCAGAACTGGAACCAGTAACTACAGCGACTTTTCCTGCTAATTTTGAAGCCATTTTGTTAAAACGATGCACATTAGTATCCACAAGGTGTAGAGTTAGAATGTGTACGGACAGGTGCGCGTCTTGCTATGTTAACAAGTAAACAACACTGATCTCGTAACGAAAAACGTTTACAGGTCGAATTGACACGGTAGTCTTTCCTTAGTAGTTCTCAAGTCGTTTGGTTAGCTACCATTATAACGCATAATAGGAAAATAGCATCAATATAAATTACCGTCACACCGTTCAAGAAACACGACACAGTACACTACTTATGCTTTCCACATCAGTGTTTTCAAAGCAAGCATCATCATCATCATCGTCGTCACCTTCTTCTTCTTCTTCTTCTTCTTCTTCTTCTTCTTCTTCTTCTTCTTCTTCTTCTTCTTCTTCTTCTTCTTCTTCTTCTTCTTCTTCTTCTTCTTCTTCTTCTTCTTCTTCTTCTTCTTCTTCTTCTGGTGCTGCTGTTGCTGCTGCTGTCTTTTATTTCTTATAGGATCCTAAGCTAAACCTTCCTTTCGTTTCTTGTCTCTTGCATGTCCTCCAGGTCCTCGCCAAATTATTTATCTCAGAAACTCCATGTTTGTTCATTCTCCCTCTATTTTCTTAGCCCTGTGGATTTGAAAGAAAAGACTTAACTTTCACTATTCTAGCATTTCATGGGCCTTTTTAGGAGATTTTCCATGTTGACAAGATGCTACATTGTTCACAATTTAGACTCAAAAGTACCTTAATAACACTGCAATACATTTCATCTAGAAGACAAGCATCCATTCACCTTAGTTGGCTGAATTACTTTCTTTCTGTCTTTAGATGCGCTCAGGTGGAGAAGGTGGGGGAACAGGTTGAGAACCCGTATGTGGAAAGAATTAGATTGCGGGGGATTGGCAGGGGTTCTGTGTTCATTCTCCCTCAATTTTGTTAGCATTGTGGGTTTCAAAGAAAAGTCTTAAGTTACACTATTCTAACATTTCATGGACCTTTTTTAGGAGATTTTTCCTTGGTGAAAAGAGGCTACATTTTCGAAGGTGGGGGGACAGATTGAGAACCCGTATGTGGAAAGAATGATATTGCGGGAGATTGGCAGGGGTTCTGGAAGATTCACAAAACTGAGAGGGAAGACCAGAACTTTCAATCACATAGCGGTGGGAACAATTAGTAGTGTGACTCTTCGCTGGTTGTTGAACGACGGGGCGGAGCGCGTATGAGAATGTCCTGCGTGCAGTGATATCAGTTCTTAGCTCAACTCATCTCAACTAGATGTGTTAATTGTTCATTTCGCGCACTTGAAAAATTACAGTAATTAAAGGAGTTAACAATACATTTGTAACTTGTGATTAATTTACAGCAGGGGGATAGTGGTTTAGATAAAGAAATCGGCAACAGCGAATATTGACAGTGTGGGCGGTAGCTGGGAGAGAAGTAGACAACAACAGGCACGTTAGGTAACCACCAACTGTCACAAAATCGGTTCCTAATTTGCCGTTCCTTTGAGCACAGGAGCCGGCTTCGTGGCTTAGAGGTTAGCGACTTCTCTCCGTAATCTCGTATACTCTCGTAGGTAACGTGATGACGGTAAGAATCAGCAGTGGTTCGAATCACATCGGTAACTTACGGGGTATGTGAGCCGGCCGCTCAGAAAGCAATGGCAAACTACTGAGCGTAATCTTGCCAAGAAATCAACATACAGCTGAAAGATGCTGGTGTTGACAGCGATGTCCTGTAAAATATGCAAAACATTTTTTGAGCACAGGACAATCTGCATTCTTTCCCATGTCAGTTCGGAGAAATTATGATAAGAGACATTGGTACCAGAAGAGCAATGGACATTATAGCGATTGCCAGACTGGTTCGGCACTTAATACCGTTACTATCCTGTCATCCAATGACCGTGGATCTTTCCTCACGGTGCATTAAAATATGTCAGTATAAGAATAGCTCAGTAAGAAAAGCATCGGTAAGCTAGCTATTCTAGTTTACAATAATAATTTCGGCGACTTTATAGCCTGCTTTTTTATAGTCGGTTTAATAGCTCGCTGGCTCTGTGGTGAAGGGGTTACGAAAACAATTCGTAATCCTGCATACGTCGTTCGAAACACAGCTGCGGGAGATTTTTAAGCCGACCGTATAGCGCTGTATTTTCATACAGTGGTACGATTGTCGGTCTTTCAGAAATCAATGGCAAACTACTGAGCGTAAACTTGTCAAGGATTCACAACAGCCAAACAATTATGGGGTTGACTGTAAAGGATGCGCCTCTAACCTTTATTGTTACAATTAACTCTGTTTCCATAATAAATCCATCTGAAAGAGGAGGGTAATTCTTTTGAATGCCTGAAGGATCAAACGCTCTGTGACACAATTATATCGTGTTACAGCACAAAGTTGTACATATGTTCAGAATGTCATTCTCCCCCTTTCGTATTTCCTCCCTATAAATCTATAACCCCCCCCCCCCCCCACACACACACACCCCCACCCCCCATTTTTACACAGTATACGTAAAAATGGAAGTTAAATTCAATAACATCTAGAACAAGTCTAGGAGTCTACATAAAACGTGATTTGCGGGTCTACTAACGTTATAAAACGAATTTCAGAAGGGTGTGAAGTACAGAACTGTAAAGCATGGAGGGAAAAACAATATCAAATAATAGGATCTTGTAATAACGCTATCGTGAAATAATCTTAACCCCCCCCCCCCCCCGGAAACCCTAACCCCCCCCCCCCCCCCCACCAGTGGGAGGGAGGTGGGGGGGGGGGAAATTCTCCAGCGGTTGAGAACCACTGGCTTAGAGCAAGAGGTTGAGGCAGCCAGTCTTTCCCTCATTGTGAGTTACGGATTCTCTTCACCTTATTTCACCATGCCAACAGTTAACCTTTGATCGGGGCCTCTTGGTCCATTTGAATTGCTAATGGAAGGGAATGCAAATGAAAGGTAGGGAGCTCTTCTCAACGTTGTGAGGCCTGGCAGTTACATGATGCCAGCCCCAAAGTTTTGTACACCAACCGACACTCAGTGGGTGATGAGGTCTATATCACACCGTCTGCCTTTACTTGTCAGAATATATTTGGTTTCCCATTTTAGTGTGCGTTGACATTTTAGTGCAGAGATGCGGAGGGAAAACAAAATAAAGAGCGTGTCGCACAACACGAACAAATAATTAAAAAAAAAACGTTTTGGAAAAAAGAAAATAAACATGTATCTATCCTTTGGTATGTGCGTTGGTGATGTGCCTTAGCAACTAAAAAAAAACAATATCAGTCTCGACAGAGTTTTCAAACACATGATCACTGGATCGGCAGGCAAGTGTACTAGCCACTGTGATCACGCGTTTCACCATAGAGGATGCACTAGAGTGTTATTTCTTTTTTCCAGTGTAGCGTGGAATTGAAAAGTTAAATATGTGAGAACAAAATCAAGAGGTAGATTGGAAGACAGTGTTACATGTGTGTGGACACCATCAGGACATGGACTGGAAGACAGCGTTACATGTGTGTGGACAACATCAAGACATGGACTGGAAGGCAGTGTTACATCTGTGTGTGGGCAACATCAAGACATGGACTGGAAGGCAGTGTTACATGTGTGTGGACAACATCAGGACATGGACTGGAAGACAGTGTTACATGTGTGTGGACAACATCAAGACATGGACTGGAAGACAGTGTTACATGTGTGTGGACAACATCAAGACATGGAATGGAAGGCAGTGTTACATGTAGGTGGACAACATCAAGACATGGCCTTTAAGACAGTGTTACATGTGTGTGGACAATATCAAGACATGGACTGGAAGGCAGTGTTACATGTGTGTGGACAACATCAAGACATGGACTGGAAGGCAGTGTTACATGTGTGTGGACAACATCAAGACATGGACTGGAAGGCAGTGTTACATGTATGTGGACAACATCAAGACATGGACTGGAAGGCAGTGTTACATGTATGTGGACAACATCAAGACATGGACTGGAAGGCAGTGTTACATGTGTGTGGACAACATCAAGAGATGAATATAAATACGCGTGAGTGAGAGCACCTTAAAGACGCAGGAAGAGAACGATCCAGACTAATTACAGCCAATCTTCAATGTGGAGACAGCATTTGATCATTATAAACTGTATAGGACAGATATATAACATATAGTTAGTTAGTTAGTCGACAGATCATCCTCATTGCACATCGAACCATTCAGTCCATAAGTGCTCGGATCCCCTTCTCAGCAAATCTCGCAGCGTGTAGTGGCTAACGACGCCAGTAATGTTTATTAATCTTCTTTGGCTTCCTGCGTAGTGTTCTTGTTTGGCCACCCCTCTTTTAATTTGCTGTTCTCGCAGTCTGGCCATGGTTGTAGATTCACAGTCATCACTTGATATATAACATATATAGTACAGTAGACACCTGCATGATTAGTGACACATATGGAATATGTGTAGTAGTGTAGACTCCCTCCTGATTGGTGACATATAGAATATGTGTAGTACAGTAGACTTTCGCCTTATTGGTGACATATACAGAATATATGTAGTACAGTAGACTGCCGCCTTATTGGTGACATACAGAATATGTGTAGTACAGTAGACTTCCGCCTTATTGGTGACACATATAGAATATGTATAATACAATAGACTCACACCTGATTGGTACTCATAGTTTCGAATCCAAATCCCAACGGAGTTTATAACATAGACCTAGGATCAAGGTGTACTCAGCTTATAATGCGTACTAGCAACTTCCGTGGGTGGTAAAGGCTTCCGGCTTAATAAAAACTTTACCCATCGAATGTCGATTGAGCTTTAAAAATATGTGACAAGCTATATACACCCAATAAGCATGTAACAGAGTGTTTTATCTGTTGTTTCCTTTGTGCATATGTGATTTTATTGTACATAAACATATGCACCCATAAGAAGTACATATGTAAGATAAGAAAAACCCACATGAAAAAATCACACATTTGAAAAAATAAAATAAAATGCCTCTGAGTAATTGTTTATTAGCTTATAGGAATACTCTACTCCAGATCTGGCAGAACACTAGAAAAGTTGCTACACGTTTAATAAAATGTACACACATATTTTTCTTGTCTGCAATTATAAAACATATACTCACACCTGAGAACAGGCAATCTCAAAAATACAGAAAGGAAGTGAGATCAGAGGACACACCAGCTAATATACGAGGAGGCTTCAAATGAAAACCTTAAAAATGTGATAACAATTACAATAACCTTGCCATTGTCTCGTAACCTGTCAATGCTGTTGTTACAGATGTCAAGAGGGTTAAGCACGTGGCATCACGGTGCAGCGGAACACGACCACGTCAAAAGGACAGTTTAAAGATGGCCACCCCATTTTTGACATGCACCGATGAGGAGCAGCGTTCTGTTGTGTGTGTGTGTTTTTTTTTTAAATCAGTGACCTCTAATTTGAGTGTGTGTCACATATCTTATCCTCATCAGACAAGCCCCAAGCTATTTCCATCTATTCGGACAACTCAAAGAGTCACTGAGAGGAAAGAATTTCAGTCCAATATAGAGGTACAGCAGGGGGTGCATGAGTGGTTTACACACACGACCAAGAGCATGCTTTTCTACAGGAATCCAAGCACTTTATCGGCTCTGGAGGACTTGCATTGAACACAATGGTAACTGCATCGAAAAATGATACATTTCTTCTTTACTTTTTCAGAATATATTCACCTCTCCAACCCCCCACCCCCCAAGAAAAAAAAAATTAAGGTGTTCATTTGAAGCCTCCTCGTAATAAGATATACACCTTTCATAGTTCATTAACCTTACAAGCTGCTACACCATAATGTAATCCGATGTTTTCTCATTATGTGGTCAATATATATTGACTGACACGAGAAGTAACGGCTGCAGCAGGATATAACAATAAAAAATAAAATCAGTTAAATATGTGTAACTCCTGCGAAAAAATTAGAGATACAAAACACTGTGTCCGTGGTTAGTATATCTCACTTTTTCACTGACGTTACACATACTTTGTTTTTATTTTATTTTTTTTATTTTGATTGACTGTTTTGATTTCTTATATTAGCTGACTATTTCTCTTATTTCACATGTTTGTGATAAACATTCTGTCTTTAAATTCTGTGTGTCTTTAAACAACTACTGATTTGGGTTGTTAGTGCTGTGTTTATAATTCTTCAGTATAAACATATAAATTCCCTGCCTGTATAATAAATTCCAACTGGGTATTATCAGAATGTAACGTGCATTACAAGCAGTGTATAGAAACAGTGCATATGACAGTATGTTAGTTAGTTAGTTAGTTAGTCGCAGTTCCAACTTCACAGCAACGGGTCGTCCCCATTATGCTCCGTTCCTGTGCCAGTGAATATCACGTAAAACGCTCCCCACTGCCCAATGTGAAAAGTGGAAAAGACAGGAGTCTCGACAAACAACAGCCCGCACAGATACACTGTGCATAATGCCGCCGCCAAAATGTCAACACACCAGTCCCCCACGAATCACCCAATTCATGACAGTATGTGATAAATATATACATGAAATAGAGTACAGTTTAATTATTCCATGCCATGATATCATGACCATCATATAGTATTTCAGAGCCTAGGCTGGTCATAAAGCTTCTTTATTATTCAATAACATAGTTTTCTGCCTTGTTTCTCATTCATGCATCAATGCCTGCTTGCTTTATAAATGTTTTCCCAGGTCCGTATGTTCCTATTATACATAGTATTTTGCCTTATAGCATCAGAATTCTTTACGCTGCTTGGCAATCGGCGTGGCTGGGAGGCTTAACGCGCTTACTCTTTGTATTCTGACCTCGGCATAGTCAGTTCTTTCCACAAGCAGGATAGTCGCACTTTCATGTTGGCATCTCGTCCTTGACATGGGACGTAAATTACAAGTACCTCAGACATCGGAGTGGGTTCGCTTAATGACGAGGGACACTGGTACCAGGGAAAACCAGCCGCCAAGCTAAATCAATCTAGTAAACTCACAAACACTAGCATCTACTACTAGTAGAATCAAGTGTGTAGACTAGGCATCTGTTCAAAGAGAGCGAAGACAGAACAAACAGAATAGTCTGCTTAAACGTGTGCTGCAGTATTTAAAACAAAAATCATTTTAGTATGCGCCTGAAGGGATATATCGACAAATGCCAGAGAAATAAATTGTGCAATATATTGTTTGTGTTTTCATTATTCAAATTGTAGTACCCTTACCCTCCTTGTAGAGAGAGGAAACTAGAGAGTGTGACATCATGGCATTGAGCAACATCTGTATCAGAAATGATTGGCAGTAGAGAGACAGAAGGCTGGGGACAGACATGATGACCAATGTCACATTGAATGGAGTGTCATCAGAACGAATGCAAAATATAAGCAACCCAGTTATTATATTAGCCTACTATTTTCCATGTGTTGAGTTCAAATGAGTTAAGTCAAGAATCGACATCCCAGCATTTCGTACATCCCCATACTCGCCCCATTTAAATCTTCATCAACCAGCGAAGAGTTCCAATACTAATTGTACTTGCTGCAGTCTGATTATGTGTCCGTCTGACATTTTCTCGAAGAACTGAGTGTCGGCCAGTTCCTCCGGTCACTCACTGCAGCACATTTCTTTCTTTCCTAATTGTTACTACTGTTCAATAAAGGTATTATCTGAATTTCTTAAGACACAACATGTGCTAGCATAAAATATCAAATGTTACGAATAAAGAGATGCAAATTAACAACCATGACAAAAGAATTAAAATAGTTGCCTAATCATAAGGTGAAGAACTTCAATACTTATCATGCTTGCTTTGTCTTTTTCAAATATTACATTTTTATTTCACCATACGAGAGTGATACTGTTATAATTTGTATCAATATACATCGACTTCAGTAGAATATACAACTTGCATATTGTATTCATAACAGTTGTAACTGATGCTACTCTTGAAGGAAAAGTACATCAAATTTCCCTCAGTACATCTTATTACTTTTGAGGGGCAGGTATTTCAAATGTCCCGCCATGACTCCTGCCGCCATCGACTTTGATCAGTTCTCCAGTGATGAAGCCTGCAGAATCAGAAGCTAAGAACAGAGCAGCCTCAGCTACGTCATCAATGGTTCCGACTCTTCCTTTCAGTACAGCTTTACTCTCCTCTAATGCGGTGACGGCACTGTTAACTTTCTCAAAATCGTCGGTGATATATCGCATTATTCGAGTTGGAAAAAATCCAGGATTGACAGAATTCACACGGATGCCTTTCGCCCCCAAGTCTACAGCCAGACATTTCGTGAGATGATCCAGGGCTACTTTCGCTAGCAAAGATAAGGTGACAGCCGGAATAGCATTATTTGTGTTAGCTGAAGATATGTTAATTATGTTGCCCTTGGTCTTCTCCAGTTCTGGGACAGCTTCTTGAATGAGAAAAAACACAGACTTCAAGTTGGTGTCCATGATATTGTTGTAAATATCTTCCGTGGCCTCTAAAAGAGACTGATTCAGAGTAATGACTCCGGCATTTGCTACCAGAATATCCAAACATCCAAACTTTGCCACAGTTTTCCCAATGATCTCTTTACGAACGCTCGTATCATTCACGTCACCTTGCACAATGAGAAACCGGTCCTTGTGACCACCACTGGCCTTCACAACTTTCTCTAACACTGATTTCAGTCGGTCCTCATTGCGACCACAGAGAGTCACACTCGCGCCCCTAGATGCAAACAACACAGCGATAGCTTCTCCTAAACCAGAACTGGAACCAGTAACTACAGCAACTTTTCCATTTAACTGGTAAGCCATAGTGCTGAAACAATGCACAGTGCAAATCACGTATAGCTAGCTAGAAGTAGAATGACAAGCAACAATTAGTTTTGACTGAACTTATATCTGGTGACACGTCATTCATGTGACCATGAACAATGACCGTGGATAATGATATAGAAAACAGTTCTCAAGCCCTTAGACACTTTTATATTGTGTATTATCAATCTAACCAGATGATATGTTTGTGCCACGCTATTACTAATCACTTCAACCCTTGTCCTGTGTAAAACTTTGACCCCGATACAGCTTTTCGAAAGCTCTCTTAAGTTGATAGTGAACTGTGTTGTAATATCATGATTACGTACGTACGTGGGCCTACATAATGTGATAGCGCTTTCACATCACACGCAGATATCACGAAACTGTTTTGGGACCATTATTGTGATGAAGCAGACTTCCTGTGTCTGTTGCTGTCATCTGCAAAGTATCCATCACATCGTGAATTCATCTACCTTCCTCTTCTTTGCCTTCCCGGTACATCCCACTCAATATTTTATATTTCCCAATCTTTCACGTTTTTCTTACATGACTATCAGGTTTCAGTTGCATTAATTTATTTGTTGTAATAACCACTCTTCTCCAAGACTAACGCTTGTTGTATCCATGTGTCAGTCCAATGAAGTTTCAACACTCTTATGTAATGTTTATATTCAAAGGCGCATATGTGCATTTCAGCTAATTTGATGCATGTTCAAGTGTCATACCCGTATGTTGTCAGTGCGCATGCTCCTTGTACCTTGAACAATGTTGCTCTGTCTGTTTCAGTGCATACAGGTTTTACCAGATTTAATACATTGCAATGTTTGTTCTTTTAATTTATGACATAGGACTTCCATCACCCGTTAAACTGAACTGACACCCCGTCATTGGCGAGCACGTTTTCCATCCCGCACAAGGCAACCTCCGACATGACGACTCCGGCTTCAGTCTCCACAAGGTGTTGCCCATCGGATGCCACGACTGTTCCAGTACAGACAAAGAACTATAGTGTGTTTTTTTGTTGTTGCCTCAATATAAAATTCAATATCTCAGTAACCAATTGAGGGGAAATGATGAGATTTAGTATATAACCTTATAATTATGTCGACCCAACAAAAAAAAAATTTGTTCTGGAGATTGTACAGCAGATTTCAATGTTTGGTTATATGCGGTTTATATTTTTTTGCCCCCGCACTCATTCCATCATTTTAAGAGTATTACCATTTCAACAAGACACACCCCCATATTTTTGAGATTTGTCTGCGCGGTTTTGCTTTTGGCAGACTGAGGGAATTTATATGGGGTAGGTTCAGAGGTGTCGTCAAACTGTGGGTTCTTTCATGAAACGTGATTATATAAATAAACTAGCTGGCTCGGCCCGGCTCCAGGCGGGGATCTATCTATCTATCTATCTATCTATCTATCTATCTATCTATCTATCTATCTATCTATCTATCTATCTATCTATCTATCTATCTATCTATCTATCTATCTATCTATCTATCTGTCTGTCTATCTATCTATCTATCTATCTATCTATCTATCTATCTATCTATCTATCTATCTATCTATCTATCTATCTATCTATCTATCTATCTATCTATCTATCTATCTATCTATCTATCTATCTATCTATCTATCTATCTATCTGTCTGTCTGTCTGTCTGTCTGTCTGTCTGTCTGTCTGTCTGTCTGTCTGTCTGTCTGTCTGTCTGTCTGTCTGTCTGTCTGTCTGTCTGTCTGTCTGCCTGCCTGCCTGCCTGCCTGCCCGTCCGTCTCTCTCTCCGTCTCTCCCTCCCTCTCTCCCTCCCTCTCTCCCTATCTATCTATCTATCTATCTATCTATCTATCTATCTATCTATCTTCTTCTTCTTCTTCGTTCATCCGGAGTTTTTTTTTTTCGGACGTGATTGCGTTGTGCCTGTTTACAGCAGAGCTGCGTTCTTGCGCCGTTAGGCCGACACATCCGACTTCTGCGGGCATTTGTTGACCGGGTTAACCTTCCCGGGGTATCTATCTATCTATCTATCTATCTATCTATCTATCTATCTATCTATCTATCTATCTATCTATCTATCTATCTATCTATCTATCTATCTATCTTTCTAATCTATCTACCTGCCTGCCTGTCTGCCTGCCTGCCGGCAGGCCGACCGAACGACCGACCGACCGACCGACCAACCGACCGACCTAATGATATCTATCTATCTATCTATCTATCTATCTATCTATCTATCTATCTATCTATCTATCTATCTATCTATCTATCTATCTATCTATCTATCTATCTATCTATCTATGTATCTATCTATGTATGTATGTATGTATCTATCTATCTATCTATCTATCTATCTATCTATCTATCTATCTATCTATCTATCTATCTATCTATCTATCTATCTTTCTATCTATCTATCTCTCTATCTGGCTAGCTGGCTCTCTATCTATCTATCTATCTATCTATCTATCTATCTATCTATCTATCTATCTATCTATCTATCTATCTATCTATCTATCTATCTATCTATCTATCTATCTATCTATCTATCTATCTATCTATCTATCTATCTATCTATCTATCTATCTATCTATCTACCTACCTACCTACATGCCTGCCTGCCTGCCTGCCGACCGACCAACCTACCGATATCTATCTATCTATCTATCTATCTATCTATCTATCTATCTATCTATCTATCTATCTATCTATCTATCTATCTATCTATCTATCTATCTATCTATCTATCTATCTATCTATCTATCTATCTATCTATCTGGCTAGCTGGCTCTCTATCTATCTATCTATCTATCTATCTATCTATCTATCTATCTATCTGGCTAGCTGGCTCTCTATCTATCTATCTATCTATCTATCTATCTATCTATCTATCTATCTATCTATCTATCTATCTATCTATCTATCTATCTATCTATCTATCTATCTATCTATCTAATCTACCTACCTGTCTGCCTGCCGGCCGGCCGACCGACCCACCGACTGACCGACCGACCGACCGACCGACCCACCGACCGACCGACTCATCCACCCACCCACCCAGTCAGCCAGCCAGCCAGCCATCCACCCACCCACCCACCTACCTTCTGCCTACCTACCTACCTAACTACCTACCTACCTTTCTCTCTGTCTGTCTGTCTGTCTGTCTGTCTGTCTGTCTGTCTGTCTGTCTGTCTGTCTGTCTGTCTGTCCGTCCGCGCTATTAAATATTGATAAAAGTTACTGGAAAAAACGTCAGGACCATGTGTTGAAAGAGGAAGAGGTTTATTGGAGAAAGGATGGATTGAATTTTATGCAACCGAGAGCAATCATCAACCTACTGGAATCGTCCGACACAGATTAAGGTATGAGCAGATCTCAGACCTTAATCTACGTACACACTTACTGGGATATTTTGCTCCAACTATTCAGACGAATTGCAGGCCCTAAACATTACAGCATCAGCTGAAGAAACAAGAAGGCAATGAAGAATAAGGTAAGAAATATATTCCTTCTACTTTCCTGTTAATTTACAAATTATTTACCCCGTGCCTCTGTAAATTCTCTGTCTTTACTAATATTACACATTGCACCCCTCTCGGGATTCTCCGTGGTGAAGTGGTCAAGCCGTCTGACTCGGGCTCCGAAGGTTGTATGTTCGATCCCGGGCCGCGTCCTTCATTTCACGAGTACATTATTTCGGAGACTCCAGAGGGTCGTCGCTGGAGCTACGGAGTTCGTGCTTTGAAAGAAACTGAGCCATATGGTATAAACACCCGGTGCAATGCAGCCGACCCGACCCTGTCGATTTTAAGCTAATTCTTTCATTGCACCCACTCTCATACGAATCCGGATACGCCTTTGTGTGTCAACAGAATTGACATGTCTCACATTACCGTAAAAATGACTTCGTTAGCGAGTAATCACTAGTTGTTCAACAAAAGATCAAAGGAATGTCGCCGCTTTCAATGATTTAAGTTGTTTTTGGACCTTTCAAAGACATATTCCTTGGGCGGGGGTAAATATAAGACGGCTGGAAAAATTTCATAACGATGCAACAGACAGTTTTCAAAATAATTGATCGTGAATGACGGCATTAATTTCCGGACAGACTATACCTGCATGATGATGATGATGTTTTCGTAATCCTGTCGTCTTCTTTCAAAATCTGCAGTATGTTTCTAATTTTCAAATCCGCGGAAGCGAAAGCAAACTTAATAACGGTTATATAGTTTAATTATCACTGAAAAACTATTGTCACAAAACCAGTCAGTTTATAAGATATTGTGTGATAATCTATTCGTAGAGGTCATCGTGGCCGAAATTTTCAACACGCCCGAGGTCATACTTCCTATGCGCTGACGGCTAGGTAATGGACTCATTCCACACATCGACCAGTTGGACTTAATTAAACTTTGACTTGTCGTTCAGAACGCAATAGCAAACACTGAACAGCCTAGAAAATCAACATTCGTTTGACGGTAGCTTAATGCAAAGGACATGCTACACTTTTACTCATAATAAGATCATTTATTTTATCCATAACTGTCTAACACTTCGTGAGGCTTTTGGGTAACTTTTAACGATGTTACTGTGTGTACTGTTGAGACACTGGATGCAAACGGATAACATGTTAAAATCATGTTATTTTCTTTCAAATATCAAATTATCATTTTTTTAAAAAGTCGCTTAAAAGTCGACAGGGTCGACTTCATTGCACCGGGTTTTATCCCATATAGCTCGGTTTCTTTCCGCAACACGGAAAGCGTCGCACAAAGCACGAACTCCGTAGCTTTTAGAGACGGCCCACAGGAGTCTCCGAAACATTTAACTCGTAAACCGAAGGACGCGGCCCGGAATCGAACCCGCAACCTTTGGAGCACGAGTCAAACGGCTTGACCAATTCGCCACAGAGACTACCGATGAAAATTATCATTTTCAACCTTTAAAAGGTTATCATTGAGGTTGTAAGTTAGTTGCTTTCTGGTACACACAGTTTACATCGTCAAAAGTTACCCAAAAGCCTCAAGAAGTGTTAAACAGTTCTGGATAAAATAAATGATCGTATTATGAGTAAAAGTGTAGCATGTCCTTTGCAGTAAGCTACCGTCAAAAGAAATGTTGATTTTCTAGGCTGTTCAGTGTTTGCTATTGCGTTGGTTTGAAATGTATTGCTTTTCTTGGTGTCTATTTCGTTCAGGAATTTTGGTTTTCTCTTTTCATGTGATGGTCATGAAAAAGATTAGTCATTAGAGGGACCCATCTCCTGCTTGTCGTTGTGTTTGTCTAGTTTTTTTTTTTTTTAAATTTATTAATTTAGTTATTTGTAAATATTTTTTGACAAGTCTTTGTGTTTCTAGAAATTAAGCTTTATTACACCCATGTAACCGGGAACAACTCTAAAACGGCCCTCACAAACTCCTACCCCCGTCGACTTTCATATGCTCTCCTGTAATAAAGCCTGCACGAGCCGAGGCAAAGAATAGCACCGCTTCAGCTATATCATCAACTGCTCCGTTTCTTCCTCTTAGTGCTTGCCCTACATGTCCAAATTTTCTGTTAAGTTTTTCTGTGTCTGTGTCAATTTGTCTCAGTATTCTTGTTGGGAAGTATCCGGGGTTTATTGAGTTCACCCGGATGCCCTTAGCTCCTAGGTCTACAGCCAAACATCTGGTCAGGTGATCAAGAGCCATCTTAGATATCAAAGTAATAGTCAAGTTGGGAATAGCCATGTTTGTCCTGGCAGAAGAAATATTGATAATGTTTCCCTTAGATTTCTCCAGATGTGGCACAGCTTCTTGTATCAGGAAAAAGACAAATTTAAGGTTTGAATCCATAATGTCATCATACTTTTCTTCAGTGGCAGCTAAAATAGACTCATTCATATAAATAATACCAGCGTTGGCCACAAGAATGTCCAAGCGTCCAAATTTCTCCACGGTGTTAGAAATGATCCGTTACCTGCCCTTGGCATCGTTCAGGTCAGCCTGGACAGTCAGAAACTTGTCTTTTTGTCCACCGCTGGCCTTCACCGCCTTGTCAAAAACGGATTTCAGTCTGTCCTCATTGCGACCACATAGAGTCACTCTGGATCCTCGAGATGCAAATAAAATGGCGATGGCCTCTCCTAGCCCTGAACTGGACCCTATAACTACAACAACTTTCCCAGTCAACTGCTCGTCCATGGTATCTAAGCGTTACAGTATTGGAAAAAACGCAAGTCAGTATTCAAATGCTTCACAAATGTGCAGAAGAGTATTGAAAATAACGCAAATTAGTAATTCAATGCTATCCAAATCTGCAGAAGCTTTATAGTAAGAGATATAGCAATGTCACCCAAAAAGTGCTGGCAACCATGACACAGCAAAGAGTTCGTTAGCACGGTAGTCTTAACGTGTTCCAAATGTGCACACCGAGATAACTGTCGGGCAGGTAGGGAAAGCAAATACCTTTTGGTAATAGAGTGGATCCCTTAGTGGGCCAGCTTGTAAAACAAACATTGCATAATTTATATGGGTTTATTTTTTAAAGTCTCTTCAATTTGTATATTGATCTATTATAATTTCTCTTCATTTCTGATATTGTAAAAGTTAGCTAAATGTCTTTTAAGGGACGTCGCATTCAACCTCATAATTTTCTGGCTGTTTGTGATTTTCTTGACAATTTTACCATCGGTAGTTTGTCATTGCTTTCTCAACGACGGGTGTTTATATCATTATTAAAAATCAACGCTATGCGGCCTGCTTCCAATTCGCCTGCAGCGGATTTCGTACCCGGACGCTTTTCTGATCTCTTTCCAACAGACTTCGGCATTTGTGATATGTCTTTGTTATTTAATTTCGTAATCTCTTATGAGGGATTTACTATTAGATCTCTTCATTTCTTATATGGGTTTATTAATGGGTCTCTTCATATTTTTTACAGGTTTATTATTAAGTCTCTTCATTTCATACGCAGGTTTATTACTAGGTCCCTTCATCTCTTACAATGGATTATTATTTGATCTCTTCATATCTTTCACATGTTTATTATAACGTCTCTTAATTTAATACATATGTTTATATTAGGTCTCTTCATTTCTTACACCTGTTTATTATTATTTGTATTTATTTCTGGAAAATATGTATTATAATTACTTTTCATCTATGACAGAGATATATTATGCTGTCTCTGCATCGATTACAAACATTTATAATTAATTAGGTCTCCTTATTTCTTACATTGTTTTGATATTAGGTCGCTCCATTTCGTACATATAATTATTAGCAGGTCTCTCTATTTCTTGCATATATGTATTATTAGGTCTTTTTATTTCCATGTTCAATTTCATTGCCCTCAGCTCTAACGTGAAGGAGTATCTCTGAGAGAGTACGTACCGAAATGACCTGACAGTTTGGACAAGGGAGGGATCAATAACAGTACCAGCCTCCAGAAATTAATATTGGAGTGACTTAGTGGTAAGACACGCATTTGTAACTCAAGTGGGCCGGTTACGACTCACGATTCACTGTGCGATCATTATGAATTACACAAAAGTAACATGAAGATGGTATGACATAGTCAAGTAAATGCATTTTCCACACCTTAAGGCTCATTTAGGTATATGGTGCTAGCTTCATATTTTTAAAAGACGAAACGGCACTGGAGTGGTCATGTGGTAAATATTACGACAGTGGCCTTTTCTTTCAAGAACATTTCCAACCCAATAGCCCCTCCCCTCTTAATACAGCATCGGCACTAATAGCCTATAACCCTGCTGTCAGTGCAGCATCAATACTAACAGCCCAAAAGCTCTACTGGCAGTACAATATCGGCACTAACAGCCAAATAGCTCTTCTGTCAGTACAACATCGTCACTAATAGCCAAATAGCTCTTCTGTCAGTACAGCATCGTCACTAATAGCCAAATAGCTCCCCTTTCAATACAGCATTGATACTAATAGCCCAATAGCTCTTCTGTCAATACAGCATCGGCACTAATAACCCAATAGCTCTCCTGTCAATTCAGCATCGGCACTTATAGCTCAATAGCTCTCCTGTCAATGCAGCATCAACAATAGTCGTACAACAGTCCTCCTCTCAATATAACACCCTCACTAATAGTACAGTACGTGTTATAGCAAATACAAAAACATGACTAATAGTCCGATGGTTCTCTTCTCAGTACATCTTCAACACTAGTAGTACAGTAAGTAGTCTTTCTCTCAATAGAGCATCAGTACTAATGGTACCTTGGTTTCACTAGGTTTATTATTAGGTCTCTTCTCAATGATGTTTCAGAAGGCAATGGCAAACTAATATACGTAAACTTTCCCAGGAATCACCAACAGCCAGAAATACTGGGGTTGACTGCTACGTCATATAAAGGACATGCAACGAATTATAATAACTATAAATGATATATTGTTAGATTAACTGTCGTACTATGCTGATCTCTTAGGTAGCGTGATTTGATACCTAATTTTTTTTTTCTGATAAGGAGGGAAAACAGATCCTGTACGCCAGCAGTGTACATTTAAAACACACGGCAGTTGGAAATCGCAAATAGTAGCCATAAGGCAACTGCCCTGGCTACATTTATATTAACGAATACTTACCAATAGGTATATAGAATCCGTTCATTGGATGGAATTTGTCCAGAGAAAGAAAACTTGACACAAATGCATGCCGAAGTCGGATACACTGCCCAATGTGGTACTTAACTGGGTGTGATGTCTTCCTTCGGAAGAGGAGCAAAGCAGATTCTGAATGTCCCATCTGTGCATCTAGCAGTATAGAATCCCGCACTTCAAACACCCTGGGGGTCGGGTGGTTGCTTGTAAATCGTCTGAAAGAATGCATTTTGAACACTTAAGGTCAGGAATGGCCGAATGGAAAAGAACGCGCGTTCTTAAACATCCGTTGTGCTGATACTGAGGTAGGGTGATCAGCCCCTACACTGGACAGTTGGACTAAAATGTTGACGTATCGTAATTGACCTGTTCACTTAAATTACAAGTACCTCTGAAGTCGGAGTAGGTTCGTTTGATGGCGAGGGACACTGGTTAATAGGGAGAGCTAATTCACATGCACAATTCAGTCCAGTGCTACAAGCAGTAGTGTGTATGGACTACGCTTGAGTTCAAAGCGAGCGAGCGAAAAAAAAAACATCCTCCCAATTATGATCTGCATTTCTTGATTTTTGATTATTTTGTTAAGGTCTGACTTAGCTGCTGTTGCCAAAGCCGTACTGAGTTGTCATTATCGCTATTCACTGCCTTGCTCTTGTTAGATTTGTCTCAACGTGAGTTTTTCATGTGAGGCGACGATCAAAAGTGACAATTAAACGTGTTAGTCTTTCTTTCTGACGCTTATTTTTCCATTCAACAGTAATTTAGCTTGCTGTAATTTATTTGAGAAAGAGAAAACTGTGCATGCTGTTTTCTCTACACTGATCTTCACTAGCCATGTTTTTTCATCTCTAACATTAACATGGATTGCTGCATCCTGTTGTTAGCTGTATTAGTATATCCTTCAGAAGTCCACGTGGCGTCTGCATAGATGAAGGTTTGTATTTCTGCAGGGACATTTTCTGTGATGCGAATTATATAAGCTAGGAAAAGTATTGCTGAGAGATCTTCTCCTTGGGGGAAACCTTGTTTCAATATTTTCTTGTTGGTTTGGCCGTGTACATGAAGCCTGACAGGTCTGCTCTCAAGGTAGTGGCTGATCCATCTGAACATGTTCTCACACACCTATAACAGATCCCATTTTCAACGCCTTGAAGCCTATATAGCACAAGGTTTTCAACTCATATTTTAATAGACCAAATGGAATTAAATGGGTTATCTGGTCAATATGACATCTGCAGTCTTTACTTCCCAATAAATTTCTTGATACACATTTAGTTTAGTTTAGTTTAGTTTAGTTTAGTTTAGTTTAGTTTAGTCGACGGATCAACATCACGGCACACGGGTTTATTGTATAGCTTAGTTTAGTCGACGGATCAACATCACGGCACACGGGTGTAACCTATAAGTGCTCCGTTCTTCTCCTAACTCAAGCCTGAATCCGGAGCATCTCTGCTCAGTGCACGA